>JARFXV010001635.1:2500-342500 GCA_031761425.1 Cosmopolites sordidus
GCATGTTGTTATTGTTCCACTAAGTCATGGTAACTGATCTTTATAATGTTATATTATATATATATATATATATATATATATATATATATATATATATATATATATATATATATATATATATATATATATATATATATATATATATATATATATATATATATATATATATTCAATACATGAAATACATATAAAATTCTTCAAAATATGTATTATATTTCTCTTAGATCATACCTTGAACTGAAGTATGCTCTTTGTACAAATTAAGATTTTTTCCAAAAACGACTAGAGATAATATTCTTCACTCATTCCAGGACGATACTCTCCAGATCATTCAAGCAATTTTCAGTACAATCTGACACAAAATCTTCGAAAATAGTTGAAAATGAAAGTTTTTAATCCATATTTTGATGCATGACATGATCATTAGAGTTCATATTGAATTAGCGATGAAATGAGGGTTGAGTTTTCACAATGCAATCATTATTTTTGAAATATACATTTACGGCGAATGCATGTTGTTATTGTTCCACTAAGTCATGGTAACTGATCTTATAATGTTATATTATATATATATATATATATATATATATATATATATATATATATATATATATATATATATATATATATATATATATATATATTTAATACATGAAATACATATAAAATTCTTCAAAATATGTATTATATTTCTCTTAGATCATACCTTGAACTGAAGTATGCTCTTTGTACAAATTAAGATTTTTTTAGTTAGTTACAAGAGCACATTAGAGTAATAATTAATGAAGATTTTTAACTCATGACAAATTTTTATAACAATTGTAACTTTTCATTCGTTTAATTTCAGATATACAGTATTATAGTAAATAAATATATCCTTATAAGAAATTTGAATAAAGTACTTTTTTGAAACCCCCGTAAAACAATTCCTGGCAGGTCGCCACGGGACCTGTTTAGTCCCAGTATGTCCCGAGAGGTGAGTTTCGCTTATTGCAAGCGTTTGACACCATCTGTCTCCCACAAGTTTAGAATGCGACCCTCTACCTGATTTTTTTCGTTCTTTACAGTAAACAATACCAGAGTTGGCTTATTGTTTCCTATGGAAATTTATCCCAAATAGTATAACGATCTTATTCAACTTAAATAATAAACATATTCAATTTAAACAAATATTTTAATTTGAAACGCAAATACTAAACTGATAATATTATACATTATGTGTTAGATCGATACAATTTAAATTTTTAGTACGTAAAATATTTTATATTTTACAATTTTTATATGGTGACATATAAAAAAAGCGTAGACATGACATTATTTCACCAGAATTTGGGACAGATCAATCAATCAGATTAAGAAGAAAGAAAATCGAAACAACATAGTGTTTCAAAAAACCAACATGCGGTAAAAATATTTAGCAAAGTTTCTCCATAATATGTTTCAACCCACAAAGCAGAACATGGTGGATGCTACGTCAAACGGTAACTAGTCTGAAATTATTTATATATATTTAATAATTACTTACTTCAAATACATACTTTGTGAGTTAATACAACGAGGGAATCGTAATCGAAACCTGCTAGATAATCGAATTGAAACGCTTTCTTTTCGCCGCCAGTATCAATTTTGACAATTCCTCGTATAGAGCTAAATCAGAATATGGAATATGATCGAGTCCGACGAGGCTTTTTTTATACATGAAATTGTATATCGTGCCTTCTTTTATACGCGTTTCCTTTTCCTTCAATGAGCCTGATGATCATTGATGATCCTGATGAGATACGCAATGCAATGATCATTTCTAGAATTTCAACTGAATGTTCTGACGGTTCATTATTTCACTACCATGGATAGTCTGAATCATTTCGAAAATTTCTGTAGCACTTTTAGCAAACTTGAAACAAAACTTAATATTTGCTGATTGGCTTATGGTTGTTTATTTTTTTCACCTACTCTCAAGAGCTACCGTCACAGTTTTATATCAATACGAATTTATGTCAATACGAATGAACAAGAGATGCTAGCGCCTTAAAATTTCATTACATAGCTTGT
Organism: Cosmopolites sordidus; assembly: GCA_031761425.1. Classification (NCBI taxonomy): domain Eukaryota; kingdom Metazoa; phylum Arthropoda; class Insecta; order Coleoptera; family Curculionidae; genus Cosmopolites; species Cosmopolites sordidus. The sequence continues at coordinate 4,553 of JARFXV010001635.1, forward strand.
CTATAGTTGTAAAGATGGCACCCATAACATAAACAGGATTCTTAATTGAACTTTGCCATGCCATTTCGGGAAAGCAAATTCTAATCAGTAACATATTAATAAGGACAGTATTAACAGGTTAGTAACATTGAACTTAATTTTGTGATACCTGAACAAATATTTTTAGAATAGGAGTCAAAAGTGATAAGATAATTTCAATACAGAAGCGGACTTGAATTATTTGTTGAATCAGCAGGAACATTCAGGATACTCTTTTATCAGTTTTTATATCGGGACCTTTGGTGTGAATATTGAACTAAAGAAAATGTTATCTAAGGCACCACATGACTTGCTTTCATTCTCTAGATGCATGGTGTGTCATGTTAGTATCATCAGGAGATGCTTATATTAATTCAACTAAATTTGATAATTTTTTGATGATACTAAAGAGGTTGGCGGAAAGTAGGTTGAGAAACCGACCAAGAATAATTTGGATACAAAGATTATGCCAGAAGTTCTCGGACTGGCAGAGAAAATACAACATTTTTGAGTTTATTATTATTTTTGGACGTAGTCACCTCACCAACGAACATGACAACTTTTTAACACCCACACTATAATGCGATTTGTCCAATTCTGCATTTTTTTTAAGTGGATTTTTAACCTGGTGCTATTCAGTGCCGTCAATTAGTCCCATAATGAATCGTAAAACTCCTCGATGATAATCCTGCCTTTCACTAGGTAATCTATGAGCACCACACCGAGTGAATCCCAGTTTCCCGTAGTTTTATTTTTCCGTAGTTTTAGCTTTCTGCGAAATCTTTTTCATACCCAAAACATCGCGTAATATGTAGCGGACTCGGTCTATACCAATACCAGAAAACTCACACTAGTTTCAATCGACCATAATCTAATACGACATCGGAGATTTATGTAATGATTTTGTCAGTCGTAGCTGTTTTTGGGCATCTGGAGCATTTCATCTTCAATAGATGTATTATAACATCTCGAACATTCATTTCTTTACTCGATCGCCAAAAACAAGCAAGTAAACGCACGCTTTTGACACTGTGTGGTATATAATCTAACGAATCTTACTTGAGAAATATCATATATCTCACTCAATCCGAGAACAATCAACTTCAATCGTTTTAATATAATCGATAATCGTCTTAAAACATTTCACGATGCCATTGATGATGAGGAGTTAAGACAAAATAATATGATGATTATTTTACGTATTAAATTTACATTTCTTTTTTCGTTAATACATTCTGATTTTATTTTCAGTCCCCGAGATAATTAGTAGATCTATCAGTTTTAAAAAATCTAAATTTATTATATCATTGCTACAATTAAACAAAAAGTAATGACAAATCAACCAAAATAATTTTAACTTTTGGTAGCTAAGCACATATCTAATGACTGATAAACATACTTTGAACTGAAATATGTTCTTTGTACGAATTAAGATTCTTTCCAAAACGACTAGAGATTGTATTCTTCACTTATTCCAGATGGAACCATTATCAATGCTGTTTCGTTTTCTTACAAACTCTCCTAAAAATTATTTGCATCATCGGACGATTATCTCCAGATCATTCAGTCAATTTATATATATAAATATATATATATATATATATATATATATATATATATATATATATATATATATATATATATATATATAAATATATATATATATATATATATATATATATATATATATATATATATATATATATATATATATATATATATATATAAATATATATATATATATATATATATATATATATATATATATATATATATATATATATATATATATATATATATATATGTATATATATGAACATTTTTGTTGGTTGCTTGACCAGGAAGGAGCCCCACCTATCCCTTCAACTGGATGACATATGTTTCGTCTCTCGAGGTTCAGACTCATCAGGGCGCCGACATAAAACAGATTAAAAAATGCAGATCTAAATTTGCTGACGTTCAAGCAACCATAATTCTACATTGCTTTATTAAAACATTTGAAAAGTAAAATGATAAAGAAAAATGCTAATGTAATTCAATACACTTTGCCCAATGACTTTCTAATTTCTAACTCTACAACACAGTCCTCTATTTCGGCGATGATCTCTTCATTTGATGTGAATTTCGGTTCATGTTTGGATAGAGAAAAAAGTTAGAAGGGACCAAGTCCGGAGAATAGGGTGGATGCGGAAACAATTGGCAGTGTAAATTGCTCAATTTCGCTAGTGCAACAGCAGACAAATGGGCGAATGCATTATCACGGTAAAACAGCACCTTTTTCTTTCCCAAATGAGGGCGTTTTTATCAACTCTTTATAAAATTGGACCAACAATGAGGCATAATACTTTCCTGTAATTGTTTTTCTCTTTTCCAAATAATTGATGAAGATATTACTTTGTAAATCCCAGAAAACAGTTGCCAAGACCTTTCCGGTATAATACAACAATGTTTAAAACAACTGTACAAAGTGCAAAAGGAAGGAATGTTAGTGCCATATCAACTTTCAGCTAAAACAAAATTCAACGTATAACTACTTGAAGTGCTTTTGTGTCCAGGGTAGGCAGAGATCCTTTTCTTCAACAATTGTCACTGGAAGTAAAAAGTGAATTATATAAAACAATCCACTTAAGAAAAAAGAATGGTTAACACCAGGATTACTATCTTTGTTGATTCCAAGGCAGATCTTCACCCTTAAAAATGTTTACTGTCAGTATGGTGAGATTTTACAGGAATTATTTACTATGAGGTTCTGAATCCTAATAATACCATCAGTCCTTAATACTACTCTACTTTAGATTGACTTAGACTAAACATGGTTTTGATTCAAAAACAACCAAAATTCCTTCATATATCTTCGCTTCTCCGTAGATCTTACTAACACTTATGTTGTATTACTTTTTAAATCTATGTAACCAGGCTCGAATCGCAAGAAAATCCTGGAACATTTTTAAAAACCGTTCTTCTTTAGTCTGGAGAAAAGATCCACTTATTGGAATGTTTATGCCTCTGTGGTATGTAAACGACTACAATTATGATCATCAATATTATTTTAAATTTGTTTGCGAATTGTTTTAATTTTCCCGTAAACCTCATAATGTTTAACCTTTTCCAAATAGTTAATGAAGATAATGTCTTGTAAATCTCAGAAAACAGTTGCTATGACCTTTCGGGCTGCTGGAAGGGCGTTCGCCTTCTTCGGGTCACGTTCACCGGATAAAACTCACGCTTTTCATTATTCCTTCGTTTCTGATATTTTCAGGCGTAGCACCCATTACGCTGATAGCTTTCCGTGGTCCAAATTTGCATGTAGGATGTACGCATATAGTACGCATTTGTCCGAGATGCAATCAGCCTACTGATATAATAGATTTTGATGACGATTCTCGAAATAATGACTTCAACTGAACACTCTGGCCACATTGAAACTGGAACTAGACTACACAATGGAAACTACACGACGCAGTAGTTTAATCAACACTAATTCACTTTTTTCCTTGATAGCAAAAACATCGAATTTGTTTGCTTTCGAAGACTGTCAAAACAAAAATAAATATCATGTCGAGCAGTACTAAAAAGCAGTACTAAAAAGGAAGTACTTTTGCGATTTTATCGAATTTTCACTCTGCCCTCGTAGACTTAAATATATTGAATATTGTGCGAAATTATTTTCCAAATTCACCAAATACTGATTAGCAGAATATATTTTCATTAAAAACGAATAATTTTAATTCGTTAAATTACTGTTTAATTATTCAATCCAACTCTGTCCTTACTTGAAGTTATCGGCAATATTTTTATTTAGTAAACGTGCACAAAACAGTGTAAATAGTTTCTAAATGACCAGGAGGACAACGCAAATAATAGAATGATAATACTTTATTTATATAGTTTATTACACGATAATGTTTCACGTTAAGTGGAATACTTTAATGCGTCGGATTATCTCAACTTTGGTCTTTTCACTTCTGCAGTTTGTTATGGGATGTCGATAGTGTAAGTCTTTAAGCTCTAGTGTTCGTTAAGTGGTATTAGATATAAGTTAACATCATCATTGTATGGGTAAGTCTACTGAATAATAAGAAAATCAACATAAATATTATTTTACCATACAGTTTTGATTAAAAGAGGAACATGTATTAGGTGTACTCATAAATAATGTCGGTTATTTAAAAATAGATGAACCTTATAACAATGGAAGAACAATGTGTGGCAAACTCCATATTAAGACATTTAATGCTTTATGCAACAGTCATTTAATGCCACAAATGCCATTAAACCTATTTGTTTTGGTTCCTTGGATAAAGCCTTGATTTAAAAAATATAAGAACGATAATTTCAATCTATTCAACGCTATAAAATCTGGAAATCTGTTGAGTTTGATAAGGATCTGATGGTGGCTTGAAATTGAATCTGATCGCATCCATGCCACAAAGCTTGAAACTTTATGGTTCACATTACAAAGGTGTTTAAAACAACTGTACAAAGTGCAAAGCGAGGGAATGTTGGTGCCAAATCAATTTTTAGTTGAAAACAAAATTGAACGTGTAACCGCTTGCAGTGCACTTTTGTCCAGGGTAAACAAAGATAATTTTCTTCAATCTAAATCGTTACTAGAGGTAAAAAAGTAAATTCTATGTAACAATCCACATAAGAAAAAAGAATGGTTAACATCAGGATAATAATAATTATTACTGTCAGTATGGGGGATTTTACAGGAATTATTCACAATGAGGTAAATAAATAATTAAATGAATCCAAATAAAATCATCAATCTTGAATATTAGTGTGCTTAGCTTGGTAAGCTAAACATGGCTTTGATTCAAAAACATCCAAGACTTTTTCGTAGATCTTCGCTTCTCCGTACATCTTACTAACATATGTTATATCGCTTGTTAAATCTGTGCCATCCTGCAATCTGTGCAGCAAAATCCTTTTAACGTTAAACCATTTTAAGAACTGCTCCACTCCAGCGTAGAGAAATAGACCAGTGGCGGCTAGTGAGGGAGGGCGTTGGGACGCCGCCCCTCCAGCATTTATCACAGTAAACAATTTTTCAAAGCAAAACACCACAGGTTCCCCTCCTGTATAGTATTTCAATAGCATGAAAAATAAAGAGGAGGAAGGGGAAAGCAAAAAAATCTTCAACAGCGTTATTTTCTTCTACGCCCTCCCACTTTAAAAACCCACGAGTCGCCACTGAAATGGACCCACTTATTGTAATGTGTATATATATATATATATATATATATATATATATATATATATATATATATATATATATATATATATATATATATATATATATATCTGTACTACGTAAACCACCGAAGTTATAGGCAATATTCGTTTAAATTTGTTTGCAAATTATTTTAGTTTTTTCGTAAACCCCATGGAACTTGAACATTTTATTTGTTTTTTAGTACTATACTAACAAAAGTCTTATACAAAGATCTAAATTATTTATTATTTGCAAATATCTGCTTGTTTAACACCACTCTCAAGTTCACTACCCATTTTGCCCCATTTTCAAAAACTTTTTATTTTACTGAAAAAAAGCTTCTATCGGTTTTTTCAATCTTTAAGCACCCGAAAAGTTATAATCTGATCGAAGACTACAATCATTTGCAAGTTCAACATAAAAACTAAATCAGGAATCACCCACAAAGGTATATCAAATTAGAAAGCATAAATCGCCAATATTTTTTCTGGGCAATTCGCAAAGAGATTTTATTTTTTATATTTTGCGCAGTGTCCTTTGTCATTAAGACTGAGTGAAACTAGACTGAAATCGGACAACTATGAATATCAGAATTGTTAATACTTTAACATCAAACATAAGTAATAAATAAAAACAAAAACTATTAAAGTTTCCTAAAGAAAGTACGAGCTTGTTTATTCCGTAAGCATGTCGTTCTAGAAGAATTTCATTGTATTCATTGAAACAAAACTGACAATTGTCATATGTTAATTGATTCATACAAAAATCTTTGAAATTCAATATGTCAGTTATTTATTTATTGCTTATCACGTATCTGGTTGTCTGGAAAGTTCTTAGGGATTTGTTTAAGAGAAGGAGAAACGCAAATAGTTTATGTAAATATGTATTTAGTTTTTAATATAATTACCATTATTATTAACTTTATACCAACGTAGTCGAAAGTCAATAATGCATTTTTTTTTTAAATTAGCATTATTACACAGGTTAACTTATAAAACTTTTTTAAAGTAACATTGATGAAAATAGGTCTATATGAAGTATTTTGTAGTCCTAAATCCGAAAATCCATGATATAAAGGAGGAGCACCACAATTACCTCCAAGAAACGCAAAAAGAGCATTCTCATCAATGTTACAAAAATCATGTCGACCTGTGTTATTGGTAAAAAATATAATAGGTTGTTCTTCATTCCTTCTTTTGTTTTAAAGGAATTCCCATTTAAACAATTTTGGAGAGAGCGGAATAGATGATTGTCCGAGGGTGTGATGTCCGGTGAGGAAGGTGGATGGGACAAAACATCCCAATTGAATAAGTGATTGATTCGTCCATTACTTTGTGACCGTACATTTTAACTAAGTGAAGTGATGATTTTGTTGTACTACGAAATAGCCAACAAGCCAAATATTATTAGATAAAGTGATCTAAAACAAAGTGTTTTCATTCCCATCCCAATTGAAGCTAAAGGTTTTTTGTCAGGTCCAAATTGAAACGTGTGATCGTGCATTATCATGCTGACACGACGCCTTTTCTGTTTGTTAATCCTGGTCGGTTTTCTTCAGTTGCTGCCTTCAGCCGCCCTATTTGTAAACGGTAGAGGTCGGTATTGATAGTATGGTTGCGTGGAAGTGTATGAGTCCCTTCCTATCCCACCAAATGCAAAGCATAATTTTATTCAGTTGAACGCCGTCTTTCACCATACCTAAAACTGTTGACTTTAGCAACCCCCATGATTTTGTACACATTGTTGTATACAATCCACTTTTCATCACCATTTACCATCTGTTTTAGAAATGGAGCATCAGAATTGCATTTCAGCAAAAGATCGCACGAGGTAAGAGATTATATTCAGCATTTGTGCTCCATAAATTAGTGAGAGACCCACAAATTGCTAGACGTACCAATTTTTTTTTCAGATGGTGAAAAAGAGACGATTTACCAATATTTAACTTATCTGCAATTTCTCGGACGGTTGTGTTAGTATCTTCGGCTATTATGGTCTTTATTTCGTCGACATCAGTACTTGAAGGACGACCAGAGCGATACCGGTCATAAGCGGCCTAGAGACGATCAACTTAGTCCACAAACATGTTGTCAACATGCCTTGTTGTAGTCAATGTTGAATGTCTGTGGATAGATCGGAGGTTAAAATTTCATGTCGGTGACCAGGTTGGAATAGAATCAAAAACTTTTAATTTCTTGTGGGTGGAACCTAATGTTGGCAACCATGTTGAAGCGTCTGTGGCTAGGTTGACAACCAGATTGTAAACATTAGTGAACATCATTATATCGGTGTTTTAGTGCTTCTATAAGTATTATTTAATTATTCTAAACATTTTTTTCCCTTATAAAAACGAAATTTAATGGCTACTATCTAAAATAATGAGATTTGGGTAGAATTTTTTGAATGCTACAGAAATATGCCAGAATTATGGAAAATAAAATCCGACATATTCAAAGATAGATATAAAAAACAGATCGGTGTACACAATTTTTCAGAGCAAAACACCATATTTTATTTCCGTTCTGTTTCTTTCCTTTAACTCATTTTAAGATAATATTAAAAATTAAAATCTCCAAATGTAGAAGAACGCCTGCCGACCCATCACACCAAATAATGCGGATAAAAATTCACTCCTCTCGTCACAATTTTTACATCATTGGTCGGACGTTTATCTCCAGAGACCGTACGCCACGTCATCTTTTCTCATCGTTGGCATGACATGTTTTGTTGGTTGCCAGAATTCGGGGCTTTCTAAAACATACAATTTGGACGTAGATTCCCTGCGACCGAGCCTATCGGTAATTAGTTTTAAAGTACGGAGTGTTTGATATGTCTCGCGTCGCGTATTTTGTACGCCTCGCGAATACTTGTTTTGATTTGGGATTTACTACGTGTGTACACACTGAGTAGTACTTAAAAAAAATAATCAACTTTTAATCGCAAATATGAAGGTGTCTGATTTAAAATAGTTAATAATGACTAATTTAAGTTTTTTTTTTGCACATTTTCGAATTTTCTCTATTGATTTGCAGTTACAATAAACTGTTTGAATTGTTTACTCTTCTGGAAATGGTAAGTACCCACTCATTCATTTCTTTATCTGCGCAACAAGCAACAACCTATCATCTAATATCTTTGTAAGTAGTAACAATACAAAATTTTAATGTTTTTCTGGTTCACCTCCTATATAGACTTTCAATAACACGAAAAGTAAAAAGGAGGAAGGGGAAAGCAAAAAAATCTTCAGCAGCATTATTTTCTTCTACGCCCTCCCACTTTAAAAACCAACGAGCTGCCACTGATTTCGATACCAATTCTTTGGCCATACTTTTATTTTTTTTTATTTGCTATTTGTTCTATTCTTCACATAATTCACGAATAACAAGATATATTAATTTTTAACTCAATATAAAATTTAAAAATGAAAAACCTACTCCACGACAAACGAACCCAAAACATGTACGTACAAAAAATAAACTTGAACAAACGGTTGAGTCTGTAGACAAAAAGTGATGTCAGTGATAATATTCGCAACCACATTAGAAGTCTATGACAAACAAATTCCACTGAGTTGTCGACCATGTTGTCAACCAAGTTGAGGCAGCGAATCTGAATGTAAACATTATAACTGCCACAGGAATTAATATGTTACTATAATAAACATTTCTAATCCAACACAATGTTTTTCTTATACAGGTAAGCATTAAAAGAGCAATTAATCTAAAATCCCTACCAACTTTTCGGACAACCCATTATAATGGATTATTTTGTCTTTGATTTTGAAACAAAAAACTTGAACCTTAGCCATGGGAATATTACCTTAAATTTGGTTAAACATGATTCTAAAACCAAGTAAAACAAATGTTAAGTATTTGTGAAGTGGCTATCGAAAACGAAAAATTCCCTTATGAACGATATCGAGTGAGCGCGCGTCAAACCCACGCTCTGACCAAGCGGCGGGCCGACCGAATTTGGGGGCGGTAAAATGCAATCCCACGATCCCGCGTCGTTCACGTAGCCTCCGACGCGTCCGTGTAGGTAGCAGCAGCATCCGAGACGGTCCATAGGGGTGGGGAGAACGTCGCCGTCGCCGGCGTCGGTGGTAGGGATGACGCCCGCCGCCGCCACCGTAGACCGAACAACATCGCACAGTGCACGTTCTGAGTGGGACCGGTGCGTGACACGAGCGTCTCATTCGGCCATGGTCGCGCGAAGTGAGAGCATGTTTAGTTACGACAGTTACTCCTACCGGCTCTGGAGTTTAGCCAATGTCTGGAACACCTGTCAACGTGAGTAGTGTTCCTTATTTGTGCAACCAGCTCACTGTCTCTGTGTACCTTTATATTCTTTTGCTTTGCTTCGGTGTTTTTTGTGCTTTGCATTTTTCAAAATTATTTTTATAAACTTGCGACTCGACCATTTCTGGATGGCTTCGTTAACACTTAACCCTCATCACAACACAGGTATTTCTTTTATTTATTTATTTTTGTTTTTATTATCAAACAAACATTCAATAATAATTTAACGCTCATCAAATAAAGCGGCACTTATACTTTTCTGCTCCTCATTCTACTTCAAACGTTCACGCGTCTTATCCAATTTTTATCATGAGTTCGGTGATGAAAGTCCTGGACAAAATTCCGAAATTATTGGAACAACTAATTTATTGGCGCCAAATGTGATCAAAACTGGATCATTGCCAGAGTCTGGAACACCTGTCAACCTGTCCTGGCCAGGTTTCTTATTGTGTTATTTTTTCTTTTTCTTATCATCAAACAAATAAGCTTATTTATTTTTCTATTTAGTAATTAAATCCTAAAAACAGGAATAAATATTTGCGTAAAATATTACCTAATTATCCTGTCTTTTTAAGAAAAATACAATTAATAATAATATTTAAACGAATTAAGGTTAAATTACAATGTTGCCAATATAATTTACACATAACCCTAGCGTCAGTACATATATATATTTTTTATTTATTTATTGTTTATTTTTAAATCCAACGAAATTTATAAAAATATATAATGCGCATTAAATAAAATCGCGGTCATATTTCCATTGGCTCATTTTTGGTGGATATATGTGCACTTTACATGTTCACACGTCTTATTCAATTTTTATCACGATTTCGATGATACTAGTGCCGGAAAAAATTAATTAATGCCAAATTAGATTAAAACAGGATGGATGAGCACTGCCAATGTCTGGAACACCTGTCATTCTGTCCTAGTCTGATTTTGTATTATTTTTAGTTCGTGTTCTGATCACTAAACAAATACTAATATATGTTTTTCTAACCCTATTAACAAATATAGCTTAGAATTATTTTTAAAAGGAATTACACCAACACCACTAAAATAACATATATGAATCAACTCAAAAATCAATTTTATCTCGAGAAAAAAGTTTTCTTGGGTCTAAACGACGTCAAACCTAATTCTGGATTTATTATTTATTTATTTTTAATATTGATCAACGATTAAGTAAAATATTTAGTACTGTTTTTATTAATCAACAAATTTACACTCCAAAAGTGAAAGAAAAGAACCAAGAAACCTGGACAAGAATAAGGATAGTTTAACTGACCTGGTCGGGTTTGGAATATACTCACGTATATTCCAAAATAACTGGAATATATTAACATATATCAGACATTAAAGTTTTTGAGGTTTAATTTCTAAATTTTGTTTAAATTATTGAATCGTTATTTTTATTTGGTAATTGTTTATGAAAAAATAATTCAATATTCAAGTGGGAGTAAACTGGAGGCTAGCTAAAGTCTGAAACATCTGTCAACGTTTCATCTTCAACATTGCGATTATTTTTTTCTATCTGATATTAATGTGTCTATTCTCTATGAAAGAACAATCTAAATATATTAACATGTAACCCAAATCCGACAAAAAATAAATAAATTTATTTCTTCGACTTTTCACTATACAGAAATTCTATTTGTTTTTTTTTTTCATTTATCTAATACAATTGCCGATTTATTAAGAATTACCGTATCTTCCTATTCATTTTAATGCCATTTTTAAAACTGCGCTCCCATGAGCATACACAAGTTTTCTTGTGATATATTTATTGCACAAAAAAGTCAAAGTATATCATAATATATTCCAGATGGGGGAGCTTCAAACACACACCAACTAACAGATATTTATACACCTGTTTTCAAGAATAACATAAAAGCCTCCTCCTCTCACTCTTGTAAATGTATAATAAACGCCTTTTTAAGTCATCTTCCCACCGTAACATACACAGATCTTGTCTTTACTCACCTGTTTCTGTAAACAAGAATGGTTGTTTTCGATGCGCCGTTGTTATTGGTCGTACGCCATCTACTATCCTTGTCTTTAAGACCCATTTTACACCTGTCCGTTTAAACTCTCCCCGCCGCCACCGATCCGCCACTATCTTATCTACCTGTTCGTATCGTATCGCTCAAGGTGGTATGAAATGGGAGGTGCTTCGTTTTTATTGGACAAATACATTTCTTACCTTCATTCACCGAAACCTGTTTCGATCTCAAATCTGCTTTTCCAAATATATATTGTCTGCTATTATTATTGCTACAACGCTTTTTTATTTTTCTTTGCGCTGTGTGAACTATAATTTCAAAAACAATTTAGTTTATAAATATTATCAATAGTTTGTTTAAATATTATTTCTTTCAATCATTCTATTAAGTCAAGAAATTATCTAAAAATCTTAATGACTTCCTTTTAAATTCCCTGTAAATATGAATATACAAAGAAATGTTTAACAAAACTTACTAAAGCTGGTTCTGTATATACAAGTGGTTAACTGTGTTTGTATAACCAATAATGCATAAATAGATTTGTATTTAAAATGTATAAAAGATGTGTACTATAAAAAATGTGTGAAAAACTAAATAAACGTCTTTTAAATCATATTAACATTAGTAGATGATTCATGTCATTGTGTATTTCAAACTTAAAATGTATTTGTAACAATCTATCAAACTATCTTGTGTTTTTTGAATGATTAGATATATTTCTAAATAATTATAAATGTATTATTTAAAGAAGTCTTCGCCACATATGATAGAGGCATAATAAAGATATAGATATATATATATATATATATATATATATATATATATATATATATATATATATATATATATATATATATATATATAATATTATATATATATATATATATATATATATATATATATATATATATATATATATATATAATATTATATATACATATATAGGTGAAGGTAAATGTAATGTTAGGTTTCAGATTCCAAGAAATTCCACTTAACATTTCATATAAAAAAAAGTTATGATGAGTAGTGTCGATAAATCTGGGGATTTTGCCAGCTAGTCAAACGCCGATATTCTAGGCTCTACTAGGGGGCGATCCGCTTTCCAAGCATATATAGGCCCCCATACCATAATTACTGGAATTATAGCTGTTTGCCGTTTTAATGCGAATGCTAAATAGAACTCCATTCTAAATGTCGTATCTATAAGAGAAAGCACCCAATAAAGACGATAAAGATGCATCTCTATTATAAAAATATATCCAACACGGTTCCTCGAAATAGCTCTGTAGCTGCAATAAAAACATCAAACACGGGACAGATATTTTCTTGTCGATAACGTTCAGCACAAAGTCTAAGTTGCAATTCTTAACACGTTTAACAGTATCAATACATAGAATATTGCTTAGGAACATACGACAAACACCTTATGATAACAAAGTTTGTTGATAACAAGATTTTTTTGAACCGTTTACTTTGCCACATTTAGTTACTGGTTTTTATCTTATAGCCTTCGTCAGTCAGCCTCAAGTCAAACATCTAATAGGGATTGAAAAGACAATTTGAACCTGAGATCTGATATCTGAGATGTGTGTTTGAATCAGTTTTGAATGTGTGAATCATTATTTGCCTGTATTGCATTGATACGGTACCCATCTTTTGGCACGAAAAATGTGGACTATTTTAATTCCTGGACTATTTTAATTATCAGCAATTTCTGTGCCATTTTTCAGTCCTTATGCCCCTCGAGCACATCTCTTTTAAAATTTCCAATATTTTCAAAAGTTTCCACTGCATAATACAAGTAAGAAGCACTTGTATTAAAAATGTGCTAGGAAACGAAGAATTTCGAAGATGGTATTAAAATTTTAACTAAACTAAATCAGCAAGATGCTATTTTGACTTACTCCCACTTACTATGTTGACTATCTGTTTTATTCCCACTATCTAATGTAACAATATATATATATATATATATATTGTTACATATATATATATATATATATATATATATATATATATATATATATATATATATATATATATATATATATATATATATATATATATATCTATACTACATAAACCACCGAAGTTATAATCAATATTCTTTTAAATTTGTTTGCAAATTGTTTTAGTTTTTCCGTAAACCCCATGGAACTTGAACATTTTATTTGTTTTTTAGTACTATACTAACAAAAGTCTTATACAAAGATCTAAATTATTTGCAAATATCTGCTTGTTTAACACCACTCTCAAGTTCACTACCCATTTTGCCCCATTTTCAAAAACTTCTGTATATTTCAAATCATCTGTATATTTTTAACATAAAGGTAAACAAGCACAAAGTGAATTAGTGTCATAGAATAACAATTCTTATATTGGAACCTTCGGTGTGAAGTTCACTACAAAGAATAAGTTGAACATATTCTATGAACACTAAACCCGAGAGAGAGAGAGAGAGAGATTTACCACTAAACATCACTTGATTTCATTTCGCGAGTTTCGCTAACCATATTAGAATCATCAAAAGCTGATATCCTGACTCATACCATTCCCTGATGATGCTAACATGGTTAGCGAAACGAGCTTCGAGTTAAATTGATTTGATGTTTAGTGGTAAATCTCTTCGAATTTAGTGTTCATAGAATATGTTTAACATATTCTATGCAGTGAGTGTATTTTCAACTTGATTCAAATATGTATATTGTACACTGCTATTGTTTTTGTTCCTCAGTGCCTATTAGCCAGTAAACTTTGGCAAAACTCTGAACTTTAAATTAACAGAAAAAACACTTTCAGTTCGATATAGATGGGCCAGTGGCGTCTCGTGGGTTTTTAAAGTGGGAGGGCGTAAAAGAAAATAGTGCGGCTGAAAAATTTTTTTGCTTTCTCCTTCCTCCTTTTTACTTTTCGTGCTATTGAAACCCTATACAGAAGGTAAACCAGGAAATCATTAAAAAAATGTATTGTTACTACTTACAAGGACATTCGAGGATGGATTGTTTCTTGTTGCGCAGATAAAGGAATTAATAAGTAGGTACTTACCTTTTCCCGAATAGTAAACCATTCAAACAGTTATAACTGTAAATCAATAGAGAAAACTCGAAAAAGTTCGAAAAAAAACTTAAATTAGTTATTATTATTACTCAGTGTGTACACAATGTAGCAAATCCCAAATCAAAACAAGTATTCGCGAGGCGAACGAAATACGCGACGCGAGACATATCAAACGCTCCATACCCATCAAATCAGCATTTAAAACTAATTACCGATACAGTCGGTCGCAGGGAATCTACGTCCAAAATCGCATGTTTTAGAAAACAGTTAAACCCCCGAATTCTAGCAACCAACAAAACATGTAACGCCAACGACGAGAAAATATGATGTGGCGTAGGGTCGCTGGAGGTAAACATCCGACCAACGATGTAAAAATTGTGGCGAGGGGATGGAATTTTTATCCGCATTATTTGGTGTGATGAGTCGACAGACGTTCTTCTACATTTGGAGATTTTAATTTTTAATAACATATTAAAATGAGTCAAAGGAAAGAAACTGAACGGAAATAAAATATGGTGTTTTGCTCTGAAAAATTGTTTACTGTAATAAATGGCAAAATTTAATACGGCGTGAAGGCATATGGGATATGGCAAAACAAGAAATTAATAAAATACAAATTCGCCTCACATACTATATAGTTCCCCATCTTATTGGAAATAAGACAATCTTCTTTCTGCTAACGGTAATTCATCAATAAACAACTCAAGTCCGTTTCTCAATAACTCTAAATAACGTTCACCATTTAAATTTTGTTCTATGAAGATAGGTTCGATCACTTTTGTTATTGTAGATTCCATACTAAACGTTAACTCTTTGGATTATTTTGTCTTGTTCTTCACAAAAATATATAAGAAAAAGATCAGATTAATTAATAGAATTAAGAGGAATAGAATCAGAATTAAAAATTTCTTTATGTAATATTTTACTGGTAAGAAACCATTTTATAACGACCATCTTCGTACGATATGCCTACAGCCAGACGGATTCCACAAAAAAATCTGGTCCTACACCTTATGTTTTTCTAGTAGAACCTTTTTTTTATCAAAAGGTCTGAAGGTATGGCAACCACCTAACTTCTAGGTAATTATTAGTTCCACTTGAAATTTGATATTTTCTGTTGGACACACTGAAACTAAACCCGAATTTCCAGGTAAGCGTTCAAGAACGAACATCAGAAAATAGTTTACAGCTTTCGGCTGAATATTTTACGAACAGATGCTGGAGATGGACATTCTTCGAAAAAAAAGTGCCGAGGATTGCAATCATAAATAAACAATAATTTAATACGCATAAAAAAAATAAAATTTTCATGGCTGAATAAACAATGACGGTAATTGTTATTCTTGCCTTTGGTTTTTTTGTTGCATTTGAAAAAAATGTCTTCGTTTATATTCCATTTGGTTTTAAGTAAATATTTATAGGTAAATGTAAATGTTGTGGTAACGGTACATCTAATTTTAAATATCGATAATATTTAATGTACATTTATTTGTACCGAGAAAATATAATTTATTTCAATATTTTATTTATATTTTGTCGATAAATTAACTTATAAAACTGAATATTTTAACATTTTCCATATTTATATTTATTTATAATAAATTTGCTAATAAACCCAAAATCATTTTTTAAAACCGTTAATATATAATTAACATAGATTTTTCAGTATTCTATATATGAATTGGTTCATATTTATTTAAATATTTTAAATATTAAACGTATATAAAACTAATAGATATGTATTGATAACAATACTATAGAGTGGGTGACAAATAAATGACCAGTAACAAGCTATTTTTGATACATCATCAGTGGTCATACAACCCTACGATCTCGATCTTCTGGAGCTTCCGTCGGCATTCAATTATATTCCTGTCCAATTTGGTTAAACTATCTTTCGTGCATCCTCTGTTAAGCCATCCTGCTAACGCAATCTTAATCTTCCTCTACTTCTTTAACCCATAGGTTCCGCAGTAAAGACCTTTTTTGTTGGATTGTTGTCATGATACCTTATGATATGCCTTATGATATGCTTATGATATGCTTCAATCTGCCAATATTTATCAATGTTCGTATTGCGGATGTAGATGTTATAACTGTAACCAATTATGTAACCACTTCAATCTGCCAATATGTATCAATGTTCTTATTATGGATGTAGATGTTATATAACTCCAAGTTATACCTAAGTCTCCGTATACAGTTGCCCCATATATTCTTAAGATTTTTCGCTCAAAAATTGATAAAAGTGATTCATCGGCCTTTGGTAATATCCAGGCTTCGGACCTATAATTTAGTATTGAGACAATGATTCTGGTGGTTCTTGAACTATTACGGTTACACTGGTATTTCGAAAAACCAAAATATCATTTATTGGCTAGCATAATACGCTATCCGATGTCTGTACTGCAATCCTAAATCTAAGTAGTGAAACTGCTTTACAATCTCAAGGTTATGGTCATCAATGGTGATATTCCTTCCGCCGTCTCGTCCTTTATTCGTGACTGCCATTTTTGATACATCTATTATCAAAAATCTTACATTATTTTGTGGCTATTAAAAAACAAATATTAGATAGTTTAGTAACAAAATAACGGAACTGAATGCTAAACATGAATACTTTTCAATTCTTCTATTGGAACCTTCGGTGTGAAACACTAAACTCAAGAAATGATTTAGATTGAATCACTGTTGATAATGGTGATTAGCGAAACGCGCTTCTAGCAGTTAAAAATGTGTTTTTTTATACTGGTAAATACTATTACATATATACTATACTCTTCTTCGAGTTTAGTGAAAGTTTTTGCTTCGAAAACCTAATGAATGAAGAAACGCATATAACTAAGCATATGAATTTGATGTTATGGTTGATTTGATCATAAAATAGAACCATACTTTTTGAGATCGCTGAAAGAAATTCCATAACTATTACCAATGAGATATATCACAATAAGTTGCAGACATTCCTAAACCTACATACTAGGTGTGGCGATTAATAATTCTTAATGTTTTTAGGAGATCGCGCTTTAGGATATCATTTTGTCGCTACATCGCTCAATACGCCATTGATGTTGAAACGATTTCAAGTTAGCGTAATATTTTTTTCGTGTTGTAAAGATGCCGAGTTTCGATCCAAATAAAGAGCTTTTGCAGCACGTACTGCTTTTCTTGTTCAATCAAAAGAAAAGCGCGAGTGAAAGCCGGCGTATACTTGTGGAAACTTACGGTGACATTGTCCCAACTCAAGGCGCTGTGGGCATTGGTTTAGACGATTCAAAAGTGGTGAATTTGACGAAGACAAAGAACGCTCAGGACAACCGAAAAAAAAATTGAAAATGCCGAATTGCAAGCATTGTTTGAAGAAAACGATATGCAAACTCAATAACAAATGGCAGATAGGTTAAATGTTAGTCGCCGAACCATTTGTGATCGTCTGTATGCCATGAGGAAGATCCAAAAGGCGGGAAAATGGGTATCACATCAGCTGAACGACAGATAGATAGAATCGCGAAAAACGATATGCGAAGTTTTGCTTTATCGACATGAAAGAAAGGCTTTTTGATTCGGATCATGACTGGAGATGAAAAATGTATACATTTCGAGAACTCGAAACGCAGAAAATGATGCTTTGACTCAGGACAACCATCAACATTGGCCGCAAGACCAAATCGTTTTGAAAATAAAACAATGCTGTGCATTTGGTGGGTTCAGAAGGGTGTCGTATATACCATGCGCTTCTGAAACCAGGTGAAACAGTTAATACCGTTTGCTACCGTCAAGAAATGATCAATTTGAACCATGCATTGATCGAAAAGCGACCAGAATGGCACGGAAAAGTAATCTTGCAGCACAACAACGCCCCATCACACGAAGCGAAAGCGATCAGAGGCACCACTTCTACACTTGGCTGGGAACTCTTACCATACCCGCTGTACTCACCAGACTTGGCCCTTTCGTTCCTCCATTTGTTTTCATCGATGTCTCACGCACTTCAACAATTACTGATTTGGCGAAGAATGGTTTGATGATTGAACCACCTCAAAAAATGTATGGTATTTCTGGGAAGGCATCCACAAATTCCCAGAGAGACAGGAAAATTTATTTTTAAGAAAAAATTAAGGATTATTATCCGCCACACCTGGTAGTGAGTACCTCAGGAATATGAAGTCTCAACAAGAAGAAGAACCTGTTGTTCAGCATAAATACAAGGCATTAAAATCATCTAAATATCAAAATCATCTGAAACATATCAACGAATTCTGCAAAATATTTCAGATACATGGACCGAATCATCTATGTTTTCTTATGGCGAGGTCATCCCAGGCGCGTTGTGCACATAATTCAGGTAGTTTGATGAACTGTGTATGGTTTGGCGTATGAAATATACGATTTGAGCAACAATTTGCACTTATAATTTGGGCGCACTTAAAATTGTTAGACATGAATTATTGCTTACTAAATTATAGACTGAACTAAATTAACATGTAACTGAATATTATTCTATTGAAAAATGGGGTTTGACTTTCTCTATTCCCAAAGTACTTCCTCCAAATTTTCGTTGTTTTCACACGAACATTTATAAATGAATAATTTCGACTGTAGTCGAACTTGATAGTAGCAAAAACTTCTAATTTTTAGAACATCCTATATATAATTACAATAAATATAGAACAACTAAAATAATATCATTGTTTATAATTCAATTCTTAATTACTCTCTTTGTAAAGAACTATGATAAAAATCACGAACATATAGACAACATTCAGAGGAATAAACATTTACATATATATGAGGTAGGTCACAATAAATATGAAACAAAAGCCTTTAGTCTTGATAAGTATTTTCTTTAGGTTCAAGGCCTATGAATAAAACTGAAATAACTTGTTTATTATTATTCCGCTTGATCTTATTTAGTAATAAGAGAATTTCTAAACAAAATACAGGAATTCGTCCAGATATGATTGCGAAATTAACAGTTTACCGCAAGAACAGACATTTTTTTAACTTTCCGTTCAGTTAGAGGAAATACGCGGTTCCCGTTTTGAATTTCATCGTAACTATAGTTATCCGATGCCTCCATTTTCTCTTTAATAACCATAAATTATCGATAAGGACATCGGTGTCTCACCACATTGATAATCGGACTAGGTGTTGTGACTGCGTCTCCTGCATTCCGAGAATGAATTATATCGCTAACCAGAAAAAAAGTACCGTAATATAAACGTTTTTTATCGTTTTAACGTTTTAGATTAATAATAATGTTGTTCCATTTTTAAATATTTTTAAAAATGTTCTGCCATTGTCTGATTAATTTTTGGAGGACCGAAGATGTTCCTACAATTGTTACTCCGAGTTCCGAGAACGTAGTCATAATTATTAAAGTGCGTCTTCCTCTTGAGGCTTAAAATAGGCTTTACACAATATTACTATAAGTTTGAGATAATTAGTAGTAGTTTGTAGTCATCCTGTTTGTTCATTTAACCGTCAAATCTAACTGGAGACTAATCCCAAATATGAATAAAACTAAGTGTGGCGCTTCCACCTCAATGACAAACAAGCACTTCTGGAGCCCCAAATATACTTGAATAACAACTCGCTACATTACAATCCTTATCCAAAATAACAAGGAGTAAAAATAGATCGAACACTTCCGTATAAAAAAAACATCTGGAAAATACCGCATCTACAACAAACACCAAAAATAATATAATTCACAAACTTTGTGGTATCAAGTGGGACACAAATCCATCTACCCATAAAACATCAGCTCTTAACCTTGTCTACTCGGTTGCTGAATATTGCGCTCCTGTCGGGCTAAACAGCTGCAACGTAAAGATGGTTTGGCTTTTTAAAAAGCACACCTCTACCTTGCCTTCGCACTTTGAGCAATATTGCTCCTCCCACTATCCGCAGACAGGAAAGACTAGTCAGGGAATAAGATAAAATACTATCAAATCCTCACCACCCAGTACAAAATGACTTCATTTTGTCGGCCTGCGGAAACTGATGTCTAGATTCCCACCACTACTTGCACTGCAGTAGACAACCGTAGACAGAACACTGCAAAATAATTCCTGGGACAAAATTCCAACCTTAATGCTATATGGAGGGAATTCTAGAACATTTCGGGATCGGGTCAGGAGGGTCATATCATCGACCCTACCGCATCCTTATCATGGCGCTGCCCCACCACAAGAGGAAGATACTCAACAGAATTAGAACATTCCATGGCATATGCCGTGACTCTTTTTACAAATGGAGACTGACTGGGTCGCCGACTTGTGACTGAGGACAACCCCGCCAAAACCTTCATCATGTCGTGGCTGAGAGCGGCCTTACAGCAGATGGTGGAGAAATGAACGATTTCTTTGAAGCCACAGACTCCGTGTTGGACTGCAATGGCCTCTATTTTAAAATTTAATGTACTTCTTGTGGAATATCTTCGGATATGTGTATGTATTTTTGTCTTTTACATGTATATACCTGATGCTGAATTTAAATCCATCTAAGCCATACACTAAACAAATAAATAAATAATCATCAAATCTTATTAAAGCAACAGTTTTTAAAGCAAAACAATCCGATAGTGAAGGAATGTGCTATATACTTAATAGCAGGTGCTATGCATTCGAGTAGCACTGTTTCTATGGCAGATCGGACATAAATTCGCCCAAAGAAGTATTTGCCCAAATACAACAAATTTAAATTGATCTCTCCACAAAATGTTCCTTTTGTGGGATTTGAGCTTCTCCAATATGTACACTATTCCCTTCTATGTTCGGCTAATCGTTACCGATTTCTTACTCCCATTATTTTAAGGTTTTCTTTCCCGCACATTATCTTTTTTTGATCTTTCGCTCCATCTGATCTCAGTGGGTTTCCACTCTGTTAGGTTTTTTATGTTTCTATTATCAGTATCATCATCTTCAGCCCGAGGCAATTAACTGCAGCATAAAAACCCCTTTAGCATGCTTCTAACTCGCGCGGTCCTAGGCTTTCCTTTGCCATTCGGGTCCAAAATAATAGAATATTTCATCAGTCCCTCTTTCTTTCGATATTCTTCGTGGATGTTTGTGATCAAGCCGTATCCACTCCAGGATTACCCTGGTTCACCTACCATTTCATCGCCTCGCTATATGGCTTGCCCACCTCCATTTCAATTATTTTACTCTTCAATTCTCAATGATGTCGCACACGTTCGCTTTTTCTCTGATTCATGTGCAGGTTTTTCTGCCCCGCTTTGTAATGTCAAGCATACATCTTTCCACTCCCCTCTGTGCTACTCGAAGTTTGTGAACTGATTATGAGTATCCAGGTTTCACTTCCGTATGTCATAACGGGCAGGACGCACTGATCAGACTTTTCTCTTCAGGCAAAGTGGGAGTTTGTTCTTAAACACTAAGTTGAGCCTACCAAATGCATGCCAACCAGTCTTAACACGTCGTTCCATATCCCGATCCGTATTTCCCTCCATTGAAATCCTCATATCCTCAGCGTCCAAATCTCGTCCTAAAGTAGAAATTCATATTTATTAAACTGACTCATTTTCAGGTTCATTTTCAATCCAAATCATATTCTTTACAAATCTTGTATGTGTCTGAGTAGCTCCTTGGTCTTGTGAAAGAAGAACGATATCTATCAATCTAAGATAGCATAAGTATGTACCATTGATCTGTATCCTGTTCCCAATCTAGATTACGGAATACCTCTTCAAGGCAGGCTAAGAAAAGAATAGGCGATATTGCGTCACGCTGCCGTACACCTTGTTCTACATTAACTTTAACTTCAAGCTAATCAAGGTTAACTGTCGCAGTGTCGCAAAGAAATGCCGGTTTGATAATCATCAAACATTATTGAAGCGCGTATTTTGCCATAATGAATTGTCCAAAGTATACTAAAAACAAATGAGAGCTTGTAATATTTATAATATTTCAATATCATGCCCCTATTGTTGGTAATACCCTATTCTACCACATGTTACCAAATAACTTTTTAAAGTGTTTTCTCTTTTGTCAATGCAATACAAAACCATTTTATAAAATTGGAATGTGTCCAGAATAGAATAATTCAATGTGACGTGGCGTCACAAAAGGAATAATTTCGTTTGCAGAGTTGGCGCTAAACTTTTAGTTGTAAAACAAAAAGCGGTAAGGACAAAATAAATAGAAAATGAAAGATTTATGCGTCGGCAGTGAGGTTTTTGT
The DNA here is from genome assembly GCA_031761425.1 of Cosmopolites sordidus. Lineage (NCBI taxonomy): Eukaryota > Metazoa > Arthropoda > Insecta > Coleoptera > Curculionidae > Cosmopolites > Cosmopolites sordidus. Next base: position 27,354 of record JARFXV010001635.1, read on the forward strand.
GAATTATTCAGTGTAGTTTCATAAGTATGCGGATATTTATGCATAGAAAACCAAAAGACGACGTCGAGGTTCAAATATAAGAGATTAAATCACAAATTCTATTGTTATACACCAAAAACAAGATTCATGTTTTGTTTTTTCAAATCAGTAACAAAATCATTTAATCATAAATCATAAATCAACTAATTAAAAACAGAGTATTTCGTTATATTATGGATGGGGCAAATGTATTGTTTTCGTGTATGTTTTTTCCTGATGTATATGATAGTTTGGGTTTAGTGCAGACAGGCAAAATTAAATATTGATTAATACATGCTAAAAGAACGCAGTGAACTTGTTATAATTTACATGTAAAGAATTATTGAGATAAAAGAAAGAATTATTGCAACTCAGCGTAAATATAGACAAGAATATCCCATTCGTCCGGCGCCTCAGAGAACGATCTATCGTTTATTCAAGCAGTTTCAAAAATTCGGAACAGTTAGGGCTAGACCCCGAATTAGAAGTGCAAGAAAAGTGCAAAGAGCCGAAAACATTGCACGTGTGGGACAAACTATGGAGGAGTCTATACAAACGTCGATTCAACGACATGGTACACATTGGGAATTTCTTCAGGCAGTTTATTCCGAATTTTGAGAAATGACTTTAACATATCTTCCTATAAGGTTCAAATTGTTCAAGGTCTATTGCCTACAGACAATAATAACTGATTAGAATACTGTAATAATTCATGAGAAGTTAACAATGAGCGATGAAGCTCATTTTCATCTAAGTGGTCAAGTGAGTAAACAGAGTGGACATGACTGGACAAGTGAGAATCCCCGCCACGCCACGCCAATATCACACGCTATATAATACATCCAGTTAAAATTACAGTATGGTGCGGTATTCATAATTAAAACACCATTTTTTGAAAACTGTAGTGAATATTAAATTAAAGTCTACTGTGAACGCTATAGGCAAAACAAACAATTTTTTTTTGATGCAACTTGATAAGGGAGTTTTTTGGCACTAACTAGGCCATATGGACCTTGAACAAATGTTTTTCAAGTAGGACGACGCCACCTATTATACAACTCTAGCCATAATTGACTTACTACAGCAATAATGTCTTATTTTATATGTATCTCCGTGCGACTTATTTTTGTAGAGTTATCTATAATTGAAGCTCTATGTCATAATCTATGAACATTGGACGACCTCAATAGCAAAATGCGACTTGTTACCGATGGAATTAGTCGTAGATTGTGCGAAATTTTCATTGAAACTATTGCGAAAAGAACCAGTATTTGCGGCCGTAGCCGAGTTGGACATTGGTCCGATATTATTTTCCACATTTCAATACTCAATAACAATCTAATAATATAATCAATAAAAAGACGCATAATTTCCAATTTAAATGTCGCCTTCAATTAATTGAATTGAAAGTCTCTACTGGCCACACACTGATACTCAACAATATAGAGGTTCTGGATATCATTATAAAAGTCGTTCTTTGCGGTACCTAACTTTCTGTTTATCCATAGATTTCATGTACTAAATATTAATAATAATAATGAACTTTCATGAACAATAATAAATAAATGTTCATTTGGAAAACCTCTACAAATACATGTCACATTTTGAAATGATGGATATTAAAATGTATTTTTTTAGTCAAATTAATTTTATAATGCCATTAATTTTTAATTTTATTAATTTCCTTTATTTTAAAAATATGACGCTAACTTGAAATCGTTTAAACATCAATGACGTCTTGAAAAGTACGGTCAACAGACACAACAGAATCAACTCATGTCTCCAGCGCCATCTCTAAAAAAAATACGAATTATTAACGCCACACCTGGTACATCCAGTTAAAATTACAGTATGGTGCAGTATTTATAATCAAAACATCAATATACCATGTTTTTTGAAGACTAGAGTGGAAATGTAATTATAATCAACTGTGAAGACCAAATGATATAAATATGATAATGATACATACAATATAATGATACAATTTTTTTTTGTATTATTATACATAGAAGTGCCTCAATGGGAAGAGCAAGGACTGGAGAATATGTGGTTTCATCAAGAGGATACCACAGGACGCATCGCATGTGAAACAATCAGCATTTTGAAAAACAGTTTCCCTAGTCGTTCCATTGTTCGAACTGGAGATTTATTGTGCAGGCCTAAATCTCCTGAATCGACGGCTCCATATTATTTTTATGGGTATTTTTGAAGAGAAAGGTTTACATAAATATGCTCTAAATACAATACAATAACAACTAATGATATACAATAGCTCTAATAAAATTATGGAAAAGTGTTTAAAAGGGTACAAAGTTTCATTACTGCTAATGCTGTAATGTACTGCTAATTACTGCTGTTTCATTACTGGCTCATATTTTATTGACATAATTTTCAAAAATGAGCGTACGATTTTAAAACGAAATAAATATTATAGAAAAAAAAATATTTTATCATTATGTTTCTTTTAAATGTTATAATAAATAATAAAAAAAATCTAGCGTGACGCTTGCCATATCCTGTACCAAAATTAATATATCGAAACATTTTCGTATAGCTTGGAAACGTGTCTTAAATTGTGGAAATAATATATCCGTTACCGCCATCTATTGACTGCGTTGCGAACTAAATACTTTCGTCCACGCAATATGACTTAGCTCTCTAATATTTGTTGCTGTATAAAATGAAGATGATTATTTAAAGCCCTTTGTAAACTGAAACATTTTATATTCAATAAGGGAGAAAAAATATGGGATTTACGTTATTAATGTAATTTACCAGAATCAGAATATAGCTTTAATATCTGTCATATAATGTACATTAAAAATGTCCGTATAGGAGGAAATTTACGGTTCAAATTAATTGATTTCGTAATTTATTAGCGTAGTCAAGGTTAGTTGTCTGACATTTTGTCCTGGATTGATGACAGCAAATGAATCGGGTTGACATTGTTCAGTTTTTTTTATTTTCGCTTAACGATATGATTTACGTTGCGTATTTAGATGATGATTATTCCTCGCTCAAAATTATGTTTTGTTACTGTAGGATTGGTTTTGTATGCAAGTTATATTAATCAATAAGATTAAATGTTATTTCTTCTCATATGTTGCGACTGCTAAAATTTAATACATATTAAAAAAAGTGTTTTAATACACATAAAAAAATGCCGAATTTAAATTTTGCGGCATTTTTTGTTTCGCGGTTGATAACGCTGACAGCGGTTGGAAATAAAGAACAAAATCCGAAAGAACTCCGTGATATTGTTGTTAAAACACGTTACAGAAATCATCTTTAGCGATGAGAGCGGTAAACTTATTTTCAACTCGAAGCCAACTCGAAGCGAACTTGTCGCATTAGGAGCTAGAAACATGCCTGCATAGTCGATGAGGTATATGGTATATGAGATGTATGGTATAAATTTGGTGGACATGCGGCAAGATAGGCCAATATTTTTTTAAAATGAGGCTCGAAATATTGGTGGAACTTGATAAGGGAGTTTTTTGGTACCAACTAGGCAATATGGACCTTGAACAAATGTGATTCAAGTAGGATGACGCCACATATCATATAACTCCAGTACAGTGGCGGCTCGTGAGGAAGAGCTTTGAGGCGCTGCCCCTCCAGCATTTATCACAGTAAGCATTTTTTCAGAGCAAAACACCATTTTTATTTCCGTTCAGTTTCTTTGCTTTAACTTATTTTAAGATATTATTAAAAATTAAAATCTCCAAATGAAGAAAAACGTCTGTCGACCCATCACACCAAATAATATGGATAAAAATTCCATCCTCTCGCCACAATTTTTATATCGTTGATCGGACGTTTACCTCCAGCGACCGTAGGCCACGTCATATTATCTCGTCGGTGGCGTTACATGTTTTGTTGATTGCCAGAATTCGGGGGATTAAATGCTTTCTAAAACATGCGATTTGAACGTATCTTCCCTGCGGCCGAGCGTATCGGTAATTAGTTTTAAACGCTGATTTGACGGGTACGGATCATTTGGTATGTCTCGCATCGTGTATTTCGTTCGCCTCGCGAATACTTGTTTTGATTTGATATTTACTACGTGTGTATACACTGAAAATTTTAAATAAAAATAATCAACTTTTAATTGCTAACATGAAACTGTTAAACCGTGTAAAACAGTTAATAATGACTAATTTAAGTGGGGAGGAGAAAGTTGAATTAAAAACTAACGGTCATCCCCCGCCCGTGTTGAAGTTGAGTCAAGTACTAATAGTATGTAAAAAAAGGGCCCTGCGAAAATTTGACAATATACTAAATGTGAAAGTTATCCGACGATAAAAAAAGAAGATTTGAAGACCGAATTGGAAATTTTTTATTCAAGGCCCGAGATTTGTCAAAATGAAGACATTAAAGGCTGTTTAAAGACATTACATTTTATTTTGAAAATTGTTCTGGACACAGCTTTTAAAGAAATCACTAAGGCATTGAGAATACTAGTGACTATACCGATGATCACAGCCGGTGGTGCACCGAAAGGTGCTTTTCGACTTTGAACTTGATTAAAACATATTTAAGAAATTCAATGGGGCAAGATAATATAAATATTGAGAGTGCGATGGTCGAACTAATTCCGGACTTTAATGAAAAAGTTATTAAAAAAATTATTTTGGACAAAAACAGGCGAATGGAAGTTCACATTAAAAACTAGGAAATGGCGAGATGCTATTCACCAACAAAAATATGTTCAATAACCCTTTTTTGTCATAAAAATTTGATATTTTTTTGAACTTTTCGAACTTCTCATGAACTTTTTCGATTTTTTTCTATTGATTTGCAGTTGCAATAAACTGTTTGAATTGTTTACTCTTCGTAAACGGTAAGTACCTACTTATTCATTCCTTTTATGCGCAACAAGAAACAACCCATCCTCCAATGTAACAATAATAATACAAAATTTTAGTGTTTTCCTGGTTCACCTCCTGTATAGAGTTTCAATAGTACGAAAAGTAAAAAGGGGGAAGTGGAAAGCAAAGAAAAAATCTTTTGCAGCACTGTTTTCTTCTACGCCCTCCCACTTTAAAACCCCACGAACCGCCACTGCTCCAGCAACAATTTATTATATATACTATATATATATATATTGTTATATTTATTATATAACAATTATAGCAGCATTGTCTTATTTTAATTTATCTCAGTGCGACTTCTTTTTGTAGGGTTTTCTGTTATTCAAGCTCTATGCCAGCAATCCTCAGTGACTGACCTCAATAGCAAAATCCGACATGTTAAAATCGAAAAGAACCAACATTTGCAGCCGTAATCGAGGTGGACATTTGTCCGGCATAATTTTTCTCATTTAATCCGAGAGTGTAACAATCTAATAATATAATCAATAAAAAGTCGCTTTATTTCTAATTTAAATGCCGCATTCAATTTCGGCGTTAAGTCCATATTGACTTTGCATACAAATATTCAACAATATACAGCCTTTGGATTTCATTATAAAATTCGTTCTTTACAGTGCCTAGCAAAACTTGCTGGATATCCATGAATTTCATCTATTAAATCTGACGAATATGGAGGGTGGATGAGTACAGTCATTTTTGGTTTGTTAATAATTATCCCATTCTAAGACAAGTCGCTACCTTCGCTGCACTGAACCAATGGTTACATTCGTATTCTTAAAAATCAAATAATATTTTTACTTTATTTGTACTTTCGGGAAATCTCCACAAATATATTGACATATCAGTTGGAAGCCATTATTAAATATGCGTATTAAACTGTTCTTTTTTTCAGACAAATACGAAGGCTAATAAAAAATACTGATACGAAATATACGAAGGTTGACAAAAATTTCACAACTTGTCGAAGACAACTCAAGATTTTTAAGACTTTTCCATTCACTACATTGATACCAACGACGTTCCAATCTTTGATTTCATCATTTGAAGTGCATCTTCGTCCAGCGAACCATTTTTTCAGTTTTAGGAAAAGAAAGTAATCACTAGAAGCTAAATCTAATGACCGTGGTGCGTACTAAAGCACTTCAAAACGCAGGTCATGGAGTTTTGTAGTAGCAACCCAAGACGTGTGAACAGGTTAATTATCGTGGTGAAATAGCACATTTTTATTGTTCAAATGTGCAAGTTTTGTTTTACCTGAATAACATTCTAATCCAACCATGAAGCGTTAGGCTCCCCGAGGATGGGCCTACTTTTTGCCAGATAGTCTATGTTTACCTCACCTCAAAACTCCCAAAAACCTGTACCATTTTTGCTTTCATTGACGCATGCCTCTACCATCTATCTGGACTGTTTCCACTCTAGCATATAATAGTGAATCCATGTTTTATCTACTGTCATAAAATGTCCAAGAAATTCAGCAGAATACCGTTTAAATAAATCTTGAAGTTTTCATTCAAATTGATCTTTCTTCGACTGTTAACTACAAAGCTTTTGCATACCTAAAACATTGTATAAAAAATGTAAACTCGTGTACCTTTAACCGGTGATCATTTAACGACGATTTTGTTGATCGTACTGTCTCTTTCTGTATAAAATAATGATAACGGCTAAATTAATACAGTCATTCAAAACTAAATTATTATACAGATAGTTTATTGTGAAAGAATTAAACAATGTAAAAAATAAAAGAAACTTACGAGATAAAAATAAATTATTCACCTGCTGTTCATATTTCAAGCAACTCCTCACGTATATTTTTAAAATGTTTATTCAACGTGGCTCGTTTTTATTTCCTGATAGGTAAAGATATTCTCCATCATATTTTTAACTTAAACAATTTTTGAACCCAATATAAACAGTCTATCAATCGCCATTCATTCCACGCATGTTATACTTTCTGGTAATTCTCCTCTTAAAAACTGACACCTACTAAGCATTAAAATGACATATACCTTTGTTTGCGCGATCGTAAGGTTTGTTTTAAGTGGATATCGAAATTTTCTGGTGAACGATGTAAATTATTTCAAAATTATAGAGTGTACCAACAAAAGTTTGGAATTAACATTATAAAAATAAATGCCTGGAACTTATTTTTAAATATTCCAGAAATTGCATGTTCGTGAATCATTTTTATAGCAGAATTGTTCCTTTCAAAATTATTTTATAAGCTTAATGACGAAAGCAAAAATCTATTCGCACTACGGTCCGAGCAGTGAAATCAAATCAAGATTCGTAAAACCCCACCATGACGACAAAAATTGCCATAATAACCAAATCTAGACTCATCTGATTTATTCATAATTAATATACAATATATTAGAAATCTCAGACCCTAGGTTTCATAGACTTCAGAACCTATTTGAATCAGAATTTTTTCCCGTCGTATAGTAAGTTTAAAGCTCCATCTTTCAGCTTCAAAACGAGGTGTAATACATTAGCCTACTGTGAATATAACCTGAAAAATGACGCGATGTCGTTCGAAAGGCGACATTTAAGACACTACCTTATTTTCGCCTTTCAACTGCAAAAGAAAATACTGCGTAAGCTCGAGGCATTATTTATACGACTTTAGGAGATAGCTGTTTCGTAGTACTTGCAAGAAGTTCTATCAGTTTCGAACTGGAAATTAAAGGATGAAAAATTAAAAGCACTGCTGGAAGAAAGTTTTTGTCGCACACGACTAGAGCTAGAACAGGAACCCAAGATTAATACCTCGAGCCATTTCTAAACAATTTTTCACGAGTTAGGGACATTTCAAAAGAAGAATCGTTGAGTCGCATATGAACTCACAACTTACTCACTTATACAAGAAAATGAACTTCTTGTATAAGATCGTAACCTGTGACGAAAAGTGGATCCTCTGCAATAATTCAAAAAGGCGAACATCGTGGGTTAGTCATTGTGAGCCATCATCCAAAACAGCAGAGCCAATTATCCACGCCAAAAAGGTGTTATTGTGTATATGGTGGAATTAGCTAGGCGTCGTGCACTACAAGTTGTTCCAATCTGATCAAACGATCACTGCTAACCGTTATCAACAGCAACTCATTCGTCTTAATGGAACTTATACTGGCAAAGGAAGAAGGGGAAGTCATTTTGCTTCATGGCAACGCACGGTCACATACAGCAAAAAGTACTCTGTAAACGTTCCCTGAGTTGGCCTGGGAGATTTTATCGCACCCGGTGTATTCTCCAGACTTCATCTCGTCATCGAAAAATGCCTCAAAGACTATCTCATCAATACAACCATATGCTTTTTAGTCTGGGATTCAACAGTTGTCTGAAAGGTGGTGAAAGAACTTGTGGTGAAACTGAAGGAGATTACTTGGGAGATTAAGTTTGTATTACTTATTTATAAATACATGTCAAATATAGACAAAAAAATGTCGAAAATAAACCTGAGACTTAAGACAAATAATCCATTCTAAATTCTCATTCGCCAGTATATGCTTCAATTTGAGCCCTGATTACGGACACAAAAAACAATTAGATGCTAGATTACCATCTCTATTCGTTTGATTTAACACCTGCTGACTACTTTTCGTTCTCTAGTTGAACACTTTTTATAAAGTCAATTTTAAAGCTTGGTAGGCGCACTGTGTATACCTTACGTATGCTAAGAATAAAGCATAGATATAAAGCTTTCTGAAATGTAAATGTTTAGACATTAAAATAATATTTTTACCACTCGCTGTGACCATATTGTACCTACATTTGTTAACCGACATTTTTCTGCCTAACAAAGGCTTCTAATTTAATCATAAACAGACAAGGTACGCAGCCGTGTGCTTAACAGGGGAAACAATTATACCAACTTAAAATTTATTAGGGACTTCCGGTGACAAACAATTATACAAACTATTTTTCACCACGTATGTGTTTATTTTTTAGAATGGGAAAATAGACTCGTTTAATTCGTTTCAACAATTCCCTTTTTTTCTCTACGTGTGAAATATATCAATTCATTGCTCAATCAATATACTTTAACATATTGTGAAGTTGCCATAAAATATTTGCTTTTAATTAGTGCAACTCAAGTGCTTGCAATAGATACAATATAGTTATTATAGTCCTATAAATAATACTAACAAAGATATAATTAAAAGAAGATCGACGTGTAACTTATAAACTTCTTCACGATATAGAACAATATATTGATTATAGTTCTCTGCATTTTTCTATTAAGTGAGGTTATCCTTCAATTGTTTACTGTTATTAGATCATTCATATGTGTACGAGGTGTGTAAATAACGTAATAAGACTGGTGGCATAGCGTTCTATCTGGTAACACTGTTGGCTTTCCCTTTGTAAGAAATTCATCCAACAATTGATGCATCTTCAATAGTAGTTTGAACTTCCCTAGAGTCACTTGGTAGCAACTCTTTTCGTGAACCGGATTTCAGAAAAAAAACGGATACAGAACTAGAGATAAGTCTAGCTGAGACCATCGAAAATCTTCCAAAATTAGAAAAAGAAATAAATACTGAAACATCAGAATATACAAAACTAGAGATAAGTCCTTCCGAAATCGAAAAGTCGTTTTAGATTGAAGCACAAATAACTAGTAAACTTGCTTTAGAAAAAACGGCAAAAATTGAAACCCTCGAAAATCTTTCAATATCTGAACACGAAACGAATACAGAAACATCAGAACATACAGAACTAGAGATCGTCCTTCCGAAACTAAAGAATCGTCTCAGGTCAAAACAAAAACAAGTAGTGAAAGTACTTGAGGAAGAAAAGTGTTCAGAGGAATCAAAAATAGCTGCAACTCTCGAAAATCTTCCAGAATCAAAACAAGAAACGAATGCAGAAACAACAGAACCTACAGAACTAGAGATAAGTCATTTCCATTTATTACAATTACCATTATTACTACCATTTAGACAATACCCGATATTGTTGTTATTCATTTTCAAAATGCACTAGAAAAATCCAGTTTACGAAAAGAATTACTACAGACCACGAACTAATTCTAGAGAGTTCGAACTCGTACTGAAAACACATCACATATTGGCCTACCCCACCTCCAAAACGAAAGCCAACAGTGTTGCCAGGTCGAACACTGCGCCACTCTCATCAATATTTTTTTTTGCACACCTCGTATGCCCTATCATTTTAAATAAATTTTGCCTTACATTAAACACTTAAGAAGGTTATTGTATAACATGGCTTCGACATGCCCCAATTATCTCCGGCGCTCTTTTCGCTTCAATAAATCCCAACACTGGGACATCACCTCATGCTCATTACATCATACTCTTCAAGAGGAACTCTTCTCTCTTCTAAAGATAACTATATTCTGCGCAAAGTATATACCCACTTTGCTGAAATTCCAGTAGATATTAGGTGTCCGTTGCATGAAACTCAGATCTCACAATTGTATATTAATGATGACATGACAATAGATCTATTCAAAACTCTATGAGATTTATCACAAAACATCAAATCATTTGTTTGTAATTGCTCTATGCGCGTTTCTCTAGCCATTTTAGCATCAATTCCAAGTTTCATAAGTATTTTCGACAACAGGAATAAACGGCAGTGGGCTCTGTCACCGTTCATAGCTAAGGTGAACAAGTGATGAACAAGTTTTAAGCCAAGGCAAAGATAAATTCAGTTACTTTCCAAAGGTGTTACTGTGTGACATGTGGATGGCAATTTTGCAATTTTTAATTGAAAAAATAAAAACTTAGAAAAATGAATTAGAAACTTAAGGGGTAAATCTCGACCATAGCATACTTACATATGAACTCGAAAAGAATTATAAGTTGCCATTTTTTGATCTTTTTGTGACCAGGAAAAAAATAGGTTTAATTTTGATATTTTTACGAAACACATCACTACTTTGACCAACATTCCTAACGATTCAAATCAAAGTTTCCACAGTAATAAAGCCTAATTATCCCCTAAACAAAACTATTTATAACAAGGAGATAATAATTAGTTAAGAAGGTAGCGAAAATAAATCGTTATAATATCATATTGTGGAATATTGTAAGTAATGTCTGAATGATTGTGGCGTGTTCATATATTTGTTTCTTTATTTGGGTTTTTCGCCACGATCTAAAGCTCAAAAAATATCAAAAATATCTGTTCTTATGTAAGTAAAGAATCAGTGGGTAAAAACAAAAAACCGGACGGAGACAAATTTCTCAGTGATTCTTTTTTGTAATAAATGTGCCTAACGAACAAAATTTTAATAATATAAAAATGATCTAAAAAAATATACAAACTTTGGAATAAATATAGACTTACAAACAAATATAGAAATATTGTAGATAGAAAATTAATTAGAAAACATAAGTTCAAGGAATTATTGAAAGGATTTTCGACTTTTCAAAAGGAACAGAGCAAAAAAATTCATGGTAATACCTTTTAATACCCAGTTAACATGAGGGCTATACAAAATTTTGAAAAAAATGGACGTTAAAGTAGTCTACAAATCTTGTAACAAGTTGAGGGAAAATAATCTGGGAAATTCAAAGGATTAAGTAGGCCAAAATGAAAAGTCGGGGATTTATGAGGATTAAGTCGAAGGTATGTTGGGCAACCGTGAAAATCGCTCGATTAGTAACTAAAGATTTCGAGCTTTGAACGCACATAAAAGCATTAAATAGCAAAATAGAAGAACACCATGAATCGAGATAAGGAACCTATTCCATACAGTAAACTTTTAAGTTATTAATGCAAAACTTGATGAACTTTACGATTCATGATTTTTACTCACTTTATTAGGTATGGTTTTTACTAAGCTAATTGAAAATTTCGCAGAGCGATACCTAGATCAGTAAAAGAACTATATAATCTACTACATTTTGAAGTTTCAGTAAAGTTTCAAAATATGTGTTTCATATCGATCTGTCATTTAATTCGTGCAAAAATAGCAGCTTAAAGTAAACGCATCAGTGATATTCTTTAAAAATGGGAAATATTGAAAATCGTGCCGTGATTAAATTATTTGTAAAAAAAGATTTTAAGGCAACGGAAATTCATAGTGAAATGGTAAATGTATTAGGGGAGTCTGCTCCTTCAAAAACAATGGTTTGTAAGTGGGCAGGTGAGTTTCAACGTACAAGCCTGAACGTCTAATAAGTACGTAAGTTCAACTACTGAACAAATAATTAATTCTACACAAGATATGGTTATGGATGACAGACAATTAACTTTGAGTGAAATTACTAAGGCCATGGACATCTTAACTGAACGAGTGTGTTATTTTGGAAAAGGAATTGAGCTTTAGAAAGCTATCAAAAACGACTTCGAGTAAAACTTTCTAACCAACATTTGGATCTTTTTTGAAAGAATAAAATAGATTTGAAACGTCATTTTGTAACTATATATGAGATTTGGGTTTACCACTATGATCCTGAACTGCGACAACAAACCGCAAAGTGGACTAAGCCCAGTTGTTCGGCTCCGAAGCAACCAAAGTATTGAGAACCGACCAAAAAGGTTATGGCATCAATTTTTTAGGATGCAAAAGGCATTTTATTAATTGATTACCTTCAAGCTGGTCAAACAATAATAGCATAGTATTACTCAAACCTTTTAGATCAATTGGATGCAAAAATTGGTGAGAAAAGACCGGTTTGGCGAAGAAAAAAATCATTTTTCATCAAGACAATGAACCGGTTCACAGAGGTGTTCTTGCAATGGCCAAATTAAAGGAATTTTACTACAAATTGTTAGATCATTCACCGTATTCACCAGATTTAGCTCCCTCCGACTTTCATGTGTTCTCAAACCTCAAAAACTTCCTACGAGACAAGCGTTTCTCATCAAATAAAGAAGTTATAGTATCCGTAAAATGGTATTTTGAAGAACTTAACTTAACCAGAAAATCACTTCAGAGATAGAATAAATGAATTGGGGAACCGCTGGAAAAAAATGTATTGACCGTAAGGGCAAATATACGGAAGAATAAAGTAATTTTTTCAACTAAAAACTTCTTTTGTCATTTCCGCTCCGCGACCTTTTCAATTAGCTTAGTATATAAAACAAATAATATAATTTAAGTTTATAATATAATTTACCCTAATCCTAAAAAAAAACAGCAGAAAAGGTAGGATTGAAAAGGAGGAAAGAAAAATCATAAGAAAAATCTTAGGCCCGAAACAAATACATAACACAACATACCGACTTCGAGAAAACCAGGAAATCAAACAATACACAGATATACATAGCGATACGAGAAAAAGAAGACTTAAGTTTTACGGACACATAAAACAGATGAATCCGAGTAGACTAACTAGACAAATAGTCGAATTTTATGAAAATAGGAGCAGAGCTAAAGTAGAAATAATTAAATGGATTGCTGCAATTAAAGACAACCTAAGATCAGCAAACATTACACAAAGTGAACTTCAGGATAGAGGCTGTTTCAGATACAAGGTTAACGTTTGGAAGGTTGGCCAGAGAGAAAAATGTAGGAAGACTGGAACAACTTGGTCTAACAGCAGGAAGAAAGCTCATAGCGAAAGAATGAAATTAGTATGGGCGCAAAGGAAGGCTAACAACAACAAACGCCTCTAATTGTACTTCGCGTGGTCCACCAGGGCCCATACGTGAATAATAATAATTAGTTTTAAAATTAGATTGAAAATACAACCCAACTCCAAATTGCAGAATGATTTCCCTCACTTGAAAAATGGTATTTAAGTAAATTTATACGTTGTACGTATTGCATATATTCAATATGTCCATTTAACAAATAGACAGAAGTAAAATACATCGCTATAGTTAAAGCCCATTGTTTATTAAACTAATCCCGATAGTTTTTGAGTAGTATATAATATTACCGTCTGATAATGCATTAATATTTCCATAGAAATTGCCATAACGAATACACATCACTCAAAATAATATTACCGTTACAACCTAGGTAACATCTGTAATAAACAGTAACAAATTTATTTTGATCTAAAATGTCAGGTGTAGATCTCGACGATATTAAACCCGAAATTTCAGTAGAAATTAGCGTGGAACCATTATTTCACAAACAGATTTGTTCGTATTAGGCCATTTAATTCCATGAAACTATACAATTTCATCTTATCAGCATTTTTTCTTTTTCAGCTCCGTCATTGACAAACGGAAGCCTAAAAGAAGTCGAAGATCTCAACGCCACTCCCGAGTACTTCATCAAATGTCCACAATGCCAGAAAGGATGTCAAAGTTTTCAGGCGTTGAAGGAGCATATGGAATTAGTGCACACAGAACTGACAGCCTCGTCAGAAACCAGCATGTCAGTTGCCAGTGCCGTATCGCCTACACCTCTTGGAGGTCCAGGAGGTCCTTACGGATGCGCTCAATGCAGTGCATCCTTCGCATCGAAGGAACAGTTAGAAAAACACGAATTACTGCACTCGCCAAACGCTCAAGTGGTAAGTCAAAGTCTATAATAATCAAGAAACACGACAATTTTACCTTAACCAGTATCTTATCGTTAAGATAATGGTTTATTCATAATGCACCAGAATATCTATAACTGAGTCACGTCTCTTTGTTGCCCTCTCAGATTCATTGCAGGAGGCTTTTATCTTTTTATTTGTATTTTCTTATCGCCGCAACTCATACAGTTAATAAAAATATGATGATTCATAAACAACTTTTGTGTATCTTAATTCTTTTCGAGTGCAGAGTTCTCCATAGATATTTTACCACATACGGTTTTATTTTCGAGATCACATTTTTGTGGTCTTACTGTTACTCACGTGGATTTTTATTAAATTAGACTTGACGCAGTTACAATGGTTGCTATTTTATTCGGTGAATTCTTATAATATGTTTATCAACAAAGAACAAAGGGCAATGTGGTTCAAAGTTTTAAGGTTGCATAGCCACAAATAAAATATACCAAAACGAAAATATTACCATTAAACGAGTATTAGTTCCTAACATTATAATTATTAAAAGAGCGACACTGCGTAAAAATGTGTCTTATATACTGGATAACAAAAGTAATGTAACACTATGAAAAATATACATTTTAACTCTCAAAATTAAGTTGATTCTGATTTGCTAATGCTAGACTTATTCACTCAGTTAACATTGCCGCTACTCGGGTTTTATGCAGAAAAAATCCAAACTGATAAATTCCTTATACTACACATCAATTGACAAATTTTGGCTGGAATCCTAGGTTAGTAATGAACTTTGACCAAAGATTTTGAAATAAATGAAAATGACTTACTGGCAAAACAAATATTATAGTGACCCTTTTACTGTGATTGTACTTTTTTTAAAATTTTTAGGGAATTTAATACATTTTCACTATATGAAATAAAAAAATAGCAGTAAAAATTGTTCAATGCTCTGATGAGCGTCGGTTCGTGGGGAAAAAAGCAGGTGGGGCACGTATATCCAAATTTTGGAATGGGTATAGGGAAATGCGTCGCAACCAAAAATTTTACATTTCATTAGTATCATACACACACTTTGCTGTGTAGAAATACGAGTGTCAGACATCAATTTTCAAATAGGTACCTAGATAATAAAATTTTGCTAAACTCATCATAGGACCATGACCATTAAATCTGTTTGTAGTTGAAGTCCATCCCCCTAAATTTCTGAGTGAAGCAGCAATTTCTGAGCAAAGTGCTCGATGACTTGATCATTAAAATTTGAAATTGACTTCACAATTTTTTTTTCAATAGATAGCATTGCTAACGCGCACAGCCATTCATGGCCTATAGTGTTTCTTAGAAATGTTTTGATTCGTTTGAGGGTAGAGAAATATCTTTCGTTTTTCACAGTCGTCATAGGGACGGTTCACAAAACAGTCAGCAATTTCACAGATTCACTACATATCTGTACATGATGTTAAATTGTTTTGGATAAACATTTGTAACAGCGGCACATCCCCACTGTGTTTCATAAAATCGTCCCGTGCCTACATTACCGAGAGTTCATTTTTTAATTTTAAATAATTTACGTTTGCAAACAGGTTACACACAATTTTAATGTCTTCATTTGGAAAGTCGGCTCGATATTCGCCAAATTTTGCAGTTTCAAATAAAGTTGCAAAAGTTAACTATACAGCGAAACTAAAACGTTCATGAACCTGTATGGTTAAGGTATCACAGATTTCCTTGCATATCCTGACATTCTATTTCTTTCTGCAATTCTCTATAATCTTCACCAGTTAAGTTACCAAATTCTTGATTAATTTGTATTTCTATATTGTCTCTAATATTTTAAATGGCCGTTGAAAAAGTTACCAAATTATTCTTAACTTTAAATGCATCTAGTTTCCTGTTTTGCAGTTGATCAAAGAAAATGTCGCAGTGAGGTATTATTTTATTGAAGAAAAACAACCACAATTTAAAATTAACCCAAACACAATTTCAAATTATCATCCACCAAATAATTTATTAACCCTGAGCTTGATTAATAGATTTTTTATCCGACTCTGCGTCCATAATTTCATAATTCAAGGTATGTTTGCATTTCTTTGTAAATGTAAACAATATTCACACATTTAGATGTAAAGTTTCATCTGTTAAGAGCCACACGGGGTAGATGC
This sequence comes from Cosmopolites sordidus, assembly GCA_031761425.1. Taxonomy (NCBI): domain Eukaryota; kingdom Metazoa; phylum Arthropoda; class Insecta; order Coleoptera; family Curculionidae; genus Cosmopolites; species Cosmopolites sordidus. The sequence continues at coordinate 43,833 of JARFXV010001635.1, forward strand.
TTTTTCACGACTCTGTCCAGAACAGTTGTCCTTTTGGATGATCGATAAAAGAAAGCGGGAAATGCAAACAGATTTGCAAAAAACACCTTTACCCTTTTTTTTTATTGTACAACACCTTTCAATTATTAGATTTATTTATAATTATATTATTGATATTGATATATTATGATTATTGATATCTTGATAATGGTCGGATATAGAGTAAAAGTTTAAGTATAAGAGCTGTACAATGCCTAACCTTTATATATATATATATATATATATATATATATATATATATATATATATATATATATATATATATATATATATATATATATATATACATATAGATATACAGATTATGAATACCTAGCCAGAAGTTGTTCGTTCTTGCACTTTTTATTTCTTTTTCAAATAAAGATAGAATCATTAAAAAATCATTCAAAAATTGTATCGTCTCCTGATGATGCTATCATGGTTTGGTAACAAGTGGTTTGGTGTTTAGCGGTCTTTTTTCAGACCAAAGTTTTCGATAGTATTCGGATATGAAAATTGAAGAAATATAATAAATTAAATGTATACGTTATCATGATTTTTCAACGACGTTTATGCAAAAACTATTCCATTTTACATTATATTATTATATATTAATAATATATGGTTCAGAATATCCAATTCCGCACCAGAGAGCGTTTTTATTCTCTTTATAAAATAAATAATAAAAGAAATAATCCTATGTAATATTCCCGAACTTTTTTCGCTTTCTCAAACTGGTTACGATAGAATGTTTCGATTCATTTGGAGCACCAATTAAAAACAAATTCCAACATGATTTTACACCAATTTCTGATCGAAATATGAATATTTTCTTGTTGCATCCACGAATTAATTTTCCGAATTTGTATTAACCGCTCTCCTTGGACCCATACGCCGAACCGAACAATATTGAGGCCAATGACTAAACTCAAAAGGTAATTCCGCGCAATTAAAAATAATTTATAAATAAAGAGCGTTCGTGGCATGCGAAAACAATTTTCTCAAACGTTCTTGGACGCGCACATGTACCGTGAACCATTCGTTACGTAAACAACCCAATTAACCCGATCGGACCTCTGATCTTTTTCATTGGTATGAGTCAAACACCAATAAAGAACTGAGAAACATTTAATCAGGAATTAAAACTACAGGCGACATTTGACACCATAAATATATACGTAGTCATATATAAGTGTCACTCGGCGGTTTAGAGCGTTAAGTATCAAGTGGATACGACTGCAGTGACTTAACTTCTTTGATTGGATCGATGGTCTTTAACTTTCATTCGTTAAGCTTTCAGCATTCACTGATTAATCTAAGGTCGTTCACATTTACCACAGTTAGCTTCCATGCTGTAGGTAATGGCTTATAAAATTCACTTATAATTATTTTCTAAATTATCACTGACAATTGCCATGAATTCAAGAAAAAAATTTACTTGTTAAAAAATTGCTGTTACGTTAGAATTATCGTCGTATTTTATCTAACAAGCTTTTTAGCTTTAATGGCAAATGTACGAGGTGTGACTATTAAATAACGAGACTGACGCTGTAAAGCAATTAATTTTTATTGCATACATATTTACTTATCAACACCTTCAATATACACCCCTTCTCTATCCCTACAATGCTCCATGCGAATCTTCCATTGTTCGAAACACTGCTGGAGGTCTTCTTTTGTCAGCTCCTTCAGAACGCGTGCCACTTTCTCTTTCACAGCTTCAACGGACTCAAATATTGTTCCTTTTGATGCAGATTTTATCTTAGGAAACAAATAGAAGTCGCACGGCGCAAGATCCGGCGAATAAGACGGATGGTCTAGTACTGGGATGTTGTACATGGCTAGAAACTTCTTGACATACAGTGCGGAATGAACCGGCGCATTGTCTTAGTGGAGAACCGATGATTTGTCCTTCCACAAAACGGGTCGTTTTTTCCTTATTCTTTCACGGAGGTCAGCAAGAACATGAAGGTAGTAATGTTGATTAATAGTTTGACATTCAAGAAACCAGTGACGGTATACAATCCCATGAATATCGAAAAAACAATCATCATTGCTTTGAATTTTGATTTGCTCATTCGGGCATTTTTGACTCTCGATGAATTTGGGCTCTTCCAGTGCATGGATTGCGCTTCGTTTCGGGATCATAAGTAAAAAATCACAATTCGTGATATGTTATTATCCTTTCCAATAAGTTTGGTTCATTTTCAATGGCATTCAAAGCGTCAGTACAAACATTTTTGTGAGCTTCTTGTTTAAACGTGAGAATTTTAGGCACCATTTTGACTCACACTTTTTGCATGCTAAAATTGTTATGTAAAAATTGGCCATACGCATTCTTTATCACTCCCTACAGTTTGAACAATCGCACGAATACTTAACCGACGGTCAGATCGAACCAGATTACCGATTTTTTCGATATTGCCATCCGTTTTTGACGTGGAAGGGCGCCCGGGCGTTAATCATCTTCAACGCCTTCTCAGCCATCTTGAAAAGGCTTAAACCATTCAAAAACACATGCACGCGATAAAAATTCATTGCCATACACTTCTTTTAATAAATTTTAAGTTTCAGTAGCGGTTTTTCTAAGTTTCAAGTGAAATTTCACAATTCGTTCGATCTATTGTTACACTTGAACATTTTTCCGGCAAAACAAAAAAAACTATAATGCGAACAAAGCCTACGATTATACAGATTTGTTTACAGAAGCGAGAGGTACTACATTCTAAAGAGAAGGCACCACGCTAAACAGCTGTTGGTCGCTGACGTTTACTGCATGCGTACTTTTGCTGTAGTAGCGTCAGTCTCGTTATTTAATAGCCACACCTCGTTGGTCTTAACTCATCTTCTGTCCATGCTAACATCCATTCTAATTAGCGATAATTTGTTCCCAAATCCAACAAAAAGCATTCCAAAATCTCCATGTTGGCCTGGCATGATAATATTAGATATTAGGTCTACTCTTTCCACTACAATTATCGCTTCGGAAACATCATTTCAAATTAGTGATCATCACTAGTACATCAGCATTTATATACTACACCAGCATTTATAGTACTAGATGTACATTAGCTTTTTCATATTTCAACAGGGATTTTTTGACAACTACTTTGTTCATCTCAAAATTTAAAAAAAACTGACTAGTTGCTGTTCCTAGAAATGACCCATACGAAGATGTATTTAGGAGGGTTATTCGAAAAATTCTTGGCACAAAAATCGAGGAAGTATGGCCAAGTGACCGTGATATTTGTTAAGTATGATTGGTTAGATGGCTTGATGCGATATTTCAGACGCGTGCGTTTAGTTGCTTGTTTGTGGTGATCGAATTGAACAAAAGTTTTTTTGCATCTTCTAGAAATTAATAAAATTGAAGTTTAACTGTTATAAAGTACTAAGTAAAGTAATTTTAGTGGATTTAACCCCGACGGACATACATTCTACTTTAGAGGATTCTGATTACACGCCAGAAACGAAGCAGCAACTGAAACAGTGGGTGGAAGCAAGTGAAGGTGTGATAAATAAAGTAAAGAAGGTTCCATCTGCATGAAAAGTCGTGGCTACAGTTTTTTTAATTCTCGTGTTGTGGAGCTCGTAAACTACCTCGCAAAAAGCAGAACTATCATTGGAGAGTATTATACTTCACTCTGATCTTCTCTCAGTCAAAACGTGCACAAATATGCTCAGAGAGAAAGTGTTCTTTCAGTACCTATTCATGCGCGACATTCATGTCTCAGATGGTTGTTATAACACTCCAAAACCTATGCTGCGAACTGCTTCGATATGCACCATATTCACATTTGGCTTCTAACTATTTCTTCATCTTCCTAAACCTGGAGAAATGGCTTATATTATCAGGAAACCGCTTATTTTTTTGAATTTCGTGCTTATAAATTACCCGGCAAAAGACGGACAAGATAATTTTTCTAACGATATTTACATAATTTGCTGAACTTTATTATGTCAATGATTATTCTAGAGAGAATGATATATCCGTAGCCATGAGAAACATTTTCATTTGAATCGTGTAATTCTCAAACTCTCCTCATTTCCTACAATAGTAAAAAGCTTATTCATAAAAATTCCACCATAATAACTAGTGAATGATCGGTTTGAATTAAATACAGTGACGCTTGTCAACACCATCTTTTAACTTTCCAAAAGTGTGAAAATGTTTGAATAACACCGATCGACACGATTTTTGGGTCTGGCTTCTGCATGTGAAATTTTGGTTTCTCCTACGTTACAAATAAAGGAAAAAATATTTTTTCTGATCTAAGTTTGCTTTTGTAGAAACTCGAGCTATTTTTCGAATTTTCAAGAAAAATAATTGATTTTTAAATGAAAATGATTTCATTTTAAATTACAATTTGAAAAGTTTTTGCTAAACATCATAGTCTTTTTAATTCAAGAATTGTGATAAACAATAGCACATAAATGTAAAATAACAAAAAATCAAATTCAAAAATGAATATTTTTAGTTGTTCTCTTATGTTTGTATGGGCTTTCTCGTATTAAACCCTAAATATAATTTCCCATCATATTCTTGTTGTACTGTCCTTGGTAACGTCGTTCAAAGTCCATCATATCTTGTCATCTTTAAATTGGTCCACGTGAGAATGCAGCATATGAAGTTTATGGGATATTCTGCCGCCCATAATTTTAAATCTTTCAAGCACAGTTTCTATCAATTCTTCAAAATTGTCAACTCTGTTGTTTCCAAGAAAACCATTAACAACTGCTTTAAGACTCCCCCAGGCTTGTTTTTCAAGAGCATTGAGGAATTTTGTGAAATCATCACTGCTCATTATTTGTTTTATTTGTGGTTCGACGAAAATACCCGCTTTAACTTTAGCTTCGGATAATTTGGAAAAAAATCCCTTTAAATACTCAAGAGCTTCAGAATTTGGATTCAGAGCTTTCACAAATTATTGGGCCTAATTTTATATGTAACGGCGGCATCAATATATTATTAGGCTCTACAATTGGTTTCGACTTCACATTATGTTTTCCTATCAGACCATATACGCCGTTGGTAATGTACTGAATCTGCTCTGCTATCCCATCATCAAAGGAGACAAGGGTATTTAGTATACCCGCCTTTCATTCCATCAGAAAAACAACCATCTTAAAGTTGCCTATTACTGGCCAATGGTATTCTGTATATTTTAACTTTTCCAATACCATTTTCACATTAACGTAGCTTTCCTTAAACATTACCGAATGTGCTACAGGAAGACTAAGGAATAGGTTTCCGTTGTGAAGAAGAACTGCTTTTAAGCTTTTTGAAGAGTTATCGATGAAAAGCCGCCAGTCAGAAGGTATGCCTGGTATTCCGATTTCCTCGAACAAATCTGTCACGCTAATACAGTAACAAAGTACGGCTTCTTTGAAAACATTTTATGGCGCTCTCTTTGATCAGTTATTTTCACATCATATTCAAGCAAATTCCACTGTTTCAATCATGAACCTAAAATATCTGCTTTATTCTTGGGTAGGTTTAGGTCTCGTACTAAATTATTGAATTCTGTTGAGCTGATGAAATGTGGTCCAAAACTCTGTGACTTTATCATGAATTCACTACCATCGGTGTTGGTAAGCGGCGTATCGAATTCTGTTGAACTTTGCGACGATTGAATTCCGAAATTATCTAATTCTGAACGAGATGGAATGGGAAAATTTTCACCATGAGGTATCGGAGAAGACGTTCAGGGAGGAAAATCATGATAAAAAATATTATCAGCATTTTTACCAGATCGACGCTTACTTGAATTAACGATACAAAAATAAGAGTCTTGCACATGATCACTAGGTTCCCTCCAAAGTCTGGCACTGCAAACTTCATGTATAATTTTTCTCCTCGATACCAGGAGAAATAACAAAAACAACTAGTGTAATTTCAGTTTTATGCATAAAAAATTAAGAAATACTAAAATAGAATATTAATATGTTCGACATTTTTTTTATTTTAAAATTTAGTTTTTGACCTTCTAAAGTATTTTTGCAATTAACACAGGCAAAGTGAGGTACCTATTTTTTATCTTGATGCTGGATTTTGAGGTTAAAATAATCTTCATAAGCTTCGCAAAGCTTCAAATTTGTTACCAAAGCAAATTTTTTTGTTCTTACTTTAATAATTTCTCCGCAAATAAAACAAAATGAATCAACATCTTGTTTGCACTGTCTTGAGGCCATTTTCTAACCTGTAATACACAAGGGCAGTTGTTGCAGCTGTGATAGACAAATAAACACTCACTACTGTGCCCTTCACAAATAATATGCAATTTGCTGTCGGGTTGATCAAACTTACTTATCGACGTAAATCAGACAAAAGCAAACTCTAAAAGCAAGAAAATGGAAATTTAAGTGTTTTTCAATGTCTAGAATCGGAATTCAAGCATTAGAATAGAAACCCCAGTGATGCCAGTAATTGATAATATAATATTGAATTCCTTGGTAATCAAGAGCTGGTTGACGCATTGGGTTTAACAGTTTCAACATGCACTATTACCCCCCATTATATTAAAACGTGGGTAAGCTTCTCGGTAAATCAACCTCTCCTTAAATTAATGTTTTGAGCCATTTTGAATGGCACAAACTGACACTGCCTCTTTAACTTCTTCCTTATTCACTTATTTAATTTCTTCTTTTTCCATTCGTTTTTCTATTACTTATCTCTCTCGTCATGGATTTGGTGAAGTTTTATCTACGCAATATACTCCTATTGTACAGAACTACATGTAGAATACACAGTTTAACTCAACAAAAAAAAAATTGTGGCAAAACAACTCCAAATCGTATGCTGCCAAACAACAAAAATAAATTCTAAATACTATAACTAATCCTACGTTATTGGTATTTCGCAATTCACTAGCACATTTCTTACATGAACTTAGCTTCACTAATTAAAAAGGGCTCCTTGGAATATCGTGAATTTTTGTCTAAAAACAACCAATCGTATCAACATCGCGTGAGATAAAATCATAAAATTAACGGTTTTTTTTTCTTTTGAAAATTGCTCTATTTTAGTTATAAAATTTACGTTAGGACTCTTTGTAAAAAAAAACGGAAAAAAATGGAATGCACAAGTTGAAAACGACTATTTGATAAATGGAGAGAAAAAAAGAATCAGTACGCCGTCTGAAAATGCAGAAACATCGTTTCCACATACCAGGTGTTTTTAAAAATCGCTCCCAGGTGCGATAGACGGATTTAGAACAAGAAACAAAGCATATAGAACTTCTTTATTTTCTCTTCAAACAAATGGCTTTGTAACTGCATCTATTTTCGTGCGATATATTTTTTACGGTGTCGGTGTCGTTTTCAAGGGATCGGTTGAAATAGCAAGTCATTTTTTCAGTCTTAAGGATGTTGTTTAAGAAAACATATCAAGGATTTATATTCTCACGCTTTCCCAGCTTCGGTTGACTAATTTCTAACGTCGCCTCTTATTTCATTTGTAAATACATTGTTACGAAATATTAATAAACGTATTTATATCAACGAACCGATGGGAAAAGGGTAACAAAATATATTTACTATGTTAGCGAAAATATTTTTGGAAGTGACAAGGAAATTATAAAAACAATTCTCGAGATTGATTTCATTTTTACGTTATGTTCTCAATATTGCAACATCATTCCACACAACCAAACTGATCAGCTAAAATTAAAAAGTTTGTTTTGTAGTAGATCTTCATTTAAAAGAAACATTTCGCATGATACTATATCAGTCAAATACGGTTCTTGTTGTATTATATTCACTAAAATTACAAAGTTTATGTATTTTTTTTTTCATTTCAGATATCGATTAACATAAACCAACTGATATTCCTTATATCTGTTGATCATTTGTTTAGGTGGAATCATTTGTTTAGATGCCTGGTCATAAGGAAATATAGATTGCCTAATTTGGTCGCAGAGTTGGAGAGTGTTTACCTATACCACGCCATCTGAAGGTATATCACTATAAGCCAACTTTTTTTAGGCATCTCTGTTTTAATTCTTATGCTAGGCAATTGCCTTTTTTGCATTTATATTCCAGGTGTGGCGGTTAATATTTTCTTATTTTTTTAAGAGATGGTAATGGAAACGAGTCGGTTCACAGTCTAATTTCTTATGTCATTTTGTTGCAAAGGCAGTCGCTTTCAAAATGTCATTAATATTTAAACGATTTCGAGTTAGTGTCATATTTTGTTTTTCGTGTTTCGTTTTCCTGTTCAATCAAAAGAAAAACGCAAGTGAAAGCCGACGTATACTTGTAGAATCTTACGGTGACAATGTTCCAACGCAAGACGCTTATAGGCATTGGTTTAGACGATTCAAAAGTGGTGATTTTCGACCTGAAAGACAAAGAACGCCCAGGTCAACCGAAAAAAATTAAAGATGCCGAATTACAAGCGTTGTTGGAAGAAGACGATGTGCAAACTTGACAATAAATGGCAGAAAGGTTAAATGTTGGTGGCCGAACCATTTATAATGCATGCCATGGGAAAGATCCAGAAGGCAGGAAAATGAGTACCACATCAGCTGAATGACAGATAGATGGAAAAACGAAAAACGGTATGCGATGTTTTGCTTTCTCGGCATGAAAGAAAGACTTTTTTACATCGGATCGTGACTGTAAACGAAAATTGGATATATTTCGAGAACCCAAAACGCAGAAAATCATGGGTTGACCCAGAACAACCATTAACATCGACCGCAAAATCTAATCGGTTTGGAAAGAGGACAATGCTCTGCATTTGGTGGAATCAGAAGGATGTTGTGTTCCATGAGCTTCTGAAACGAGATGATAGAGTTAATACCGTTCGCTACCGTCAACAAATGATGAATTTGAACCATGCATTGCTTGAAAAGCGATCAGAATGAGCTACAAGACACGGGGAAGTGATTTTGCAGCACAACAACGCCCCATCACACAGCGAAAGCGGTCAGACACCATTTCTGTACTTGGCTGGGAACTCTTGCACCACACGTCGTACTCACCAGTCTTAGCCCCTTCCGACTACCACTTGTTTTCATCGGATTACAATCGGATTTGTGTAACCTGTAAGTGTAACAATTACGGATATGTGTAACCTGTGTGTTTAATAAACAACAAACGTATTTTTTTAATAAAAAGTTAAGAATGATAAACAGCCAAACGTGGTAAACTGCTGGAACCAGTTCTTTGAATTGTTCATATAAAAAAAGACTTTTTCGTTTTGTCTTCTGCGTATATTAAAATTTGAAACGGTAGATGAAAATATTCGGATAGACGAAACGAAACGAATTAACGTCCGCATTGTTTCGGATTTCAAAACATAGAAACCCGTATTTCAGAAGTAGTAAAATAGCACTTTTTCCAGCGATTCCGCTGACTCATTTGTCGAACGAAAACATCGTGGAGGAGTTCATGAGATCGCCCTACTTTTCGTTTCGATGCTGAATTTTATATGTACAACACCTTTTTTCTCGTTTCACCCGACAACCGCATCAAAGTATAGTCTGTATCGTCCGTTTATTAAAAATACCACATTTGTTTTTGTTTATTTTCCTGTGATCAGGTTAGCAATGACGATAAATCGGTATTAATCACTCGTTTGATAAGGAGCATTAAATAATTGTTTAGGCATCAACAAATATACATCTGTGTATGTGTGAGCCAACATCACGCGCATTTTGTTAATCTCTCCTTATCTGGCCAATTAAATAAAAATTTAGATATTTTAAAGTATCTTAAAATGTTATTTTTCCACTGATTAAAATCGTCATTTCAAATTATTCCAGCTTGTTTAATATTGATTTATCAGTAATTATTTGATCTTAATAATCATGCACAAATAATTTCTATTGCTGTAGATCTATATATATATATATATATATATATATATATATATATATATATATATATATATATATATATATATATATATATATATATATGTATGTATGTATATATTGTTGAAATGGAGGCAAACAGACCATATAGCGAGGCAATGTGACGACAGATTAGACCCGATTGACAGAGGAGAGCTCTGGACCGCGCGAGTTGAAAGCATGCTGGAGAGACCTTTATCCTGCAGTGGATGGACAATGGCTGAATAATATAGGCTCTTGACCCTAGGTCCTTGGCTTGATTTCTCGCCATGGTTCTCTATTCGTAGTTTTCCTCTTCCAGGCGTTAATTCTCATGTTCTGCAAATCTCCCTATGCCTCATCTCCCCATCTTGTTCTTGGTCCCTCTCTTAACTTTTTGTCCCCTATATTACTTTTTTTTTAATTCCGCTCCCTTTTTTTCTAAAAATCAATCTTCTGGATTTGACAATTCCCGACTTCAACTCTTTTACCTCCAATTATGTTCCTTAATACCTTTCTTTCATATGGCACTCATCTTCTGTATATTATCTCTTCTTCTGCACCTAACATCCATACTTCATGTGCAAATGTATCTGTTGGTCTTAAAACTTTTTGTAGATTCATAATTTTAGACTACAAGAAACGGCTTTACTAAATGATAATTGTTTAAGGAGGTGGATGCTTCGATTTCCTGCAGTTATCCTCTATTGTATTTCTTCTCTTTGTTTCCTACAAAATACTGTACCCAGATATTTGTAATATAACAAATAAAAGCACCTTCTATTCTCAAATAGAATTGACTTGACTAGTTGGAGTAACACATACGTGGAAATTCCGCCACCAAAATTCTACCAAATGCATAATACCCCCTAAGAAATCTTATTTAAACAGTCCTTTCACTGATTTTACTTATCGATATTATTAATATACACTGATTTGTCATTGCAGGTTAACAATATTGTTGATAAAGCGTTCGTCCTGCAGATTTTGAAGGAGATTTCGACACATTAATACGGCATTGACGTTGAATTTCCAATAAATCTTCTGGCACCTTTAAACAGTGTATATTAACTATAACAAGTTATAACAAAAACCTAAGCAAGTTATAACAAGATTGTAAAACATTTCGCTCAATTCTAGTTAATTGACTTCGTGGTTTCTATCACGATATCAGAATCTTCCACTACAAGTTGCCTCGAACGTAGTTAATCACTAAAATTGGTTATTTATTTATCAAACTTTTTGTAAGCCCTATTGTTCAAGTGAGGAAATTTAATAAAATGAACTTAAAATGTTTATATTAAATATTTATATTAAAACATAAAATGTTTATCATCTTATTCACGCAGCGTTATATTTCGGTAATATTTATTTATCATCACGCTCTCTTAAGCTCGCATTAACATTATGTGTTTTGACACAACTGAGGTCAATCAAAAGTTACTCTACGAGGGTCGTTCAAGAAGTTCCCAGTTCTCATGACCAACTGACTATAATATTTGTCGAGGGCGGTTGAGTAAATCAAACACGTTTCACTGAATCTTTTGACGTTTTATGATAATAGATCCATTATGGATAATGGATTCACTATTCCATGTCAGGGATGAAGAAACAATTCATACAGTGGGTGGGAGTAGATGAAAGTACACCAAAAAAACGAGAACATTTCTATCTGTGGAAAATGTCATGGCTGTGGTGTGGTTGTCATTGACTACGTAGCAAAAGGTAGGACCATCACCGTGGAGTATTACGCTTCATTACCGGACCAATTGATGGGTGTTGTTCAAGATAAACACCATCACCTGGCCAAAAAAATGCTTTTTCACCATGATAATACGTCCCGGCTGTTGGTACAAAACTTTATGATCTACGCTTCGAAGTGCTTTGACATGCGCTTTATTCGTCAAATGTGACTTCCAGCGATTACTTCGTCTTCTCACACCTGAAGAAGAAATGGCTTGCTGGACTAAGATTCACTTTTACAAATTAGCAAATCAATTCCTTATTACTGAAGACATATGTCGCAGTATGATAGAAGGCATGTACTATCCACAAATTTACTAACTACATGTTGTGGATATGGGAGTACAATATTGCTCAGAAGAAGAAGGAAGACATTCTGGTCACCAAGATTATTCGATTTGGTAACCCTTGATCTTGACCTCCTCTTATGAGTTATCTCGAAGACAGTATGTGCTAGTAAATCAAGGATAATTAGGCATTAATTATTTATAAAAATAATCGAAATTCAATGATACTCTAAAAAATTCTTAAAATATAGTATATAATCGTAAACATTAATATACAAACAATTCTGCATATAAAATCTTATCTTTTCAAGAAACTTTCGTTGGGAATTCACAAGTTTGCTGATCAGGACCCACAAAAAGCACAATTTTATTGTTTGGAAAATTATTTGAGCAACATTACTGACAATGTACTTCAAGCGAAAGAAAATCTATGGCTTTGTCCATTAAAGAATCGTAATAATTTCTTAACATTTATTCTATTTTAGTAACCACATTGGCTTCGACGGCACACTCATCAACGCGAGACGCTTTTAAGCTATCGGTCGAGAGATATCTGACACGATGACACGTTTGACTAGGAATACAACAAAAAAAATGACGCCACATGTGCGATCAGAAGCGTGTGAAAGAGTTAACTTAGAACTTTGACGCTCTAATGGGTTATATCTGAAAATATTTCATTGTGAAGTTTTTTATTGCTGTGTTGTATGAAACTAAGATCCTGGCAAGAATTATAATTTATGGGACAAATGGAAGAAAACTGCTGAAATATGTCGAGATATGTACAAGTAATGTTACTTTTTTATGTGTTCAACTTAACATGCATTACTAGTAGCAAATTAAAAATTGCAAAAGAAACTAAATGTTCAAGTGAACTCTTCCTCCCAAATATCATCAGATTTTTCAACTAAGTCTCCCAGTATTTAGTCCAAGTATTTAACCATTTCGTTTGTATATATATATATATATATATATATATATATATATATATATATATATATATATATATATATATATATATAATATATAACATAACTATATATATATAATATATAAATTATTAATATATATATATATTAGGCTAATTGAAAAGTTCGCGGAGCTGAAGTGATAAAACAAGTTTTTAGTTGTAAAAATTACTTTATTCTTCCGCATATTCTCCCTTAAGCACAATACATTTTTTCCAGCGATTCTCCAATTCATTTATTCCATCTCTGAAGTGATTTTCTGGAAGTCCTTGAAAATACTCACCTACGGCTGCTATAACTTCTTCATTTATGAAAAACGCTTGCCACGTATAGGAATCTTTTAAGGTTTGGGAACAGTTGAAAGTCAGAGGGGGCAGATTTGGTGAATGTGGTGGATGCTCCAACAATTCATAGTGTAACTCCTTCAAATTGGCCACTGCAAAAACATCTCTGCGAACCAGTGCATTGTATTGATGAAAAATGTTTTTTCTTCGCTAAACCAAGCCTTTCCTCACGAATTTTTGCATGCGAATTTTTGCAAAAGGTTTGAGTAATACTGTCCTGTTATTGTTTTACTGATTTGAAGGTAATCAAATAACAAAATGCCTTTTGCATCCCAAAAAAATTGATGCTATGACCTTTTTGATCGATTTTAGCCACTTTAACTGCATCGGAGATGGACTCCAGGCTCAGTCCACTCTGCGGTTTGTTGTCGCAGTTCAGGATCATAGTCGTAAACCCAAGTCCCATCCATACTTACAAAACGACGTATAAAATATATTTTATTGTTTGGAAAAAGAAGGGAATGTTGGTTAGAACGTTTTAGTTGAAGTCGTTTCTGATCAGAATTTTCCAAATGTGGCACCTATCTTGCCCATAGCTTTCTCTAACCCAATTCCTTTTTCAAAATATAAAACACCCATTCATGTGAAATGTCCATGCCTTAGCAGTTTCACTCAAAGTCAATTGTCTGTCATCCATAACCATATCATGTATATAATTAATTATTTGTTCAGTAGTTACACTTATTGGACGTCCAGAACGATGATCATCATCCAGACTTGTACGACCACGTTGAAGCGGCAGACTCTCCTAACACATTTACCGTTTCACTATGAATTTTCATTGCCTTTAAACCTTTTTTTACAGAAATTTAATCACTGCATGATTTTCAATATTTTCCATTTTAAAAAATAATACTAATACGTTTACTTTAAACTGCTGTTTTTGTACGAATGAATTGACAGATTGATTTGAAACTTCACATATGTTCATATGAAGGATGACACTTCAAAATGTAGTAGATTATATAGTTCTGTTACTGCTCTAGAGGTGTCGCTCCGCGAACTTTTCAATTAGCCTAATACAAAAAGGCATGAATACCAATATCCAAATCGAACCAAATGTTAAACAATGATCAAAAATGATGTTAACCTTTTAAATAAACCTTAAAGTATTTATTTGTTCATCCAAATTGATTTTGTCTCCTTCAATGCAATTCCCTTTTAGAGCAGTACACTTATTCCAACGTGTTTTCCAGTTTTCGACACAGTTTTTAAACCCGACTTCCAGTATTTTCTTCAAGGCGGCCAACAAACTCTATTGAATAATTTCTGTGGATTCAAAACGGCGTTCACGAAGTAGTTTCTTCAATTGAGGAGGAGGTGAAACAGTATTTGTATGATTTTTAGCAAGAAATTGATAAATAAATATCGAGGACCCTCTGGAAATCCAATTGGAAGAAACTTTTTGTGGGCAAAGGCTCATTTTTTGGGCAAAAGAGTTTCGTAGAAGCGCTTGATGTTATTTTGAGGAAGTATATTCATCTTCAATTATGTTTTTTAATTCCTCTTGAATTTGAAATTGCCTCGAACTTTTGTACACTCTTCCTGCTAAGTTTACCCAAACATTTTCGATATTTTGATCTGGAGACCTTGCTGACCAATCTAAAATGCGAATATCGTCGCATTGAAATAGACTAGATGAACTGGATTAAAATTGTGGGTTGAGAAAAGATAAATAGGTTGTATCTACAAAATACACAACAAATGTCCTGTCTTTTTATCCTACTGTATAATTCATATTTATAAACATTTCATTAATCCACAGGTATTAATCCATATTATAAACAAATTGCTCTTTCTTTTAGTCCCGGACCTTACATACCAAGTGTGACACTTAACATTTCTTATTTTTCTTAAAGAAACACGTTTAATTTGGAAGAAAGGTAAAAAATGGTTTACTCAAAGTATGTATCATAGCTAGCTGCACATTCTTCCCGTCTCTCTGGCAATTTGTGGATGCGCTCCCAGAAAAACCGTACATCTTTTGATAGGGTCCAGTCACCAAGCCATTTTTCGACATCTCCGTAATTGTTGAAGTATTTCAAAGAAAGCGCGTGAGACGTCGATGAAAAGAAGTGGTTGTCAGAAGGGATCAAGTCTGCTGATTACGGCGGGTGGGGCAAAAGTTTCCAGCCCAGTGCAGAAATGGTGTCTCTAACCGCTTTCGCTGTGTGTGATGGGGCGTTGTCGTGCTGCAAAATCACTTGTCCGTGTCTTGTAGCCCATTCTAGTCGCTTTTCGATCAATAAATGGTTCAAATTGATCATTTGTTAATGGTAACGAACGGTATTAACTATTTCACTTGGTTTCAGAAGCTTATGATACACGACACCCGTCTAATCCCACCAAATGCACAGCATTGTCTTGTTTCCCAAACGATTTAGTCTTGCGGTTGACGTTGATGGTTGTCTTGAATCAATTCGCGATTTTCTACGTTTGAGGTTCTCGAAATATATCCATTTTTCGTCTCCAGTCACGATTCGATACAAACAGTCTTTGTTTCATGTCGAGAAAGCAAACCTGTGCACACCGTTTTTCGCTTTTCCATCTGTCTGTCATTCAGCTGATGTGGTCCTAATTTTCTTGCCTTTTTGATCTTTACCATGGCAGGCAGACGATTAAAATGGTTCAGCGACCAACATTTAACATTTCTACCATTTCTTGTTGAGTTTGCATATCGTCTTCTTCCAACAATGCTTGCAATTCAGCATCTTCAAATTTTTTGGACAACCTGGGCGTTCTTTATCTTTCAAGTCGAAATCACCACTTTTGAATCATCTAAACCAAAGCCCACAAGCGTCTTGCATTGGTGCATCATCACCGTAAGTTTCCGCAAGTATACGACGGCTTCCACTCGCGTTTTTCTTTTATTTGAACAAGAAAAGCAGTACGTGCCGCAAATGCTCTTTATTTGGCTCGAAACTCGACATATTTACCACACGAAAAATATTATGCTTACTCGTAATCGTTTAAAGATCAATAGCGTTTTGGCAGGTAGTGTCTTAGCAACAAAATGATATAAGAAATTAGACAATGAACCGACCATTGTTTCCAGCGCCATCTCTTAAAAAAAAATAAGAATTATTAGCCGCCACACCTGGTATTTCTTCAGTAAAATTATGTCATGACGCAAAAATTAATCCTCTACATGATAATCTTGTTATGTTTCGTTTTTGCAAAACTTCAGATTTAGCTTCTCTACAAACTATCACCTTTCGCTCGCAAAACCTTTTACAATAATTAGTTATCCTGTGTCTGAGACCGTTATGTTTTTGTCGTCGAGGAAATTTTCCTAATTTTAATTAGCAAAAACGTTTAGGAAATTTCTGGCCGGTGTCACCGTTCACGCCCGCCCTTGTCCACCTGTTTTAAAAGGATTAGTTGCACGTCGAGCTTTTGCTGACCTGTTTTTGTCTGCCGCAAAACTTACGTTAGATAAACGTGGGATTAAGATGGAGAATGGTAACAGCAAAAAATCGGTCAGTCGTTCGAGATTACAAAAATTAACCAAAAATTCGGGACGGCTCTAAAGTAGATTGTTGGGTGTTGGACATGGGTTTTCGAACTTTATTTCTACATGACATATAAGACTTTACGAGGGTAATGCGATAAGTTTTCAGATTGCCAAAAAAAGCGTATGTTTGTATGACTAAATGTACAATATAGCGAAATTGTAAATGCTAAATTTATACTGAGTACTATCATTAAATCCATCAACAAAAAAGATATTTATATTATAATAAAACAAAATATATTTTTAACAAAAAAAATAATAAAACAAAATATATTTTTTTCTTTTTTAAAGTAATCCCCCCCCCCCCCTCCCCCGTGCTGCAATAGACTTATTCGAAGTTTTTTCCAGCCTTCGAAACCGTTTTTATACTCGATTTGTGGCAGTTCCTTCAAAACAACTAGCGAATTTTCTTGAATGGCTTCTGTCGACTCAATACACGTCCACGACGTGGTTTCTTCAATCCAAGCAAGATGAAAGGCACACGGTGCCATATATGGTGAATATGGTGCTTGTGGTACGGTGTTTGTTTAACTTTTATCGGAAAATTGACAACTAATTATTGCTGTGTGTAATGTGATGTGCGTTATTTTGATGCAAAAACTATGAATTGTTTTGCCACAAATCTATACGTTAATATCTACAATGTCTCTAATACTTCAATCTGTGATTATTAGTATAAGATCCTTGATTTGCGCAATGGTTTCTTCATTGGTTAACGAGGATAGTCTTAGTAATGTCTGAATGATTGTAGCGTGTTTATATATTTTTTCTCTTTTTAGGCTTTTCGCCACAAAACAAAAATGCAGGATAGCCTTGCTGAACCACGTTCATCTTCAACTGTTCAGCTTCTCTACTATCACTAAAGTTCTTTTAAACTTTTTTTAACTTCTTCATCTCTTTCTTAAAATTATTAATACATCAGCTCAAGAAATTTCATTTCTTAGATAAAAATGCATGCAAATCCATTTTAAAGAATGGCCGAGAAAATTTTAACAATTCAAAAAGATACCGCCATTTCTAACTTAATGATGCTGATGATAATCAGATGCATACTTGATGTATGCATCTGATAATCATTATTTTTTAAATAACTCAGGCGAATTATATATATATATATATATATATATATATATATATATATATATATATATATATATCAAGAAACAAAAAACTGCTTAAATGACCAAACCTTATAATTTGGTTTTATGAAACCAATTTGCATTAGTCTGACCTAATCCTTTTATAAATAAGTCATATTCTAAACTGAGACGTATTAACTTGCGAGTGAAACCTATTAATGTACGAACATAAACAAATGTCAAACGACCAAACTTGATTATAAAAAATGTTCTGTTACTTTAAACAGGCGCGAAGTGACTAATACGGTTGCTAAATTCATCTAAACATCTTGTGCGCGACGCGCCGCACAAACATAAAAACATAACAAGTAATGTTTTGATTTTTGCCAAAAACAAACATACAAGTTTGGCAGCAACATCCACCGATAATAAAATTAATGTTTTTTTCTTATTGGTTACATATTTCTTAGTAAATTACTAAATTCATTAACTCAATAAACAGGGTATATTCGAAAGTACTTCGTTAAATTTAACCAACGATTCTTCACATTATTTTAAAGAAAAAAAGTTCTTTAAAACAAGGGTCAAAAACGAGACATAAATTGCAAAGGTATAAAATCACCAATCAAAAAGCTATGACAAAAATTAGTATTTTAAACAAATATGTCTAAAAACATATTGGGGAAATATTAATTGGTTATTACTTAACGAGTAAACTACAAATAAACTAATCATCGTTGTTAGAAAATTAATCAAGAATCTTGCGTTAATCAAAAACTATGTCTCTCTCTTAGCAAAAAACTATGTCTCAACATCGCTACGACAAAGAGTGTTATTTTAAAATTGCGACAAAAATTATTTCAGTGTATGTCAGTGCGTGCATTTAAGTTCACTTCAAGTTCAGTTAAGATCAAAACAAAAAATATATATTCTGTACGCGAATATTCCGATATGGTTCTTATTTATGGAGAGCCTCTCCAAAATTACGAAATTCCTCACGTACATTCCCCATTTACGCGCAACGATACGCTTCCAGCAGAACAAACATTTGTCCTTTCTCAAATAATTTTGGATACGTCTAGTGTGATTCCAAAATTTCAAGAATATCGGCGGTAGAAAATGGTACTGAAGTCGAAGAACAAATTTTACATCCTGTTAAATAGGATTTTATGAGAAATAATCAAAGTGTTGCACAACATGTACAAACACTTAGTTTATTGGCTAAAATCAAAGAAATTCAATTTTTTTTTTCAACATTTTATCAACCAACGAAGCTTATTTTACCAGGAATGGGATGATGGAAATTTTGAACAGTTAATTCAATAAAATAATTGATCATGTGTTGCCTAATGCGGCGTGAATCATTTAAAATAAATTTCAACTTTTACATTATACGACAATAATGTGTAAGTTTTCCCTGTTTTCGGTTGCATTTTGGATACATGTAGAACATATAAAGTGTACATACACACATAAAGAATCGCTTAAATATACCAAAATACTTTCCCTTACATCATCACCACCTTATATTTCGACATAATTAAAGAAAAATGTTATTGTTACAGTCATGTAAAACCTGTAACAAGACATTTGCCAATGTCTACAGACTGCAAAGACACATGATTAGCCACGACGAAAGCGCTGTTCTAAGGAAATTCAAATGTACAGAATGTGATAAAGCTTTTAAGTTCAAACATCACCTGAAAGTAAGTTTAATTTTTTTGGATCATTTGAACTACTATTGACGTTTCCATTTTTATTTTTCTAGGAACACATACGAATTCACAGCGGAGAAAAACCTTTTGAATGCGGAAACTGTGGAAAACGGTTTTCCCACTCCGGATCATACTCTAGTCATATGACCTCTAAGAAATGTTTAGTGATGAATCTTAAACAAGGCAGGAGTAGGGCTTTATTAAATAACAGTCTCATTGAAAAGAACGCCCAACAGAACATGAAGGGACCCAAAAGATCTACAGTTAGTTCCATTAATAACAACCTCACGACTAGTCCTAATCATAACTCCCCCTTTATGCCTATTTTGCCAAAATATCCCGAAGCTGCGGCAGCTTTATTCCAGTCTCAGCTGACTGGCAACGCATCTGTAGCACCTTATTATCTAACCCCTCACAACCTTTTAAATTCTGGTCATCCGATGAATCCATACGTTCCTAGTTTGAGTCATCTCCTGGAACAACTGCAGCAACAAAACGTTGGCAATCCAATGCGTAACGCCTTACTAGATACATCTGAATCAAAAACGTTAGAAGAATCTACTAAACTCAAAGACGAAAAAATTAGGATGATCAAAACAGAAGCACAGCAAAGACCTGATGATTTTGACGAGATGTCCAAATCTAACGCGTCTGAATGCGGTGACTTAGTGATGGATGAAGATGCAGACAATCAAAATACTGAAATAAACAAAATCGAAGAAAAATATTCGGAGAATAAGACATTTCACCAATTGAACATTGACGAACAAAACTCTGATATTAGTCTCAGAACTGCCGATGTCAAAGAATCTCAGAACCCATCCGAATGTGATACCAATAATACTTTACCCACTCATTCACCTAAAGATGACTCTAAAACATGTCGTCATTGCAACAAAATGTTCAGTTCTGTTATACAGTTTGAAGAACACGACTGTAAAGACACCCAAAGTGAAGGTTTAGCCGCAAAACTGGAAGCTGCCTTAACACCCAAGTCTGATAATTGCTCGAATGAAAATATGAGCGGTGCAGAAGATCACGATTTCGAACGATCCAGTTATCATACAAACGACGAGATGGATTCTGAAAACTACACCACCACAGATCATGTCAACGAAGACGGTAGAAAAGTTCGAGTCCGATCGTTGATCTCTGAAGAACAACTAAAGATTCTGAAAGACCATTATAAGAACAACCCCAGGCCGAAGAGAGAAGATCTCGAAAAGATTGCTGGTAGTATTGGATTTCCTGTTCGAGTGGTTCAAGTTTGGTTCCAGAATACTAGAGCAAGAGATCGAAGAGAAGGTCGCCTAATTCAAGTTCCTTACAGTCCAATTGCATCAGGGTCTCGATATTCCGTGCCTTCAACTCCATTGGCCTACCCAGTGTTACCCAATGATGAGATTTCGGAACAACCCCTTGATTTATCTGTTAAGAGGGACTCAAATTCAAATGAAACGTCCCCGTCTTCTTCACCAAAACGACCCCATTCAGTTAGTCATTCCGAATCACATGACGAAGTGGTAAACTTAAGTCATAAGTCGTCAAGAAGCCCCACTCCCTATTTGCCTTATCACAACAACTTTCAAGGATCCAACTCTTCTGACCCAAGTCAATCGCCATCACCACTAGAATTCAATAGCAATCGATTAGCGCAAATTTTCAACCAACCAGCTCACAAACTGGCTAATCTACCCGGTATGGGATTGGTACCAATGGATCACCTGATGCATTTCGGTGCTCACGATTTGCCTCTCAGTCTGACGCAATTCATCAACAGTCGAATCTCTAGCCTGAGTCCGAATTCGACGCATTCGTTACACGATTCAACGCAAGAAGAGGAAATGATGCAGAGTAAACGAACCAAAGTACCACCTTTTATGTTGAAGAACATGAACAGTCCTGGATTGAGTCAGGAAGCTGAAGTAGAAGGCCAGTTTCAATGTGATCAATGTGATAAAGCATTCTCGAAACAGAGTTCATTAGCGAGGCATAAATACGAACATTCTGGTAAGTGGATTTAAAATACATATTCCTTAAATGTGTTAGAAAATAAATTAGAATTGCATATTCACTATAATTAAAGACAGACCATAATTAAATATAAACAAGAAATAGAATAGACTATTAAAATAATCAGTATGATTTCGTATTAATAATCATTGATAACTTTAAATTACATCCAAAAAGTTATTTTTTGAAAATATGGAATTTTAATTGTTTGCAAATTACAATTCTTTAATTGTTCTGTAACATCATTACGACAAATATCAAATAAAACTGTTATAGAATTTCGTATGTTACTTAAACTATACGTTTTGCGTGGAAAACACATCGCGCCAACCAAATAAAAATTTTAAAATACAGGGTGGAGCAAAATTAGTTTCTTAGTTTGTTCGTTCTGTAAAATTTCAACGAAACGTAATAAATAAACTATCTACACAATAAATCAAGGTTTTATTCTAGATATTTTTTTATTACGCATGAAAAATCGCATCAACCAAATGACCACGTTCTGCTCGCAAACATGTGCTCTTCTCACAGCGTTTTCAAGGACTCTTCTCAGCATTTCCGAAGATATTGTATCTAATGCCGAATGCTGTCCTTTAGGGAGTCGATGGTTGGAGGGTTGTTGGCATATACTTGGTCCTTGAGATATCCCCATAGGAAAAAGTCTGGGACCGTCGTATCCGATGAGCGAGGTGGATATTTCACATCACCATTTTTCGATATGATGCGGTTCGGAAAATGTTGCCTTAGAAGGTCCATTGCGGCTCAGGCGATGTGAGCCGTGGCACCATACTGTTGAAACCATGCACAAAACAAAAAAATATTATCATTGCCCTATAGCGCTCTGCATCGATCGTCTGAGCAACACCTTCTTCATCTTCGAAAAAATAAGGTCCAATGATTCATTCAGTTGATGTGGCACATCAAACCGTTACTCGAGATGAATGCATGGGTTTCTGGTGAGTTCTTTTTGGGTTCTCTGTACCCCATCGACAGTTTTCTATATTAACAAAGCCACAAAGCTGAAAATGTCCTGGATGTCATCATCAAAATGGAAACAAAATTCTAATCATTTTTTTGCAAGGTTTACTAATACTCGGGAGTATTCCAGACGAAGTAGCCTATCTTCTGGTTGAAAGGCTTGGACCAACTGAATCTTGTAGGGGAAGAGTTTCAAATTTATCCTTCAAATCTTCTGTCCGATGTTTGGGGTTGATTTGCAACACTCTCCCTGCAATTAAATGACCACTTCGAGGTCTTCCCGTGTGTCTTGCGTCCCCAACAGTTTCCCTTTCTTCAAAACGCCGAACCGTTTTGGTTATTGTGCGCCTAGTCGGTGCCTCGCGTACATTGTAAAATATTTTACCCACGTTGCGTTAGAATTATTGATCGATTATTTTCAAAAAAAAAGGTGACTGTTCTGGTTCGCAGAACAATTGTGTATATATAACTTTTATCTGTAAAATAAAAGAAAAAAAATTAAAAACTACAAGAACTAAAGAAGTTGTAATTTTTCAAAAATAGATATCTTATTTTGCGTCATCCAATATCTTCGTAATTGTTTTTATGAAAACGCATACAAAAGTTGAACAATCGTTGAGCAAAGTGCACCGAATTAAAAGGAGACTACACTGAAAAATAAATCGATTTCTTATCAAAAAACAATATCTTTGGCAACCGGAAGGCTTACGGTAGAAGTCCCTAACCCAATGCAAAGATATAGTTGTCACTTTCGCAACAAGTGGTCGAGCATTATCATGAAGCACAATTACTTTACGACATCCTTGGCCAGTAAATCTCTTCTCGCTTAGGTTTGTTTATTGGAGTTGCTAGTTATTTGCCGTAATTGTTTCATCTGGCTGTAACAACTCTTAATACATTACACTTTCTCAATCCGACCAGATGCAGAGCAAAACCTTCTTGGCGTCGATGTCGAAAGTTGGCGACCACTTCATCGCCAGCAATGATTTTGTACAGAAAAAAATGTACAGAAAATGAAAGCTAATTAAATGATGTCATAAAATTGATTTATATTACCTTCGGACAGTCTTTGCTTGATCCATCTACCTCCGCTCTGGAGGTTGCTCATTACCCGTAAAGCTAGAAATGGTTTGCCAAGCTGTTTTATAAGCTCGTTTGGTGTCTACCAATGCTTTCAATTCATCCGATTCATCTTTTGAGGGCGTCCAGCATGCTATCCATCTGCAAGACTAAAATTTCTATGGAGCATTACCTTTAATACTTAACATAACTTACAGCATCACTAGACCATTAAGATTAGCAAACATATATCTCCCTAGAAAGACTTTGATAGTAGGATATTAGCTAACATGATCATATACGATGGAAGACATATTTTGAAAGGTTACTAAAGGGAACCATCTAAGAAGATCAAAATGATTGCCCACACAAGGAGCCACAAAAAAGTACCATCACCTTCAATGGAATAGTTGTTTATAGTAGGTCAAATAATGGAGAAGGCAACAGAATTTAATGTTTCTTTATTCCAGGTGTTCATAAACTTCAGAGAAACGCACGATCGCGTACAAAGAGCCAGCTGAAGTACCAACAATAAACCGCGGTAGAATTTGAGATCGAAGAAAGGTTACGACAGGGATATGAATTGACACTAGTCCTCTTTAACGTAATATTGATCAAAGTCATAGACGTAAATCGAACAGTGTTAAATAAAGTAAAAACAGATCAAAGACCTAGAGTTTTAAAACAATCAAAGATAAAATTACGGTGAATGAGGTGCTGAAGAATAACTGCCCATTAAAAACTGGCAAAAGGCTGCTGAAAATCGGTTGGAAGCTAAAGTTAAAGCAGGTCGAGACTCCCTGATGGACTGTAGCACTACAGGAAGATGGAGATAACTTTCAGGGTTCTCTCTATGTGTAATGCAAATCATTCCAGATGCTTCACTAGCATTTTTCTTCATGTGAAACGCAAAGCGTTGAATGGAAAATCGACTATATACTTTTAATTATTACCATCGTGAATGGTAACTGATTTTTAAATTATATGCATTAAACGCCAAATACCGTACTATATTTTATAAAATCAAGCGTCCAAGCTTTAAAACTGCATAGTGAAAAACTAAAAATAAATGAAATTTAAATTGTGATTTCGGTTGTAAGGAATTTATAGCTCAGGACTTTTTTGCTTCCGTAATATTAAATAAATTATATTCATATTGCTTCTGCGTTTTCTAACGATACATTTTTTTTTTACAGGTCAACGTCCACACAAATGTGATGAATGTCCTAAAGCTTTCAAACATAAACATCACCTTACTGAACACAAGAGGTTGCATTCAGGAGAAAAGCCGTTTCAATGCAGCAAATGCTTGAAACGGTTCTCCCATTCTGGTTCCTACAGCCAACACATGAACCATCGATATTCCTACTGTAAGCCCTACAGAGAATAAGGGATCCAAAAGTTACAATATTTTAAGCTCACAGACGTGATGTAAATTTAGATTGTTGAACATTTATGTGCTATATTTTTGTGCCAGTTTTACTAAGGTATTTTTAAGATTTCTTTAATGTAAAATATATTTTCTCTAATATTAGTCGGTAAATTCTTAATTTCGATATAGCTGTGAATTTCGTGCCATATTATGTTAATTATACATTACAAAGATGTTTAGAAATTTTAGTTTATGTATTAAGTGCAATAGCATGGATTTTATTTTCTCACATTTGTGGTTTGTTTGGGCAGTAAGTGGGCTTAAAGAAGTTAAAATACTTTAAGTCTGTCAAAAGTTTACTGCCCTAAATAACACAAAAACTTCCGATATATTCATTCTAATTCATTTATCGTGTAAATATTATTTTTCTATTCTGGTACCTGTATAAATACTCATTTCTGTATACAGATTATGGTGCCAGATTAACAAAATCCATAGTCTTCCACCACTCACCCATAAATGTAGTGGTGTTACAGCAGGCATGGGGCACTATCGCAAATATTTTGTTTAGCAAATTATGTGCAATTATGATTTTATTTGAAAAAAAATTATAAATATGTAAATTATATGTTTATGTTAATACATATAAGATATTTTATAGTATAAAGAATCTAGAAGCCAAAACTGACTGTGCCAAATCAGAAAATATGTGCCATAAAATTTTCAGTTTCATTAGTTTTACCACTGAAGCGACATTTTTTGTGATGGACATATTTAAATTATTTTTTTAAACGTTATTAAACATAAATTACTGTAGATATGTATAAAGGGATGCTTTTTAAGTGCCAAACGTGTGAGCCATTTATTGGTTTTTAAGAGGTTGCGTGATTTTTTGTAGATAATATAACAGACTTTTGGGTTTCAAAGTACATCGAAATTACATAGTATATAGGAAATAGTCAGGCTGGATTTGGTGAAGTTTTATCAATTTTGTTGTATACCTCGAGCATGCTTGCAAAAACATTTAGTATGGAAATATCATTATCAATCTAAACCCTCCAGTATCCGTTGCCCATCAAAGCCCAGCCTTTCTAATACGTTTGAGAAAACATGCCTTTAGTTGATAAAACAGTACAATAAGAAGGCATAGAGCCACTGCATTTAAGGTGTTACTTGACAATACGTAGTGCACATAGATTTTTTTCAAACAATACAATGAATAAATGGTGCCACTTGTTACAACATTTATAGATGTTTTAATTAAGAAAAAAATAAGCTATTATATCGGTAAGTTAACGGTGATTTAAGTTAACCATTCATTAAAGTATATTTTAGAGTATTTTGAGAATATATATGAAGTAATTATATTTGAATCATTCCAAAATTACGTACCTAACGTATAATTTTCCAGTGTGTGGTTTAACATAAGGTTTTTGACAATAACATAGTCATTTGATATAAAATCCGTATATTTACATAGGACTGCTATTAATAATTAAAAAAAATTGAAGTAGCATTTATTATAGCGAGTCTCAATGCATCAGAGATCTCCAGAAAACGAATATTTAAAATATATTATTATACAGTTTCTAATATTAATGCACATACTTAAAAAATACTCTTATATATAAAAAAACAACTTCAGTGTATAGATATATTGTACATATTGTATGTTAAAAAAATTTGTCGGATTTACTATTACTATTCCTAAAAAGGGCCTTGGAAGAGGTTCACCTTTCAAAATTTCTATTTTCTAGTGTTTAAATTGTAGATTTAAATTTTTTTCGTAAAATATTTCGGACATTTTCATTTTAGAATAATCGTTTTGTTGCATTTTTTGTGTATCTTGTTGTGAATTTTGTTAATACTTTTTGTATTTCTCATTGGCTAGTTTTACCAAAGATTCTGTAATATATTTTAGCCATTTAGAGTTTTATTTTTTCGTTTCGTCGGTTAATTTTTCATTTTCGTTTTGTAATTATTTTTTTCGTTTTTTTTTATGTACTTTTACTAGGATTAGTTGGATTTGGTAAAAATGTAAAAAATGGTATCTATAAAGGGATATATATTGTAAAAAAGTAATTCTGCAAGTTGGAAAATGTATTTTACCGACAAATAAAGTATATGAAGTAAATAAAACACGTGTTTTATTTTCATTGTGATAGTGAAACAAATATTCAAAAAATCACCTTTTTATTATGAAAAATCACTTATTGTAAAAGGTATTCAACTTTTCTCCCGCCATTTTTCTATAGATGGCGTTAGCGGTAAGTAGTTGTCGAAATAAATACATCATAGACGGCATGCAATACCTTTGGGCATCTTGTCAACATAACCCCATAGTAATCGATTTGCGTTTACATCATAAAGTTATTCGCGATTAAAAATGTCAGTTTATGAGCCAAATTCTCGTCATTTGCGGGAGGTGTTAATTTATTTCTTTAATATGAAGAAATCTGCGGCTGAGGCTTACCGAATGCTCTCAAGACACTTATGGTGAGGCCGCTTTGAGTGAAAAAACATGTAAGTGGTTTCAACGTTTCAAGAGCGGTGATTTTCATGTCGAAGACCGGCATAGCGGTGAAAGAGCAAAAGTTTTTGAAGATGAAGAATTGGATGCATTGCTTCATGAAGACTCGTGTCAAAGTTAAGAAGAGTTGGCAAGATCATTGGGCGTGACTCAGCAAGCAATTTCAAAATGCTTCAAAGACCTGGGAACGACCCAGAAGCAAGGATATTGGGTGCCATACGAGTTGAAACCGGGAGATGTTGAACGCCGTTTGTTTGCTTGTGAACAGTTGCTTGAAAGGTGCAAGCGTCGAAAATCATGAGGATATCCCGGCCACGCTTCCACGCCGTCAACCAAACCAAATATTCACGGCTCCAAGGTAATGATCTGTATTTAGTGGGACCAGCTCGGTGTAGTGTATTATGAGCTGTTAAAACCGTCTGAAACCATCACTGCGGATTGTTATCAAACGAAATGAATGCATTTGAGCCGAACATTGAAAAACAAACGGCCGCAATACAGTGAAAGACATGATAAAATGATTTGGAGCATGCCAATGCTCCATCCCAAGTTGCGAAAGTGGTCAAAACGTACTTGGAAACGTTGAAATGGGAAATCCTAGAAAGCCTTCAATTAAAAAAAAACGGCGGGAGACAGTTGTATACCTTTTACATATTAAGATATTCATATATATTGATCATTATATAAATAGTTGTCTAAGAAGAGTACCAGAACCTGATAACTAAGTGATAATCCGCTAACTTTTATTTTATTTTGAAGAACAAATAATGGCATTATGCTTGGAAAATAAACAAAAACCGCACCGAACGGATAACTCCTGAATCACTTAAGGATTTTCATCAACCCAAATCCTGCACTTATGTTTGTTCATAAATCAATTAAGCCAGAAGTGCGCTTCGTTGGAAAAGAATATTTTTTCTCCAAAATTGGGGGTCATTGCTCTACAGCCCAATTTTTCCATTCTAAATTAACACAATGTACTGAAGACAACAATCTATTACTGATATTTACATTTCAAACATTGTTGCCTCTATTACGTTTCAAAGTTGTGACACTCTTATTGGAATACTCTATAACCTAATTCACTTCAGTTTAGATTCTCGTGGTGTTCACACCATATGATATGAGGCGGATGTCAATCATCGGGTTATATCCACGTCCATCCTGAAATCTCTTTGTATTTTTATTCGTTTGGAGGGGTAGTATCGAGAGAAAGTAGTGGGGCGAGCCAGTAACGTATTTCGGTATTCCGTCCATTAAATTTCTACGAATTCCGAAGTATTTCGTCACGCCCGTAATGAGGCCGGATGAAACCGGGTGCTTCCACTAGCGATCGAATACAATAATTTATCAAATCACCCCTCACACACGCCGATGACTGTCTTGGAACACACGTTAAGCTGTAGATCCAGTCGCTAAATAGCATTCTCAGTTGTTTATGCGCCTCTAACCTTAAAACTTTACTTTTTTATTTGTGTGTTGGCTGACACTTTTGATTTTGATAACTGTAATGCGACAAAGTTATGGCTTTAAGCCAAACTAACCTTCCTTACACCTAATGAACTGGTGAATTGTCCATAACGGGCAGAAGCTAATAAGGAAGCATATTCCTTGTAACATAATAATTATTATCTAATCTAAATCCACTACAAACTTGTTTATATTACAATTGTTTGCCTTTTTCAGGCACTGTGTGTCGAAACAATTGTAATAAATACATGTTTGTTTAACATATTGGAAATTTATTTATGAATCTTAGTTTATTTATTTCAAATGAATTTCCATCAAATATCGGCTACCTCAGTATTGTAATTATGATAAAATGGTTATTTAAAATTTATACCATTAAAATCTTATAATAAAAAAGCAATATTTTTTTTGCAAATTAATAATTAATCCTCATTAAATATTGGAAAATAATTCGCAAAATCAGCCTACTGGCGCCATCTGACAATAAATTATAGCTCCACCATTCTAATTCTCTATATTTACAAATCTGTAAACTTATTTTCAAGCTCAGAGATGGCAGCACTATACATTAAAAAAAAAGCGTGTATTTTGTATTGTATATTATATCTTTAATCTATGGCTATGTGTATATTGCACTTATGGTTTTTTTAAATTATTTCTGATTTCACTGCCATCTATTGTAGCGATTTACGAACTATTATTGGACCTTACAGGTCAAGAGTATAGAAATATTTATTGAAATCTGCACTGTTCATAGAATCGTCTATACCGATCCAGGAAGCGATACAAATAGAAACAATTTTATATAGATTTATTAATATATTTCAATTATATCTTATAATATATGCTTTAAACAAGGTTTTAGCTGGTGCCAAACGATTCTGAAAACATTTTGAAACACTTCAATCAATTTGTAAATCAAGTAAATTTTAAAATTTACGTTAGTGTACCGTAAAACAGTAAATAAAAGAATAAAATTTCAAATATATTCGATATATACAAATTAACTCTCTGTTGTCAGTCTACGAGTGTTTATTTGATAGAGACATCTATAAACGCTCTGCTCAACACAGGACCACAGCTTACGGTTTTATATCAGTTACTTTACCTTACCTCTTGGTTGTTATATCAGTAACTGCATGATAGATGGCACTAACCATTCGAATGTAGAGTCAGAAATTAAAGGCAGATATTTTTTGTGTATAGTGGTTGTGTGTGTGTATAGTGGTTGTCATTACTTAAAATAATATAGGCATCGTAATGGGTATAATATTTAATGTCCTCTATAAGTGGTAGCACATTTGCAATTATTATTGTCAAGTAATATCTTTTTTAACATAAGTGCTAGAAATATCTAATGACGTGACGAACGGAATTTTGATCTTTTAGCTGCACGGAATCGACATGAAAATATTCGGAAAGTGCGAAGGGTTTTTGTTGCAGCTACAGGTAAAACTGTTTGAAGATGAATATTATTCGGCTATTATTTGGGATGGAGATACGTGTTTGTCGACCTTACTAGGTGCTTTCTTTTACAGCACACCACAAGATACGACGATTAGAATAGTACCAAGCTAGAATTGAATCGGACCTAGAATGGAACTCTTTGCACCTTTGACGAATCTTACTCGTTGGACCGTATAATTGCTCGTTTAAATTTAATCTTTCAGCAAGATATCGCCAAACCGCAGATAGCTCGTCAACGCAATTTTTAGAGTGCTATAGCACCTTTTTGGACGCGGGCTTAGCAGTCCCACCCCGGAAAATTGTTGCAAGAAACCTAATGCAAGCTGTATAAATCTGGTGTATAAAGGGTGTGAAGTCACAGTAATGTTTTTACTTGACAAAACCGAAGTCATATTCAAAAATCAAAGCTCATCACCAGTAATGACACTCTCCACAAAATTATGATTATTTTTCTAAAACCATTACACATAGATTTACACTTAAGTACTGACCTGAACAATATTAAAATTGTCAGAATTAAAAAATAAATTTCTTTTTTATCAATGTAATCACAATCGACATAGAAAAAAAGAAATATTATTTTTATATAACAATAGAAGAAGAAATCCAAGATTAATATTGTTGTGACATTGCTGCACATACTGCTGTGAATTCTAAACTAAAATATCTGTTTTAATAGTAAACTTGCTTTTAGACAACTATGTATATGATTATGATACAATGTACATAACTTGCGACATCTGTAAGCTGCAAACGAAACATTATTTGAGGTTATACAGTTTTCTGTCTTTAAACATGACATAATAAACAGCTTATCGAATTAACACAGCGGATGAAACTTTTATCAATTAAACATTAATAATTATCAAGCGTTTAGTTATTAAAACGATTAACTGATTGGAAAACATACATATGCAGTATTATTGCTATATAAATGATATTTCTCATTATGGGCTATTGTAATAATGTTTATAATTCTACTAATATTAAAATCGTGTGTATTCTAAATATATATTCTGGAAATAAACCTATCAATTTTAATTATTACCAATAAAATGCTTAGTTCTAAATAATATTAAGAGAAAACTGAGAATAAATCACGAAAGTTAACAGGTAAATTATTGATTTAATATGTAGTGAAGAACTGCTAGAACTAGCCTGTATTTCGATAAAAAAATGATTTGTGATTGAAACAATAAGTTACAATAATAAGTAAGGTATGTTTTTGACAGGTTTAGTACATATCGTACATACAAATATGTCCAAAAGTTTGGAATATTTACAAATACGATATCTACGCCTATAATACTCTAAAAATTCTGATGGATATTTATTTTAGACTGTTGTATAAATGAAAATAACAAAAACATTGTTTTGCTGATAACACAGTTTTATTTGGTACCAGTAAGAGTTGTAATAAAATAATGATTACGTAAACGAACAAATGAAAAACTTAATATCAATAAAGTGGAGTGTTTGAATATTCCAAACTTTTGGACATATATGTATGTACTATGTACATAATGGAGGAATAAAAGTCTATATATTTCAATAAATAATATTTATTTTAAACATTTTTAAATGCATTTTGAAATTATGTAACAATCCAAAGAAAAAAATCAAAACAGACAACGTAAATCAATAGTAAATTAAGCACAAACATAATATTTGTTTTAAATACATTTGAATAGAATTAAAACTAACAAAACGATTTTTGTTTAAAACAATGAATTATTATGAAACGGTTGACGTAAATATTGCATTTTTACTTAAATGTCAAACTAAGACAAACATTGATTATTTCAAAATTCTTTAAAAAGAGTTCGTGTCTTTCTTTTAAACAAACATCATTGCAGTATAAAAATAATAATATAAAACATACATAAGGTATAAAATATGACTACCAGTGTTATATACAGCTAGTTGACTCATTTGTGATAGTGTTTCATTAAGCTTTACCTTGGTTTATTTTTACAAAACACGCATTTTAAAATACTAAAATATAAACAATAGCATTTACATTTAAAATTATTTGTTTGCTATTTAATAATATAGGAACCATTACGTATATTGTAACCATTAATTGTTGAAATGATCTGATTTCTATTTTGGGAATTGTTCATCCATTTAAAACATGGATAGGAAGGTAAACATGATAGTGTTATAGTGTTACTAAATTAAACACCAATAAGACTATTTCAATATGTGCATGGTTAATACTCGCATGGTGATGTTTCATACTGAATATTCCTAAGGCAGTATTACACAAATTCAGATATGAGTCAAGTATATTAACAAAAAATTATACAGCTTTAATCATGGGTTTTTAAAGCCATGGAAAAAACGTTGAAGACAAAAGAAACATAGCATATTCTTTTAAAAATTGATTTTATTTTATTTTGTTGTCAATATAAACATTATCCTTTCCAGTTTTAGTAAAGAATTACATTAAAAAAATAAAATTAATTGTGAACTTTAATTTCAAAATTGATTTTTGAAAATTGTTATTTATAAAGAGGAAAAATTTTTTAGAACAAAAGTTATTTGACCTTGGAATAAAAATAAAAATGAAAACAAACACAAGTAAACATTGATTTACAAACAATTAACTATTCTACGTAACAGTAACAGTCAGTGTTAATATACAAACAATTGGATCTAAGTGTTTTTGTATTAAAATAAAAATGCCAACAGAAAAACGGTTAATTGTGAAAAAATAATTTGTTGTTTTTAATAATAATAATAATAAATTGATGTTTTTTATTTGTTTGGGTTTAATTGTTGAAAAATAAGAAGACCCATGACTGTCGTTAACAATTAAATCTAAAAAAATATAAAACGGGATGAAAAAAGAATATTAAGGCTGGCTACTACAGGAAAACCCGCATCTAGAAAGAAATTGTTGCGCAACTTGAAAGAAATATGTAGCTGTTCTATCAGAAAATAATGATGCATGTCTGAATGGCCCTGGACAAGTTAAATACTTGTCAAAGCTTGTAAAATCTCAACTTCTTCCAAGCCACAAAATCGTCCTACTAGAATTTGGCCGCCAGTAAATATCATGGAACAACGAATGGTTTTAAACAAATCTTATTGACTAGATTTAAGAACAAATACGGCTAGCAAGAAACTCCAACTTAAACCCCATACAGAATATGTGGGAAGATTTAGAGAGGAGAGTTTATAATAACGGGCGCCATTCTTCGGCCAATGAGGAATTGAAGTCAGCAATAGAGGAGAAATAGTATAACACTGACCCAGAACTGTGCCAAAAGTTAGTATTGTCAATGAAAGATCAAATTTTGCAATTAATTAAATGCAACGGAGAACATCAAAATGATTAGAATTCTAATAGTGTATGTTTAAAAAATTTTTATTTAATTTATTATTTTCTAATTTAATGAACTAATAACTAATAACATATTTCAATTCTTCTATTGAAACCTTTGATGTGAAACACTAAACTCGAAGAGATTTACCACTAAACACCAAATCACTTTTTTTAATCTTCTCGATGCACGTTTCGCTAACCATGATAGCATCATCAGGATATGATTTAATCTGATATTAGATTTGAAGATTAAATAATATCCTAATGATGCTAACATGATTAGCGAAACGTGCGTCGAGAAGTTTAAAAAAGTGATTTGGTGTTTAGTGGTAAATCTCTTCGAGTTTAGTAATAACATATTACATTACAAAAGTTATTTACAAAAGATGTCGCAATAGATACTTCAGGATTTTAAAGTTAGCATGTGTCCTTCTGGAGATCCGGCAATTTAACTATGGATCGTTTAACGACGGAAGGACGTGCAACTACGAAAATTTATTGTGTGACAACAATTCATAAACTTCGTCTAATTTTCGGGCGTAATCATGTTCCAAGTCACAATAGAATTCTCAATCTTATTCGAAAATTTGAGTTTTTGCGGATCGGTTATTGATATAAAAGTGCCAGTGCGTCCAGATAGTGTTCTATCCAATGAAAATATCACTAGAGCATGTGAACATGTTGCCGAAAATCCCAGAACCTCAGTTCGTTGTTAATATCAACAGTGAAAAATAACGAAAAGCCCTCTGCATCGAATTTTGAACAGATATCTGGCCTTGCACGTGTATAAAATTCAACTAACTCAAGAATTAAAAATCTCCCAGGCCACGACCATTGCTGTGTGCTAGCTAATCTTATATTTGATATTAGAAATAACGCAGAATTTTGCAATAAAATTACGTTTTCCGACGAAACTCATTTCCACCTCACAAGTTATGTGAACAAGTAATTAATAAAATTTGGGGAAGTGAAAATCGTCGAGTAATTGCAGAAAAACCTTTACATCCTCTTCGAGTAACAGTGAGGTATGCATTGTTGGCTGGAGGATTTATAAGGATTATGTAATGAAAATGACTATGGTGAAATGCTAAATGTTAATGGCCAACGCTACCGCTATATGTTATGTTATATAATATGCACCTTCATAGTATGTTATTTCAAGAAGATGGCGCCATGTGTCATACTGCGAAAGAAACTTTAGATTTCTTACACACATGTTTTCCTGGCCGAGTCATTTCTCAAAATGGTGACATTCAGTGTCCTGCAAAATCATGCAATCTAATCCCCCGCGGCTTTTTTCTATTATGCTTCTTTAAGGACAAAAACTCTTCTAACAATCCGCAGATGATGAATGACCTTATGCAAAACATACATCAAGTTATCGGTCATTGTTACTAACAATTTTGCCCAAAGCATGGTCATCTCGAGGGGAACATTTGGAGAATATTATTTTAAAAACATAACTGCGATGTCTCTAATTTTTGATAAAATACACAAGCGTGTAATTTTTCTAAAATTGTTGGTTTTATTTAAAAAGGAAATCCCGAAGTACCTATTAAAACACCCTTTATTTATATTTGATTTATTGATTATCAACTGTAATTTTTCAGTTTTATTGATGTCCTCAAAGTTTTTTCCATGGCTTCAAGTACTACAGAAATACAGTATGGACCGATAAAATAATAGTAGGATATATTGGTGACTGATAGATACATCGTAAAATACCTGCATGCATATGCACATTATACCTTAAACGGTATCTTATGAATTTCTTTTAGTAACACTAACGTTTCTTACCCTTATAATAAAATACAAAGTATACTGGTTAAACAAATGGTTCTGACCAGTATTTAACGGTCGTTCCATTAGTTTTCTCGAAAATTCCCGCATTGACTTTAATTTTCGATCGCAGTTTCACGTCTTTCGGTTTCAACATATGTTTATGGTTGCTCAAGAAACGCGAGGGCGTCATAATAGATTTCGAGCTTAAACCGGTGCATTCCAAAAAATGCTCGTAGGTGGGTTCCGTACTATATTGTTTTAGTGTCTCGCGATTTGCACTTTTCGTCTGATTTTGAATTCTTTGAACCTTGAATTGTTGTTTCAACAGCTCTATCGAATTCGCGTCCAAGTTTACCATCGACTTGTCTTTCGTAGCCCGAACAAGATCCACTCTGCTCGGATTCTTTCGTTCAGGCTTCGGTGGCGGTTTTTCCGGGAGCTTAAAATTCTTCTCTTCCATTTCATCCTCGCGTTTCAATTCTTCCTCAACATCATATTCCTCAATTTCACAATCGTCCAGTTTAAACTCCTCGAAATTTTGACTCAAATCAAAGTTCTGAAACGTTGGAACGTCTTGAGGCTTTTCACCGGCGTGCACCACCTGCTTATCCAAGTTTTGAAGATTATCAAAACCGGAAAACACCTTGGTATTATCTGGTTTAGGCCGTTCAGGTTTCTTCTTGATTTCGCTTAGGATTTGGTGATTATTAAAACTGCTTATCAAGCTGGAAACGGTTGACCCCATGATGATGGGTCTTCGTGAATTGCTCACGTTTTTAGATTTTATCACTTGGGTGTTGTTTTTCACGTAATTGTCCTGAGTTATTCGTTCTTCTTCTTTTTCATCTGGGTCGTCTGGAATGATAATTTCGGACACTTGAGGAAGTTTAGGTATTTCAATTTCTATTTTCTTCTTAGGTGATTGGGCATTTAAATCTGACTTCACTGTCGCATGTTTGGCCAACTGAATATTAAGATTTTCAACACATTTTTTTACCAACATGTTGGACGTTTCTTCTTTTGGAATAATTACTGTGTCAAGTTCATCTGGTTTCTTAGGATTCCTCTCGCTGGGCGAAGATACGTTCATCTTATTTATAACATCTAATGATGTAGGGGAATGTACATCAGCAATGACATTGATTCTTTTTACTGTAACATTTTTAGGTTGAGGCAGATTAAGTTCAGAAATCGAACAGTAATCAGGTTCTAAATCAACAGAACTACCATGTTCACTAGGCGCTTTCTTAGGTATAGTTTGAATTTTATACTTAGATACTAAATTTGGTGGCTTCGGTGGTAAAGCAGGTGGAGTTCTTAATATTTTACTTTTTCTTATAATGCCATTAACAGCATCAAGGGGTTCTTGTTCAGGAATTTTTTCCATTTCAATATAATGAGGACTAAGTTTAGAATCAATGCTTTTCCTGGGAATAATTTCAGGTTTATTGCTTTCAGAAAAAGTCTCATTACATTTACTTAATATTTGTTCATAATCATTGCTGTAAATACTCTGAGGCGTTTCATAAAAGTTTGGTGTTTTCTGGATAGGTGTTTCATAATAATCGTGCTGAGTTTCGAATTTTTCTTCACTAAATTTAGTTTCTTCATCGCTAAACGTTACTCTCTTGTTATTGCTAACTGATTTTCTTTCGATGTTGGGTGTTTTTGGAGGAGAATTTATGTCATTAATATTCTGAAGCAAGATTTGATTCATGCATTCTAGAACTGGGTTATTTCGATAAATATCTCGATGTTCTTCATCTTCCTGATCGCTGGCACTAGCATACCAGTTGTCGTTTGAATCACCATTACCTTCAAAAACTGGTATTGTTTCAGTGAGTTTATTTTCCGGTTCTTTAGATTCCTTCTCGTTGATCGAAGTTTCTGTTAATTTACCTTCTTCGAGAATACATAGTTTTTTATTTGCATCACATAATTTACCCTCTAATTTGGCACTAATGACTGTTTTATCGCATTCAGATGATGAAATGTTTGATTCTGATGCAGTGCTTTCGGTATTTGAGACTCTGTTGAATATATTTTCGATGTTTTCGGAAACGACACTAATTTTATCACTGACACTTTCGGGTGGCAAGGAATCCAAATTGTCGTAATCGGCGCTGGTGTTGTCTTCGTTTGAAAGGGGACTGTCATTTCTCAGTTTCAATACTTCGAAGTAGGTTCCCACGCTTTTCCGATGCGGAATCTTTTTGCGTCCTTGGGAATTGTATCGATTTTTTTGATATAGGTTCTTATCTTTGGTGTCTTCCTCTGTTTCATTTCCAGATTTGTTATATCCACGTTCAGATAATGTAGCATAAGTTTCACTGCTACTATCAAGCGATTCAAAATTGGACGATTGATAATCCTGTTCGGTAGCGCCATATTCCGAACTGCTATTGAAACTTTCTAATATTGCTGGTGATGATGTATAAAACTGATTACAATTTTTACAATATTGACTGGCGAGGAGTTTCTTAATGTCATTACTTTGAGATTTAATTATATAATCCTTTTCGCTCAGCTGATGACTAATAAATTTTTGTTCCTGTTTTAATCGAGCTTCGAATATTAACAGCGCTTTAAGTACTTTGGCCAATTGCGTGTCACGTAACATTTTTTCGTTTTGAAACAGTTGTTCTTTCTTCTGCAATTTCCTGGTGTATTCCGACACCAACTGACGACATCGTTTGGTTTGGTATTTTAGAGCTTTCTGTACATCCTCCAATTCTTCTCGTATTTTCTTCATGTCGTTTTCGGAGTAAGCCATCTGAAACAAAAGATATATTTGAAATATTGTGATAATCATTAGATAAGTAACTATATTTTCATTATCTAGGTCTGTGAAGTATGTTTTGGAACAGTGCTATTAACACAAATGCTGATATATTGAGGAAGTAAGTATTTATAAATTTAGAAATATCATCTAAGAGTTTAATTTTGACTCTACTATACTAGAGTCAATTAGTTGACACCAGTTTCTTGTCCTATAGAGAGAAAACATTATACAGGCTCTCTAAGAAATAACCGAACCAAATATCCCATCAAAAGCCAGTTTATTTTTGCACAATGACAATTAATAACTTACTTTTTCATAGCTTTCAATATATCGAATTGTGCCAGAAAAAGACGATTTGCGGGGAAGTTTAATAACCTTCTTTCCAGTGGCGGCTCGTGGGTTTTTAAAGTGGGAGGGCATAGAAGAAAATAGTGCTGTTGAAGATTTTGTTTTGCTGTCCCCTTCCTCCTTTTTACTTTTCGTGCTATATATACTATACACGAGGTCAACCAGGACAATGAGTTAAAGGAAAGAAACTGAACGGAAATTAACTATGGTGTTTTGCTCTGAAAAATTGTTTACTGTGATAAATGTTGGAGTGGCGGCGCCCCAACGTCCACCCTTACGAGCCGCCACTGCTTCTTTCGTTTGAAGAAAACGGCTGCTGAAAGTAATCGATTGTTGGTTGAAGCTTATGGTAATGTTGACATGTTCTGACCCAAAAAAAAACTACTTGTGAACGGTGGTTTAAACGTTTTAAGAGTGGTGATTTTGATATAAAATACAAGGAGCATCCAGAACAACCGAAAGGGTATGAGGATGCAGATTTGCAAGCATAATTTTGGATGAAAACTCAACTCATATGTTGCAACAAATGGCCGAAGCATTGTTGTTGCCCAATCCACCATTTCCGAACATCTACACGCATTGGGAAAGAGCCAGAAGGAAGGAGAATGGGTTCCATATGAATGAAAGGAAAGAGACATTGAAAGCGAAAGGCGAAAAACCGCTTGTAGAATTTTCCTTGCCAGAGAGAAAAAAATGATTTTTCCATCGAATCGTGACAGGTGATAAAGAATGGATCTATATTAGCGATCCAAAGCCCAAAAATCATAGATAGAACCAGGCCAGCCTTCAACATCACAGCCAGTGCACAATATACATGGAAAAAAGGTTTAAATGGGATATTCCACTCCACCCGCCATATTCATCGGACTTAGCCCATTCGGGCCTATCACTTATTTCGATTGATGCAGCACGAACTTTCAGAATAACACTTACATTCTTACAAAGAAGTGAATATATAACTTGATGAATAGTTGGTCTCCTAAAAACCAAATGTTCTTTTGGCGCGGAATCTATTCTTTGACAGAGAGATAAGAAAAGGTAATAGCTAACGATGACGATGATTATTGTTACGATGATTGTTATAGAAATAAACTCAAATTTTGCGAAAAAAAAATATATATACATTATATATACATATATACATTATATATATATATATATATATATATATATATATATATATATATATATATATATATATATATATATATATATATATTTATATATATATATATATATATATATTTATATATATATATATATATATATATATATATATATATATATATATATATATATATATATATATATTATATATAATATATATATATATATATATATATATATATATATATATATATATATATATATATATATATATATATATAAAATCCCAATGCACCAGAATGTTCCATTCTTCATTTGCACGCAAGTGAAGTTTGGTTTTGTTGGGTCAACTCAGAATTACAAATGGTTACTTATGGTTTTTGTAATAAGAAATCTGTTTTTTTTTTAAGTTATATCCCGTTAAAAAGTTCATACCAGGATAAAAATTTGATTTACTGAATTTTAACAACAACATTTAGTAATAAAGTATAGTTTTCACAAGGATGATTGAACGTACATGAGATATTGAGTTTTTAAATTTTCGCTAAGGAATTATGTACAAAAAATCAGTGTACAGGGTTTATGAATAGTTTGCTTCACAGCAATGTTCTTTGCAATAATTAGACTGATTTTATGCATAGTTTTGTAATCATGGATTAAATATTATCTATCGCTATACTCCAGAACCGAGCAGTTAAAATAACATATAGAAGCTAATGAAAGTTCACCAATGAAGGCAAAAACAGTTTTCCATCTACAGGAAAGATCATGATATCATTTTTTTGGGATGAATGTCAGCATGATAATCACCAGAGAATACGATGCATGCCATTTTTGGACAAGATTTAACCCCTTTGGCATGTATTTATTCCCAGACTTAAATTTGTGTGCTTTAAAATATCTCGTTTTAAGATGAAAAAGTTATAGCAGGCATTGGGGGTATTTTGCAAAGGTGAAATGATTTGAGAAGCATGGTATATATTGTATTGAAGTTATGAGTGACTATATTGAAAAATATGGGAAGGTTGGCATCTCCTATAATCCGGCGACTCGTAGGTCGAAATTCGTCGCATATTGCGTACTTGAATGAGTGACCTTCCGGTGAGATACTAGGTTTGCGTGCTGTAATCGCCCTTCGGTCACGTCAATTCAAATCTGAATAAGACCGTGTAAATCAAATCGCTAAAAAATGCCTAGTGCTTTTAAATTAACTGACTAAAGTGTTGTCTCTATAAGAGTTTAACTTGATGATAACTACAAATGATAATCCGGCAATGTTTATTTTATCTTGAAGAACAAACAATAGCATTATGTACTGAAAATAATGTCCTTCAAATATCTCCGTCGGCTTCTGGTGGTGGAATGCATTCTGGATCTCAATGAAATGTACTGAGCACAGTAGTTAATAAGTGACATTTACATTTCAAACAGTGTTGCTGTTATTATGTTTCAAAGTTGTGACACTCTTATTGGAAAACTCTTTACTGAAAGAAATTAAAACATTACAACATTTTTCATTTTTTTGTGGGAAACTTTTTGATTATCCCTTGTATAGTGATAGAAATACAGAAATAAACTGTAATGCAACTATTGTTCCGACATTTAACATATATTCGCACGTCATATACACATATTCACATCGCAACGCTAATGACAAACATAAGCAAATCCAGTGCCAACAAAGTGGAATGAATATATCTATATCGAAAAAAACTTGCTCAAATACGACATGAATTATGATATTTAGGTCGCTCGACAAAACATACTCAGCCTTAAATTGGATGTAAAAAAAATTGAACAATAATGTAGAGAAAACTTTCGATATTTTTAAATCGCCTACTTTCAAAATTGGGGCCACAATTTATCTTGATGGAAAGCAGTCCGTCTCTTACATTATTCCGAACGTTCTTACTCTCAGTTACGTCGATTTAAGACTCTCAATTTTCACCTACATCTTTTATCTTATTACATTTCGTTTTGGAAATCGAAAGGATGTCAAATAAAAGGATTAAAATTTCTTCCGCTAAAGGTGAATATTAGTATCCATAAATATTTTAACATCAATAAATATGAGAATCAAAATAAACCTATCACATGTTAATATATTTCCCATTATCTATCGTAAAATATTCTAATATAATTTTCCTTACTTGTTTTCCTTGTTGTTGGGTAGCCTTATGAGTATATACTCAGTGTCAAAAAAAAAAAAAAATATATATATATATATATATATATATATATATATATATATATATATATATATATATATATATATATATATATATATATATATATATATATACATATATACTTATACTATAAACTATAAAACTATATATATATATATATATATATATATATATATATATATATATATATATATATATATATATATATAGATATATATATATATATATATACTACTAGCTGACCCGGCAGATGTTATTCTGG
Source organism: Cosmopolites sordidus (assembly GCA_031761425.1). NCBI lineage: Eukaryota > Metazoa > Arthropoda > Insecta > Coleoptera > Curculionidae > Cosmopolites > Cosmopolites sordidus. Next base: position 86,027 of record JARFXV010001635.1, read on the forward strand.
CCTTTTTTACCCCTATTTTTTTAATAATTGATATTAAATTCCATTTTTTTAACAATAAATAATGAAAATGTTGAATTGATTAACGCAATAACATGTCATATTGTGTTGATATGAATCATTTCGTTTTATAAATAGAGAATTTATTAAGGTGTAGTTAAGGTGTAGAAGTTGATGCGCTATAGCCCCATCTAGTGGCGAGATACAACAAAATGGATAGCGCGAAAATATTCACCATTTTCGAATACCTATGTATACCAATTTTCATAACGATCGGTTATACTGTGTAGAAGTTGATGTGCTGCAGCGCCATCTAGTGGCGAGTTACAACAAAATGGATAGCATAAAAACCTTCTCCATGAAAAAATATTTAGATATGGCAATTTTCATGGTGATCGGTCAACCGGTGGTGTCGGAGTTTATCGATCTCATATATACCAACATCATCCATTTATATATATATATATATATATATATATATATATATATATATATATATATATATATATATATATATATATATATATATATATATATATATATATATATATATATATATATATATATATATATATATATATATATATATATATATATATATATATATATATATATATATATATATATATATATATATATATATATATATATATATATATATATATATATATATATATATATATATATATATATATATATATATATATATATATATATATATATATATATATATATATATATATATATATATATATATATATATATATATATATATATATATATATATATATATATATATATATATTATATTATAATATAGATAATTAATCGTTAAGACTTTTCAAAATAACATGAAAACTGCAGTAAAATTAATTTTTATTCATCTTAAGTTTAATTGAAGACGTTTTTCAAAATGTTTCTCAATAAAAAAACATATTTTTTTTATTTTGTACTAGAGTTTGGATGCGTCAAAATGTCAGACACAGCATCAGTTTTATAGGAAAGAGAAAAGTTAACAAGATAGAAACCTAAACAGACATTTTAATATTTTCTGGACTTTCCATCACCTTTTATTAATTCAAAAATTCTTTAAAAAAAAACCGTTTTATTGTTAGTTGGGGACTTTCTTCTCGTGAAGCCTGAATAGCACTTTTAAAATCTTCCATATTTGTAAATTGTCTTGATTCAGTATAAACTAGTCTTGAAAGCATCTCCCAGACATTTTCAATGATATTCAAATCTGAAGAGACAGCAGCCAATCCAATTTTGAAATCTTATTTTGCCCGAACCGCTCTCTCATAATTTTTGCCAAATGAATGGGGGCATTATCTTGACCTAATCCATGACACTTCCTACTCCGATTTATCGTCTCGGTAAAATATTTTCTCCCTTCCTGAGATAAATAAAGAAATAAAAGGAAAAACTATCAGACCCATCTAAATCGATTTTTTTTCGTGAGAAAAAATCATTTTCTTCCGCTTCTCAGTCCATGACATCACGTTTTCAGCGAAGGTCATTCGGGCTAATTTGTGGCGAGTATTTAATACTGCTTTCTTTTTCCATTTTTTTTTTATATTTTCAGATTTTTTCATAGATTTTGGACATTTCTAACTCTTGTTCTTACAGTCTTTCAGAAATTCGATACAAGTCCCATAATGAGTCTTTTTTCTCTTCTTGACAGAGCAGATGGTCTCCCGATTGAATGAGTTGCGTTTGTGTCGCCGAACCTACGAAAAACTTAGCAACCAATGAAAATTTCGTTTTAATCGGCGTCTTGGGTCTCTACAACCTATCCCCTCTGCGTGTAACCAAAAAAATACCGTCTTTCTTCTTCTGAGGAAACCCTTTTTTTCATTTTTGACTTTACAAATAAATAAGATTAAACTGATGAATAACTGAACTAGACTGATAAATTGTTATAAAACCGCAAGAGGATATTAAAAAAAATATGTGCCGAATGGAAGCACCTGAACGAGCCAAATCCAAAGCAAAGCCGTCTCGAGAAGTCAAAAATCAAAACAATGTTGATTTGTTTTGATTTTTTTTTATTTCTACGATTCGAAGGGAATTGTGCACAAGGAGTTCGATCCTCCTGGTTAAACGATCAATGGTGTGTTTTATCTTAGTGTTATGAATCGTATGTTGTCGCGTATTCGTCGTGTGTGGCCACAATACCGTCAACCAGGCAGCTGGCGCTTATTGCACGTAATGCGCCGTCCCATAGCTCAACACTCATCACCAAACCATCAATCATTCGACATACCCGCCTGATTTGGCACCCCTAGACTTCTGCCTCTTTGAAAAACTTCAATTGCTTATGAAAGAACAGTGTTATGCCAACTTTGAACCTATTCAAAAGGCGTCAATCGCCATCCTAAAGGACATATCTTTGGCCGAACTTAAAAATTCGTTCGTCAACCTAAGAGACCGGGTAAAATGTCAATTTTTTTTTTTTTGAAAAAGTCCTGCTTTCCCTGAGTGTACCTTGTATAAACGAGTGGGTCTAACATTTTGACGCCCAAAAAAATATTTACTAATAATTATTTTATATTCTGATCAAGGTCAATTAAACTTTTTCCTTCTCCAAAATTTTAACTTGTGTATAAAAGAAATAAAATAACACGAATAAAAATTAATAATAAAACTTAATTATATTTAAATTTGTTGAAATGTCTATGGTGTGTCTAATATTTCGATATTGAGTGTATGTGATTTAATCATAAAAATTCAATTTTTTAACTTGACATTTAATTTTACAAGAATCATTTTTAATTTTATGTTGCGCATTCCCAATGCCACAATGTGTTTCCCGACTGGCATAAAATGTGGAGATCATTAATTAACAATTAAATTTTATTCATTTTTAATATAAAATTACGGTTTTTACGTCAAAACAAAAATAATAATAGTAAACATAATTAGTGAATAATTACTGGCACAACTAGTGAATTAGCCAGTAATGATTAAGAACCAGTATAGAAGAGGAGACATGGTATACTCTATTGGAAAGCGAAATAGACAAGACCCCCGAGGACGACATTCGAGGACTTTAATGCCCAAATTGGAAATTAATCGGAATATACCAACATTTTTGACAAATGTAGTTTACATGGCGACACAAATAACAATGGGGAAAGGCCAACATTATTCGTTGTATATAAAGACTCCAGGGCGATGAGTACAGGTTTCTTAATCAGATAACCTAAAAATAGTAACACGATAGAAAAGATTATTAGGTGAAAGACAAAAGTGCCGATGTAATAAAGAATATAGACAAAACAAAGGTGATAGAAAAGAGAACTAACCTAAGAAGTGATCAAAAATGGATAATCGATGATAACAACATTGAAGTTGGGAAGGAATTTACGTATCTGGGATGGAAACTAGACGAAAACGTTATTCGGCCAGTAGTCGCTTATGGTGGCGTAACGTGGACCATCACAAGGAAAACAGCAGAATCTGAAAAAATAGTATTCAGAAGAATTGTTTCTGTAATGATAACACAGGTCAACAAAATTGAAACTTTTTTGAGGTAACATTGATGAAAATAGGTATATATGAAGTATTTTGTAGTCCTAAATCCAAAAATGATTTAAATAGCTAATTACTGTAACACGTACAGATTTTTTGTTACAGGGGATCGGCGGTGGGACAAAAAAGGAGACGACATATTTTTACAATCTAATATTTATTTAATATAAACATATAAAACGTGTTAAATTTATTCAGACATCACTGAGGATTATGTGAATAAAAAATATATGACATGAGATGTTATACAGCGAAAAAAACTTTCACTTTTCCTCTTGTATTCTGTAGCACCATCTCTTTTTAAAAACCAACAGTAGTCGCCCAAAATAAATGGGTTCCCACTTTCCTGGTACCTTGCTTCTATTGTCCGATGTCCTGGAGAAACCTTTCTTGTTCGTAGCTTACTGCACACAAATTTTTCGGAAAAAAATCCAAATGGGAATGTAAAAATGTTTAAGAACATGCGACACCTTAGTATTTCATAGGCTTTCAATAGCTTATCTATAAGGTTTTTACAGTTTTCATCCTTCTTGTTGCCGACTACACTTACAAAACCATTCCAAGCTGCCAGTTCCATTCCATTTCATTTTTCTTGAAAACGGAAATCTCCTAGAAGCTTCCTTGTTTGAGATCCAATAAATATGCCTTCTTTTACTTTTGCATCACTTAATTGAGGAGATATTTCTTTTAGGTACATGAAACCATCAACCATTAACCATTGATATAAAAAATAGGCTTTTTTCGCATCCTCAGATATAGTCTAACTTGTGACTTCGTTCGCATATATAACAAAACTTATCGGCTGGATTTTGGCAAAATCGACGACTAGAACTTATCATTTTATATAAAATCGACTTAATCACTTGCCTGTACTGCAAACGAAACAAAAACAAACTAAACTATAGAAAACCATGATCTAAAGGAGGCCAGGTACTTGAAAATGGGACGTGCTAGGCCATTTCTGTGGAAAGGTGTTTTAATAACTACCTAAATGAAATGCAAAAAGAGCATTCTCGTCAATGTTACAAAAAACAGGTCGACTTGTATAATAGAAATTGAATGATCAGGTGTTACTTCGAACTTAAGCAATTACACAAAGATCTGGATTTTGTAGACTGTGTGAGAGTTCAGGGGGTCAGATCAGCGAGACCCGAGACGAGAATGCCAGAAGACCAAATACCAAGGAGAATGATGAAAGGACGAATAGTAGATAATAGAAAAAAAGGTAGCTTAAAGACACTCTGGTAGGACAATGTAATAAGAGATGATGGAAAAATTACTCCACCTCCAACTTAATTATGACTCATATACTGTTAAGGGACTGCTGGAGATCGATCCAGATGGAGGCGAAGGTTAATTGTAGGGCATCACGCCGAAGAAGAAGAAGATTAACAACGTGTTGATCCAGTTTGATTCTAGTGGCAATTTAATGAAATCTGATTGATTCTAGTGGCAGTTTAATGAAAAAATCAAAATACTGACCTAATTAAACTGAAGACAAATAAACATTTATATTTCAATTAAAGCATTAATTAATGGAGGTTCGATGCCGATTAGAATTCGATTTTGTCAATATATTCTCCAATAAGAGTGTTTTCCTTAAGCAAATATTTTTACAGTATAGTTGTAAAAAGAATTGTTAATAACCAAGTGATTACCTGTGGTACAGTTGTTATTCTGAAAGATAAAACTAAAAAAACATTAAGCAGAGCGTAGGATACCAACATAATGTTTTTTTTTTCTGAAAAATAATGGTTTCTCGTTGTGGGTAATAACAATAAAAAACTTTATTTATCTATGTTAAATTATTACATAACTAACTTACGTATTGAGCATTTTGTTATCTTTCATGTTTTTCTACAAATCCACGATGCAAGCTTAGTTAAACTGACCAAATTTTAAATACAGTTGACTGTTTAAACAGTTCTACATAATTAGGGTATATGAAACCACATAAAGTTAATTCCCTATCTCAATAAGAAAAAAAATCTGTTGAAAGAAATATGTTAGAAAACGTCTTGTTAGAAAGCACTTCATTCAGAAATCATGTGGACATTTATTTTTTTAATGGTACTTTTCGTCATCATAAATTCGTGAATATTAACAAAACTATACAAAATTGGTTCCAAACAGTTTAAGTTACATAATTTGCAAGTTTGGGACGCTTGATATCCCTTCTTTATGTATTTGTAACGTGTTTAACATATTGTATTAATATTAGGTGTACAAATAAGTTCTGGCCTCTCCGAATTAATCAACTATAACTTTATTTTAAGTTCAAATCTTTCTCTCGTTGCTTTTGAAATCCGTAGTACAAATCATTAACATAAAAAAATCACATATGAAAACTTTGCTACAGGACATAACCTCACAAATGTTCGACAACCACTCGAGGTACTGTATTCTGTTCGTCTTTCAACTAAAAAAGTGTTCTCGAGGCGAAACAAATTGATTTGCTCCTTGCAATTGGATTTTCTGTTTAAAATCGTGTCAGGTGAGGAGAAGTGGGTTCTATACGATAACCCTAAAAAGAGAAAAGCATGGGTTTATCCCGGGGAACCATCAACGTCACCTTCAAAGCCGAATATTCACGCGAAAAAAGTATTGCTATGTGTTTGGTAGAATATGAAAGGTGTGCTATACTTTGAGTTGCTAAAATTCGGGAAAGCTGTAACTTCTGAACGCTATCATGAATAATTGATGCATTTAAGTGAATAAATCGAACGAAAACAACATATTCTGGCAAGGAAACTCGACAGGTGATACTGTGACACGATAACACAGGCCAAACAACTTATCGATACTTTTGGCTAGGAAGTTCTCCTTCATGCGGCCTATTCTCCACTCCATTTCCACCTCTTTCATTCTCTACACCATCTTGTTGATACACACTTTCGCACAATCAAAGAGGTCCAACATTAATATACAATAGTTTTTCCGAGCAGCGATTCGGCACTTGCCCTAGAAATGGCAGAAGTTTATCGAAAACGATGGGAATTATTTTCAAGACTGACATGTATGTTGATTTTATATAAGTAAATAATAATTTTATGTAAAAAAGGGTCAAAATTTGTTAGTAGACCTAATAAATCTCCATAAGATCACGTATAAAATTACGATAATTTTAAATAACAATAACTTTTGAACGGCTTAGTCAATCGATTTGAATTTTTACAGTGGCTTAAGAATTGTGTTAAGAAGATTCTTTCAAATTCTGTTCTGTTCTGTCTGTTCGGTGTTTTGAACGTTTTGTAGCATTTTAACATATCTCCGATACATCCTTGAAGTTTAAAATATTCATCATTAATAATTTTCAAAATTATATAATATTTAGAAGTTTTAATTAATATTTAAGTATTACTAAAAATTCCAGTACTTTTGTCTCCGATTGTACCTCCGATACATCCTTAAATATAAGTATTTAAACGACTTAGCCTATGAAGAATTCTAATTGTTTCAATATGTGATATTAAGTTCATTTAGGGTCATTTAGCAAATGAAAAAAAAACATTAAACAAGAAACTTAAATGAAACAAACGAACGCCTAACTAGTCTTTTAAGATAAGCAGAATATGTTTTGTTACGTGACATATAGAAATGTTAACAATTAAATACCAGGAATCAGTAATTCAAGGCAACATGCTAATTCCTGTGAACTTTAATATTATTTATGTGTCTCATTACATTTTATATTGCCTTGTAAAATAAGGTATCTTAATAAAGGCGATAGGCATTATTCTGGTCCAGTTCAATCTAAAAAAAGGGTAGATATTTTAATTTATATCACTTGTTTTATGTACACAGCAGTTTTTATTATTCGTATTGATGATTACTTGTTAGTCTTTTCAGTGAAAACATCTAGCTTAAACTATGTCCTCTTTTGGGACTTATCGGACAAACATTGATTAGGGAATGTGCTAACCCTCTCTTCAATGGTCAACGATTCAAATTTTAGATAATTTTCGGTCTCCAAATAACGGGTGCCAGATAGGATGAAATAAGGAAAATGAACTAAAACAACCCAAACTGGGTGCAAATGCTTTACTAGGCTTGTATGGAATATATTTGGGGATCTTAGGTATTAACTGAGCTCTATTTTTATGGATGTCATCCACATATTTGTTAAACGCAGTTTATTAAAATACGTATTTGTTAAAATACGCACAACAAATGCGAAACCTAACCTTTTAAGCTGGGTCCACATTAATACAAATTTACGTTCTGAGGGCTCTATGTGTTGTATGTAGTGTACCTGCGCGGCCATGTTGACGCTCTGACACACAAAGTCACACACGAATATAGTCGCTGTACAGCAGGCACACGAACCATCTGTTGTCCACCAGATAATTAAAAAAAAATTATTCCAGTAAATTCAACACACACGCAAAATTGTATTGCTGTGGACCTATCTTTAGGTTTTTTTGCTAGGACCTAGCTTAACTTTAAGAAATTAACCGAATGAACAAATTCACTATGTTAATTCTAATCCAATAATATGTTTATGAAAACCGAATTGAAATAAACTGAAAATTGAGTTTCTGCCAAAAATATTGCAAAATTATCAAATCGCTAATCGAAAAGCTATAAGAATTAACATTTTAACCAAATATGTGCAAAGGCCTATTTAGCATATTTTAATTCGGCATTATCTAACCAATAGACCACAAATAAACTAATGGACATTAAACATCTGTATTACTTAAGTTAAAATATTTTGTATTACTTAAGAATTTAAGAATCATGCCCTACATTAGCCAAAAACCCATGTGGCAACGTCGCAACATCCCCACGGCAAAATATGTTATTTCAAAATGGCGACAAAATTATTTCGGTGTATGTCAGTGCGTGTATCTGAATTATATTTAAAACCATAAATGTATTCAAAATGATATAAAAAATCGTTGGTTAAATTTACAAAAGTTAATGGCCTTACACCCTGTATATAAACGGTAAATATGGTCAAGTTAACTTCAAGAAGACGTTAAATCGAAAAGGAATTTCCGAAAGTGAAACATCTGCTTGTCTTGTGGCCGTAACACTAGTTAACAGACCATAAAATTAAATAACGAATAGTCTCAGTTAGTTAGTCATCAATGTTTCGTTTGCCAACAATATTACTAAATATCGATAATATAAATAAAATTTGTTTATTTTGTTGACAAGACGACTGTTCGACAAATAACAACGAGAACAGAAAATGCCACGAAGTGAAAGGGAAGGGTGCGTTAAACAGCTGAAAAGATGATCTTTCGTTTCCAATAAAAAGCGTTACAGATGATTAACCGAACAACATTCTTGAGATGCCTTAGGTATCTACCTGCCCGTTGTTCCCGCATATTATGCCTGAGGAATGCGCCGAAGATCGACACCCCAAAAACATAAATACTAATCTGATTCATAACTTAACAATTTTGTCTTGAATTGTCTTCCTCATATATTTTAGTCTAAAGGATTATTCAAACATTTTTAATATATTTCACATGGCTCTATATTTAATTAAGCTAGTACTAACGCATTTAATATTTCAATGTAGAACATTAACAATTCATTTTGCAAGAATGTTCAAATTGATTATTCATTAGGCTTCTAATTGTAATGTTATGCACGTATAATTAGTTGCATAACCGCCATTTATTACAGGTAAGAACCCTACTTTGAATATAACGAAATATGAAAAAATGTAATACATATTATATAATTTCATAATATATATATATATATATATATATATATATATATATATATATATATATATATATATATATATATATATATATATATATATATATATATATATATATATATATATATATATATATATATATATATATATATATATATATATATATATATATATATATATATATATATATATATATATATATATATATATATATATATATATATATATATATATATATATATACATACATGTGGATCAGACCTTGACGTGGTAAAGGTGTTTGAGTAGGGCAATGAAGCTTTGAGCTATGCCGTCTGGAGTCTATGCTCCTGGGAGGGTCACCCTTGGCGGACAGGTCAAAGCGGAGGCCTCAGACTAACATGATCCAAAATCTGCCAACCCGCATTGGACCAGCGTGGCAGATTACGGTCCATACCTTCAACATGGTATTTCAATATGTTGAAATATGACAGTACAACCTCAAACACGGCCCTCATTTCCCGGAGGCCAAGGGGCAACTACCTACGGCAGCGGGAAGACCTGCCCCAAGGCAGTGGGTGCTAAGAATCACCGGGTTAGATCAGGTTGCCATTGGACTTTTGACATTGCAACGTTAAATATACGGACTATGAAAACAGAGGCCCGATTGCAAGAACTGTTAAGGGTGAAGAGTTAATCAAACTGGAACCAGCTGGACACGTACTCTACACTCGAGGTACAGAAAATGGCCGATGTGGCCGAATGGCGATGTGGCGGAATAGGATTCCTCATCAATCGAAAGCTGAAGGACAGTGTGGTAAAATTTGAAAGTACATCCGACCGATTAGCCCAATGCGTCATTCAGCTGAATAAAAAGTTTAGCTTCAAATCGTCCAAGCTTATGCACCAACTATAAGCCATAAAGATGAGTAAATTGAGGAATTTTATGATGATGTGGCCCAGCTTTTATACAAGGAGAAATGTAGGTACAAAATCCTGATGGGTGATTTTAATGCCAGAATTGGAACAACAAGAACAGACGAAAATGCAACTGGCCCATATGGAACTGGTGAGCAAGACAATAGAGGTGACAGATTAGTTGATTTTGCTGAAGGACAAGAACTATATATTATGAATTCATTCTATAAGAAAAATATCAGCAGAAAATGGAAATGGAAAAGTCCATCTGGGCTCACAAGCGAAATTGACTACATCATGACCAACGATAAAACAATATTTACCAATTGTACTGTCCATAACAATTTTAATGTTGGAAGTGACCACCGAATGGTACGAGCAAGGGTTCGGATTGACTGTCGAAAAGAGCGCGAAAGAATGGTAAGATCAAAGAAGGGCAAGGTGGATTCTGGAAAACTGCTGGAGAGAGGAAGCGATTTTGAGATTGCTTTGTCAAACCGGTTTGCTGCGTTACAAGATCCAGAGGAGGTAGAAATATCAGTTCAATATGAAGAAATCGCCAACAATGTACTTCAAATGGCTGCTTCAATAGCACCAGAGGAAAAATGTCTCAAACAAACAAAAATCTCCAGTGAGACCATTGATTTAATGAAGAAACGGCGAGCAATGAGAAATGCAGGTAGTCCTTTTGGCAGGGTCGCGTACACTGAGCTCTGCAAAACTATAAGAAAATCGTATCAGAGGGGACTCGCGCCGATTCAATATGCAGCTAGTGCAAAAAACCCTGGAAGAAAACAATGGAATTAACAAAGCTAAACAGAAGCTGAGAAACAAAAGAACGCAAATTAATGAGGCACAACCAAGAGAACAAGCAGGATTCAGAAGTGGATTCAGTACAATAGTTCACATCCAAGCTGTACAGTAGGCAATAGAAACGCACAACGAATACACCATGCCACTGTGCTTGGTGACGCATCGACTACGAAAAAGCATTTTCAAAGCATGCAATAATGGATGCACTGCTTAGGCAGGGAGTAGATAAAGCATATGTAAACCTATTAGGATCGATATATGATGGAGCTATAGCCACAATTCACCTTGATGATCTTGAAGTGGGAATGAATGTAGAACGAGGTGTACGGCAGGGTGACGCAATATCGCCTGTTCTTTTTTCGGCTGCTCTTGAAGAAGTATTCCGTAAACTGGATTGGGAACAGGATGGTGTAAAGATCAATGGTGCAATCTTAAACCATCTTAGATTTGCAGATGATATCATTCTCCTTTCACAAGATCCAGAGGAGCTGCAAAGACGCATACAAAAACTGTAAAGGGCTGGCGAACCATTTGGCTTAAAACTAAACCTGAAAAAGATTCAGGTTATGTTCAATAACTTCGCTCAGGACAGAAGAATTTCAGTTATAGGAAGGGATTTGAAGGTTGTGGACCACTTTATATATCTTGGACAGAGGATTTCAATGGAGGGGAATACCGCCCGGGAGGTGGAACGGCGTGTTAAATGGGGCTGGCAGGCATTTGGCAGGCTCAACATTGTGTTTAAGACCAGACTCCCACTTTGCCTGAAAAGAAAAGTTTTCGATCAGTGCGTTCTACCCGTTATGACATAAGGAAGTGAAACCTGGACACTCACATCGCAATCAATTTAAAAACTTCGGGTAGCACAGAGGAGAATGGAAAGATGTATGCTTGACGATATATATATATATGCTAGACTATTAGTCCGGGAGTATATCCGATCGTTTGTGTCCCGTTTGTTGGGAACGTGCAGACGTTTCGCCAAGGTCACACTTGGCATTCTCAATACTTGTCTGAAGACTGAAAACAGTCTTCTTTTGATCTATATATATATATATATATATATATATATATATATATATATATATATATATATATATATATATATATATATATATATATATATATATATATGGCCTTTACAAATAGATTTACTTATTAATTGTCTCCATGATCTACTTAAATTTAAAATATGCGTTTTAATGTAACATAATTTATTGTAGCAGTAAAAAGTACATTAACTAAAACATAAAAAAAGATAAAATCTGATGTGATCATTGTTTTTTTTTAACTTAGGACTGGTTCTGAATTAAATATTGTTGACATAATAAAAATTGAAAATATAAAAAAAATATAAAGACAAATTTACAATCATTTAAGAATCATCTATTCGTTTAACCGTGACAGACGTAAAAAAAAATGACAATATTAGATATTTTACAAAAGCCTGTGTTAGAAAATGGAATGTGCACTTGTAAATTTATTTGAACTATTTTGCACAAAAAGTTAAAATATTTGCATGTTACGGCAACAAACCACTCGAAACCATATCTTCATTTTTTAAATTTTTTTCCATTGAATTGCTATTTTTGCGGTTTACAAGTAGAATTCATAATATCTATTATAACAGTACGTGCTTCCAGGACATACCAGAAATTTTAGGTCGTCGTTTATAAATATAAGAAATCAGGTTCGTATAGCGAATTTGTCGACTAAACTCAGCTGTTGTTTTGTTCAAAAATCCATTTTAGATGTACTATTCTTTGCAGAAAGTGTAATAAAATTGTAAGATACATACTGATAGCTGTCAACACGATACGAGTATGACCTCCGTCATGGCTATTCGTTTTCCTAACCAATAGTTGAAGAATTATGTGTTTTATACTGGCTCAGATAACCCAGCTTGGATCTACATGTTCTTCCGTATAATGGGTATTTAAGGTCAGGAGGATACAAAGTTGGTACACATGGTCCAGGCTGTTTCTTGTTCTTTAATTAATTCGCCATAGAGGATCTGCTTCGGCATCCTAGTCTCCTGCATCCTCTGGTATTAATCTAACCATCTCAGCTTCTATGCTCAAACCACTGGCTCGTTCAGGTATCTCCACATTTGTCTGATAGTCTTACCATTTTATTCTCAAGATTTTCCGGAGGCAGGATTAATGAAATCTTTCAAGTTGTTTTATTTGCTTCCAATAGAGGATCCATGATTCAGCTCCATACAGAAGAGTGGGAATTATTATGGCATCATAAACACTGATTTTAGTGTGTTGCTTTAAGTCTCAGCTACTGAACACTCTTCTTATTAGATGTTCAAAATTAGCACCAGCACACTTTGTTATATATATTACCTCTTGTTGCAATATGCGCTACAACTACACAGTCATCCGCATACTGTGCCTCTACGACGCTAACCTCCTTTGTTTTTGATTTGGGTTTACGACGTACCAAGCTGAATAGGACAATCTGCCCTTGATATTATGCAGGACAACGACAACAAACACAGAAAAAAGCGTCGGAGTGATCGCGAACTCTGCTTAATATCGGTCTTAATCTCAAAAGTCTCAGTTTCCCCCATGTGTGTCAGAACTTTTACATTTATGCCATTGTGCAGAAGTTTTATCATGTACATCAGCCTAGACGAACATCCTAGATGATCCATAATGTCCAAGAGCTTCCACATTATGTTTCTGTCAACGGAGTCAAACGCCTTTGCCAAATCCAAAAAAGCAACGAATAGGCTTTTAATTTTTCTTGTATCTGACGTAGCAAGAATATCATATCTGCTGTTCCACAACCTGCTCTGAATCCACACTGACTCTCCGGCAGTATTGGTTCAACAATACCAGTCAGTCTATTTAATATGATTCTAGCCATAATCTTTCGTGCAACAGAGTGCAATGATATACCCCTATAGTTGCTTCAATTAGCTCTATCTCCTTTTTTAAAAATAGATATACTGCAAGCATCTGTAAAGTCCGGTGGCATTTCCTGCTTTCTCCAACACAGGTTTCATGGAGGTTGTTCACAATTGTATTGCCACCAGCTTGGTATATCCCCACCCATATTCCATCCATGCCTGTGGCTTTATTATTTCTTAGCTTCCGGATTGCTATTTCTACCTCGTCCATGGTGGGCTTATAACTTATAACTGAGGCCTTCGAGGGATGAGCTTCAAAACTCTTTTATCAGCCGTTGAGTTAGCGTTCAGCAAGTTTTCGAAATTCCTACCATCAGCCATTTTTTTTTAGACAAATGCTATTATATAAATACAATACAAATAATTTTAAGGCAAATAATATTAAGTCCTCATCTTAATTTTTAGCCCTTACGTTTCATTGACTGCGGAATCTATTCGATCAGATTTTTTTATAATACACATATAAATATTTTAAAGCGGCATCAGTTTCAAAACGAGGTATAATGTGAATATGACTTGTACATAACCTGAAAAATCAATTATCATCAGGAGGAGATTAAATCATCTCCTGATGATGCTAACATGGTTAGCGAAACGTGCGTCGAGCAGTTCAAAAAAGTGATTTGGTGTTTAGTGGTAAATCTCTTCAAGTTTAATATAGACGCAATGTTGTCAAACGCCACAAAGCAGTGGAGGATGAAGAATTGGAAATAGTGCTGAAAGAAAATCCATATCGTGCACTATTAAAACTCAGAGTAACACCGCAAGCCATTTATAAATGTTTACACAAGCTAGAGAAAATTCAAAAGTAAAGTGATTGAGTCACCCTATGAACTTACAGCTGATACATCAATGCTTTCTAGATTTAAGAAAAAAACCTTCCTGCATAACTGACTTTCCTGCATAATTGAGTCACCTTATGAACTTACCGCTGATAAATCAATGCTCTCTAGATTTAAGAAAAAAACCTTCCTGCATCACTATAATGAAAAATAGATCAATCAACCACGATAATCTGAAAAAGCAAAATTTATGGGTTAATCATGGTAAGGCATCAACCAGTATCGCAAAATTTAATATCCACCGGACGTGCCCCCTTCGGATTTTCATCTCTTACGATTCCTGCAACATTATCTGGTTGATAGCCACGTCACATCTTCTGACGAAGTCGAAAAACTCTCAAATACTTCATCAAATCAAAACCACCAGGTTTTTTTCGATGTGGGATTGGACAGCCTGAAAGATGGCGAAAGTATATAGAAAGTGAGGGAGAATGCTTCAAAAATTAAGTTCGTTTTACGTTTTTCATAAATAAATCTTAAAAGTCATAAAAACACAGCCGAGAATTAAGTTGAGGGCCTAATAATAAATGAAAATAATATAATATGAGTTTATATAATATCCAGTTTTATTATATGTAATAATTTTCACATCAGAAATTGCATTATTGCGTCAAACCTTGGCTTCTTGTTTTCTACGCTCCAGTTGTGCGGGGTTTTGTAAGTTTAATAAAGTCAATGTATATAGAATTCCTTAATAATCTGCAAGAGATCAATCTTGAAAAAACAAAATCAGCTTGTGTTTGAAAGAATTTTCAGTCGAGTTGCTCGCATTCTTTGTTGTAGAATTTTTGTGATTAACTATGAGGTTTTATACCCGAAGGACAAACATCTTCATCACTAAATCTCTGACCCCACTTTTCATACCTTTTATGCCTTACAGCATTTTGTCCCAAAGCTAAATAAATATTTTTTGTAGCTTCAACGATATATTTATTTAACCGAAATGCAAACAGAATGAGGTATCCCAAATACTGTACCCAATGTGGGCGGCTTTTCGGCTTTGAAAAGGAATCACAAAATAAGAATATTAAACATTTCACAAAATTAATACAGATATACCTATGTGTGCGATGGTGTGTTATAAATCTGTACGTTTTTTTCGAATGAACTCGAATACTCAATCAACAAGTTTTTTTCGAATGAACTCGAATACTCAATCAACAATTAATCAATACAAGATCTTTGATTTTTGTAATGATTTCGTCATGTCTTCATGTTGAAGGTCTTCGTGAAGGAGGTTCATCTTCAGGTGCTTCTCTACCATCATTATAGTCCTTGTACCACTTATAAACATAATTTTTGACATAGTTTCATCGCAGTATAAAGCGAAATGATATGAAACTTTTGTAAGATGTCAAGGACACTCATAAAAATAAATGGTTGTATCGAAATGTAAAGCGCATGAATTTTTAAATCAAAAATCAATTTACTTTTCGATCATAGTACCAACAAATGGATATAAAACGTTAATTTGCGTCCCACTAGTAATCATTTCTTTGATTATACTCGAAAGACAGTAATATGGTTCAGTTTCTCCTCAACAACAAAAAAATACAAATCAACAGTAATGTTATGCTTGCGGTACGCCGGTGTCAGAATGTGACAATATATAAATTGTACGTGGCATTTCAATTTTCCAATTTTCAATGGAAATTAGAACAACTTTCACGATAAAACTCAATTCGAAACATCAATTTGTGCGGGCCCCCTAACCTAATCCAAAACGGTGACCTTTCACGTTTTTTTTTGGCGACAATAAAATTCACAGCTGGTTTAGAGATTTATTACTATTTCGTCAAAGATATTGTGAATTTTACATTGCGGTTTATTTATTATTTTTAACTAACGAATCTAATCAAATTTTAGGTTTAGGTTTACCAGTAGCAAGGATCTGATGTTGTATGACTTATGTTGTCTGTATTAAAATATGATTTGATTTTTTTAATTATTTTTCCTTAATTTAGTTTGGTTCTACTTCAAGTGATTTTTAATTTGCTTATATATATATATATATATATATATATATATATATATATATATATATATATATATAGGGTATCCCGAAACTCAACGTCAAGTCAATATATATATATATATATATATATATATATATATATATATATATATATATATATATATATAGGGTATCCCGAAACTCAACGTCAAGCAGGTGCCGGGAGGAAGGCTAGGTTATACCAGTCCTGGCAAAAATAAAATAAGAAAAAATCCATGTCACCGTGTTAAGTGATAATAGGCACTTTTTGAAAATCTTAAAATTCGACACCCTAGGCTATATCTTTAGGTACTGTGATCACAAATTTCCCAATTTTTCAGTGTTATTTTTTATAACGTGATCCTAAATAATCATGCTATTAATCATAGTCACAAATCAAACAATGAACGTTGTTAATTTAGCAAAAAAAAGTTTCATTGAGTCATGGTTTAAAAAATTATGTGAGCTAACTTTGACATTTCATCTTAAAAAAATGTATTAGACTACCTTGGGCAAGTTATTTTAAAAGATGTCCATTTAGTCAAGATTTCAAAATGGTACAATTGGCTCTTTTTATTTAACAAAAAATATTATTGCTTATTTTTTTGCAAAAGAACCACATTTCAAAAATGGACGTAACTTACTCACTTAAATTTTACTAACTTAAAACTTACTTAAATTGACTCAAACATGGACTTAACCAGTGTAAGTGAGATGGATAAATGTAATAGAGTGCGATAGATAGAGACGCTATTTGCTACCTCGTGACTACACTCCCAGTATATATTTTTTCAGAACAATGTTGATGAGAAAACGTGAAGATCCGCAATTTCTAAACAAAATTTTATAGACGGACGAATCGACGTTTAAAAAAGAGAGTTATTTAAACTTGCATAACTTACATAGTTGTCACACGGAAAACTCGCATTTAAAGCGTGAAGACCGGTCCCAGTATAAATTTAATATTAACATGTGGTCCGGAATTTTAAACAGACAAATAATTGGACCATTTGAGCTGCCTTCCATCATGCAACTTTTAATGACGCCAACTACTTGGATTTTCTCCAAAACGATTTGCAGACTTTGTTAGAAGGTATACCACTCAATATCTACAGAGAAATGTGGTTTAAACAAGATGATTGCCCAGCGCATTATGCTCGTTCTGGGCAGGATTATTTGAACAATGAGTATCCGGAAAGGTGGATTGGGCGCCATGGTTCAATTGAGTGGCCTTCTTCGTTCTCTGGACCTAAATGCATAAAGCAAAAAAGAAAAAGTGTATACAAAAATAATACAAAATCTAGCCGAACTGCGTCACATAATTGTTGAAACAGCAGAAGAAATAAATGCAAGGAGATTCGCATATTCGATAAAAGAAATAAATGCAAGGATGCGATACACGTCGTGCCGAAGGCAAACAATTTGAGCATTTACTTTAGTTTTAAAGAAAATTATTGTGATAAAAGCATTACAATAATTCCTTTCATTTCATTTTGATTAAGTTTTATCTTAATAAAATAACAGACCAATTATTAATTTGACTCACACACATTGCCTTTGGGTTGAGTTTTTTTGAAATAAGGTTTTTTTGCAAAAAAAAACAATAATATTTTTGTAGAAAGAAAAATGTCAATTGTATCATTTTGAAATTTTCACTAAATGGATCATCTTAAGTCGAATGTCAATCTGCCTCTCTCTAATTCTTCATCAACAGCGTCACTATATCACTCTATCACATCTGGCCATCTCACTTACACTGGTGAAGTCCATTTTTGAGTACACAAAAGTAATTTTTGTCATTGTATGAGTTTTTTGAAATGTGGCCCTTTAGCAAAAAAATAAGCAATAATATTTTTTTTTCGGGAAAGAAAAGTGCCAATTGTTATACCATTTTGAAATCTTGACTAAATGGGCCATCTTTTGGAATAACTTGTCCACGGTAGTGTAATAGATTTTTTTTAAAGATGAAGTGTCTTAGTTAGCTCACATAATTTAACATTATTAATTTAGTAATTAATAGGTTATTGGATGATTATGGTTTAATAGGATCACGTTATAAAAAATAACACTGACAAATTGGGAAATTTGTGATCACAGTACCTAAAGATATAGCCTAGGGTGTCGAATTTCAAGATTTTTAAAAATATGTCTATTATCACTTAACATGGTGACATGGATTTTCTTTTATTTTTGCCAGAACTGGTATAACCTGGCCTTTCGCCTGGCACCCGCTTGACGTTGAGTTTCGGGAGACCCGTATATAGGGAGTTTTCCAGTAAAAGTGTCAGTACTTTAAAATAAGACGCAATAATAATTACAAGTGATAATCCGATAGATTTTATTTTATCTTGAAGAATAAATAATGGGATAATGTTCAATGTCATTCAAATATCACCCTAGCGTTCGTCTGGATTGTGGTTCAATAAATTGGCCGATGGCGCAAGTTTGTAATGTAATGATAATACAGGAATTTTTCCCTAAGAGGCTATACATTATTCTATTAATAATATTTAATTCTTCGAAGCATAACCTTAAGTTGAACTTAACTGGAAAGTGAAAAACAAACGTTGTATATCAAAAATATTAATTTATTCATATTAATAATATTCGTATTATTTTATTATTGACATATTTAGGGAAGTTGGTTATCAGTTATACCCTTTGAGTATTTCAGTCTACTTGCAACAATGTAGTAGCGTCATCAGCACCGTCTTGCGAAACTGGTATATGATGTCATTAGAATCTGAATGGAATAATTATCACCTATATAGATAACGCTTATTCATTACTTTTATAGTTTATATATTGAAAAAGCATTACTGGAATATTAATAAGTATTTTTTCAATTAATATATTCCTATACAATATATATATATATATATATATATATATATATATATATATATATATATATATATATATATATATATATATATATGTATTTCTTGGACTTCGTCCAATGACATATATACGCCATCCGACGGGAAGTCGGCGAAAACATGGGTTGTTGGCTGTGGATAGGGTCTCCTTATTCTTGATGGTATGGTATATGTCGGCGCCCTGACGAGTCTGAACCTCGAGAGACGAAATATATGTCATCCAGTTGAAGGGATTGGTGGGGCTCCTTCCCAGTCAAGCAACCAACAAAAATGTTCATATATATATATATATATATATATATATATATATATATATATATATATATATATATATATATATATATATATACAGTGTGTACGGCAAATAACTTTTGCAAGTTTGCAAGTTTAATCAAGAATTATTTGCATCATTTGAAAAAAAATTCTTACAAGGGAAAAAAACTTAAGGGATCCGCGAAAGAAAAGTTATTAAATCGCGAATCGAAAAGCTATGATAAGAATTATCATTTTAAGTAAATATGTGTAAAAGCATATGTGCCAGACGAAAAAAATATAAATAAACTAATAAACATTGTTAAACTAATTTTTTTATTAAAAATCAGCCATACATCAGCCAAAAAATTTAAGTACCAATGTCGTTTTGACTAATTGAAATGATCCTCACGTGTTGGCGGTTGGTTCCATTTACATCCAAAATGTCATTCTGTAATATTGTATTCATAATAAATAAACCTTGCTACCAGTGACGGTTCACGAGGGAGGGCGTTGTGACTCCGCCCCTCCAGCATTTGTCACAGTAAACAATTTTTCAGAGCAAAACACTCTGGTTCGCTTCCTGTATAGAGTTTCAATAACATGAAAAGTAAAAAAGAGGAAGAAGAAAGCAAAAAAATCTTCAACAGCACTATTTTCTTCTACGCCCTCCAACTTTAGGAACCCACGAGCCGCCATTGCTTGTTACAAACATTTCTTCTGCATGTTCTCAACATCTGGAAATCAATTTCGTCAATAGAGAAAGTGAAATTATTTTTTAAGTTCATTCGTCAAGCAAATCTGAATTATGTTGAATGATAATATTTTTAAAACCATTTTTTTCATCCAATAACATTACCAATCGATCATTCAATATTATTGTTCTAATATAATTTATCATTCAAAGATATTTAAAATGAACGAGATTGCCCGATTTAAAAGCATTACAATTATATACCAGATTGTGAGGTTTTTGTGAACTTTAAGCGTTTTACTAAAACATGCATCTATTCACAAGCGACAGTACTGTTTAGACCGAAGCCGGTACAAAAAAAAATTGAAGGACATCATCGTCCGTAATATTATGGCCCAAAAATTATTACGGTAATAAGCATTGAAAATTATGCAAAGTTCTAAAATATTTTTTTTTTAGAAATGTCTTAATAATTTACGATTCTTAACGATTTGAAATAGAAAGTTAAAACTTGCACTTGTACAAGTCACTACCAAGCATATTTTGGTGGTATAAAATAAAAAAAAACAGTAGCATAGATAGGGGGTAGTGGTGCCATTTGTATAAATAAAACGTAATAAATTCGTGTTTTTTGAAGCACTTTGTAAAATTTTTGGAAATGACAGTATTTTGTCCATAAAAACTACTTTAACAACTACTTCATAATTTTCGATAACTCTACAGATCACTAGCAAAACATATGGTGGTCAGTGATATGGCCGATTTGCTAACAATTACTAACCATGGCCCAATATATTATGTGAAGAGATCAAAAAAAATATTGTCTCAATCTATCATCATTCAATATGCCCATGTGTTTACAGTACACATTCAAATTGATTGTTCACTCCCAATAAACAATTCCTTTACAATCTTTCCAGTCTATAACTCATTTTATATGACTTTCTTTTGTTCCTTTAATGAATATCAACTTTCGATATCGTCTAAGCAACATGACAGCTAAACATGATCGCTCCATAATACGAGGTATATTTTTTAAATAAGGTCTGTTTTTTAGTAAGAAGAAAATTACTATAAATATTAAAACATATTTTTTTCCAATTTTACAAACTTGTATCTAATTTTTACATAATTTCCATTTTTGTTCAAACATTTGTCATACCGCTCAATAAGTTTTTGAATTCCGACGTCAAAGAAATCTGCCGCTTGTGAAGAAGTTGAATCCATAACTGCAGTTTTTACTTCTTCATCATCGTTGAACCATTGACTACCAAGGAACTCCTTTAAGTACCGAAACAAGTGAAAATCACTGGGTGAAGGGCCTGGGCTGTAAGGTGGATGATCCAGTTCTTTCTATCCAAAAGACCTGATTAGACCTTGTGTTTATGCAGAAAATGTGGCCTTGTATTATCATGGAGCAAAATCTCACCGAAAGACAGTAGGCTTGAAAGATACCGGTTAGCGATGCGATAAAATATATAGCGATAGCGATAAAAGGTACCGTTAGCGATGATGTATGTGGCCATTCCATTGGCTGTTGCTTAGACTCAGGGTTCATGTGAGACATCCTAGTCTCATCTCCTGTAATGATGTGGTCTAACAATTCATCTCTTTCCTGATTATATCGAGTCAAAAACGATCAAGCACAGACCAATCTTTGTTTTGTTATCGTCACAAAACAGTCTTGGAACAGTTCTCTCGAATTTTGCTGTGCACATCACGAACCAAATCTTCAGAAATTAGAGAAAGTCGGCCAGGGCGTGGCTCATCATGCACATTAACCCGCCTGTCCTTGACCATTCTCACCTACTTTTGAACTTTACTGTCACTCGTAGCATTATAACCGTAAACCTCACAAATCTGTCAATGAATTTCCGCTGCCAAGTTTCTTGCACTCAAGCATCGAATTACAGATCGTATCTCACAGTCAGCGAGCAAGTAAACTTTCTTAAACATTATAAACTTCTACAGCTCAACACACAGATAGACGATAAGGCTGCAAATGGTGCCTAAGCCAGTGGGGGCTCGTGAAGGAGGGCGTTGGGGCGCTGCCCCTCCAGCATGTATCACAGTAAACAATTTTTCAGAACAAAACACCATATTTTATTTCCGTTCAAATTCTTTCCTTTAACTCATTTTATGATATTATTAAAAATTAAAATCTCCAAATGTAGAAGAACGTCTATCGTCTATCTATATTAAGTTGAATGTTCCTGTAAATAGTATATTTTTCATTTATCACCAATTATGATCTAGTTTACAAAATCCAAGTTGCAAAAGCAAACAAATCCCCTTAAAATCATGTTAGATTTAAATATAGGAAATTTTTACAAAATCAAGCCATTTCAAATGGTGATTAGACGTTAGGATATCAATCAATGCTCTTCATTTGGTGTCATGATCAATTTCGTTTCAAGAATTCAAAAAAAAAATTATTGGATATAATAATTTGTAGATATTACAAAGAAAAAAATCTATGTAGGGTAACAATTTCAGTACTGAAATGATTTGATTGCGAATAATTTGCCTGAAATGCGACCGTATAAGCTCCAATTATTTAAATACATTTTAATGACGCCATAACGGTTACCTCATCATTTCAGTTTCTCTATAAATTAGTTTAATTTTTTTTAATATAAAAAATATATTGAACTAGTTCATGCACATTAAAGTAATTGAGTTAATCTGGCATGTTATTAATTTTAACTGGCATTTTATAAAAAAATGTTACAAGGGTAAAATACAAGCACATATTTAATATTTATGGTTTTTCTTAAAGATGAGTGATTTATTAACAAGTTTTAGATTTATATTAATCTCATAAAGTAATAAATTATAAAGAATAAAAAATTTAAGTTTCAAATCTTTGAACACCTGTCGTAATATAGTGGCATAACATTTCAATCTCTTATGCTAGATGGAAGATTGTGAGACGAAACGAAAACAAAATCAGTAATATGCAATATATGCTTCATAAACTACTGTTTAGTCACTCTACTTTTAATAAATAATATAGTTATAATAATATTTGTTATACTAAATTTATAACTATATTTTTTCATTAATTATTATTTGTTTCTTGCGTTTATTTTATGGAAGCCTTCTTTAATTTAGTATTTAAGTCGTATTTTTTTCATCTCCAAGGAATGTAGATATCGCATGGAGCTCTATCAGGAAAATACGGGGGATGGTGAAGCACGTCGCTTTTTGCCGCAAGAAATTGTGTGCAATATTTGCATGGAAATTCCTAAAGATTACAAAAATAAAATCGAATGCGAATTTTTTTATTAATATCATATATACACTGGATCTTCGAATGCTAGTACATGAGCTAGAGCATAATTGATATTTCGAAGAACGCTGCCTTCACTTCGGATTTGAAAAGGGACGAGCTGTTGTCATACGAGGTATGAAAGAAGCATATATGTATATATGTATATATATATATATATATATATATATATATATATATATATATATATATATATATATATATATATATATATATATATATATATATATATATATAGTTAAATAAGTTAAAATATAGTTAAATGAGATAAATAAATACTACTTTATATGTACAATAATTATTAGATAACAGGACGAAATTATTTAAATTACTGATGGCATTAACCCCCCATCTACACACTCAATTTAAAACAATTTAGATCTAAATTGCCATCAATAAAAATGCGGCTTTTAAAAGCCAGCTGGCACAAATAATTATCTCTTAAAAGGAAAACATTGTGATATTTTACCAGCATTTATGGGCGCCTATCATCAGACATATTTTCCTACGGGTTTATCGAAAGCATCCTAGCCTATAAATGTCATTGTATTTTTTTGAAAAATCTATCATAAATATTACTCAATTAAAAAAATCTCTTAAAATGATCGTTCAGACCGTTAAATAGGTTCAGATGAGACTTATTTAAAAAAAAATTAAACGAATGCGTACAAATATGCCTTGTAGTTTATTCTTCTATAGTTTATTCTTCTATAGTTTAATACTCTGTGAGATAGTGTAGAAGTACCACTTGTTGACAAATATATCTCAATCCTTCAATATATCAGTAACTTTTTCGTTTTATTGTTTATTATTAGGAATATTGAAATGTTCTAATTTTTCTTTCCGCCTTAAATGAGTCAACATCATCGTATGCAGCCCTTTCTGGACATACACCTCCCCAATTTGACGCCATTTATTTTGGTATGCTGTCATGCGCATCCATTGCATTCGGGCGTCCGCGATTTCTTTCTCTCAGCCTGGATCTCTACTCGGTGACCTTGCATGTCCACCTATTGTCAGCTGTTCGCATTAAGTGCCCGGTCTATCTCCATTTCAATTTAGCTATATGTTCTGTATATATCTCTGACTCTTGTTTCGTAACTCGAATGCTTTATTATTTTTGAACCCATTCTATTTCTCCAGCTATTTGAAGTCTGCGACTTTTCGGATTATATTGTAAAGTAAAAGACATGTGGGTGCTGTTGTATCACTAGTCATAATACTCTTTTCTCATAAGGTTACTGAAGACTAGTCTTGGAGATTATAGATAGAAGAGTTCTGGTTTGGTCTATTTGTTTTCACCATAGCATCCACGAAAGTCAAGCAATTCACTTTAGTATTAATTTGTATCAGGCTTGTATCATATGGATCTATTTTTCATTCTCGTATTTTTTTTTTCTTTCTAAGATACAGTTGACTAAGATGAATGAGAGATCTCTAATTCTCAAAAAGTTCTGGACAATTATTTCTAAACCTGACTTCAGGTTCGTTAGGGGTAAGCTTAACTATGTTAGAAATTTCTTAATTACTAACATACTAATACTAATAATTTCCCAGGTCAACTTCATTTTGTTAATGTTATTTAAAGTTATAAAAACACCTTTTCTCAAAATAGCCTAAATCGTCCCATTATCAAGTACCTGCTTCTCCTTTATGTCATGGGCTCTTTGAAATTATTTGTACCTGACTTTGGACTGAACAACGTAGGAATAACCACAAGGCCGTAGAGGGGATATTTTCACTACTGTGGATAGTTTTACGAACCTTTAAGAACAGTTTTATTGTTTTCTATAGTTTGGTTTGTTTCTGTCTCGTTTATAGATTGCCAAGTTTTTAAGTCGATTTTATATAAAATGACGTTTTAGTCATCGATTTTGCAAAAATCCAGCGGATAAGTTTTGTTATACATATAATAGGGCCTCGTTAATCCGAACGATTAATAGCCACGAAGTTATGTTTCTCCGTCGACTTAGAGACCGGGCTTTTGAAATGAAGTGCGAAAATATAAACAGAAGAGTATTACAGACTTTTTCAAGAAGAATTAACTAATGTTTTATTTTGACTTATTGTTTTTCTTACATGGTTGTAATTTTGAACATGTACATTTTTGTCTTTATGCTTTAATTTAAAACTTGATTAAAGAAACTAAGGTTAAACTAAGGTTAAAAAAATGTGTTTTATTACTATTAAATATGGCATACTATAATCCGGACGCCTCGATAATCCGGAAAGGGTCTTGTTTTTGCCTCTCCGGATTAACGAGGCCCTACTGTATATATATATATATATATATATATATATATATATATATATATATATATATATATATATATATATATATATATATATATATATATATATATATATATATATCGATCTTAAAGTGGCCTTGATCTTGAAGTGGGAATTAATATAGAACGAGGTGTACGGCAGGGTGACGCAATATCGCCTATTCTTTTCTCGGCTGGCCTTGAAGAAGTATTCCGTAAACTGGATTGGGAACAGGATGGGGTAAAGATCAATGGTGCAAACTTAAACCATCTTAGATTTGCAGATGATATTATTCTCATTTCACAAGACCCAGAGGAGCTGCAAAGACGCATACAAGAACTGCAAAGGGCTGGCGAACCATTTGGCTTGAAAATAAACCTGAAAAAGAGTCAGGTTATGTTCAATAACTTCACTCAGGACAGAAAAATTTCAGTTTTAGGAAGGGATTTAGAGATTGTTGTATATCTTGGATGTACAACATGGAGATGTTTGTATATCTTGGAGAACTTGGAGATGTTTGTATATCTTGGGCAGAGGATTTCCATGGAGGGGAATACCGCCCGGGAGGTGGAACGGCGTGTTAAATGTGGCTGGCAGGCATTTGGTAGGCTCAACATAGTGTTTAAGAGCAGACTCCCACTTTGCCTGAAAAGAAAAGTATTCGATCAGTGCGTTCTACCCGTTATGACATACGGAACTGAAACCTGGACACTCACATCGCAATCAATTCAAAAACTTCGGGTGGCACAGAGGGGAATGGAAAGATGTATGCTTGGCATTACAAGACGAGACAGAAAGTCCTGCGCATGGATCAGGGAACAAACAAAAGTCTGTGACATCATTGGAAGAGTAAAACAGTTGAAATGGAGATGGGCAGGCCATATAGCGAGGCGATGGGACGACAGATGGACCAAGGCAATCCTGGAGTGGATACCGCTTGATCGCAAACGTCCGCGAAGAAGACCGAAAGCACGATGGACTGATGACATCGTTAAGTATATTGGACCCGAGTGGCAGAGGAAAGCCCAGGACCGTGAAGGTTGGAAGCATGCTGAAGAGGCCTTCATCCTGCAGTGGATCGATACGGGCTGATGATGATGATGATGATATATATATATATATATATATATATATATATATATATATATATATATATATATATATATATATATATATATATATATATACAGACTATAAAAATTATGTCAGAACAAATAACATGAGCTCAAGCGAATTTGTAACAAATAAGGGCGTTAAACAGGGTGGTATTTTGAGTTCGCTATTATCTACCTTATCGATCAACTGGGCAAAGAAGTCTTGGACCTCAAATAAGGAAGCTTCTAGGTGATTTCCATTTTCAAGAAAAATTAAATGAAAAGGAATTGACAGCTTGTAAGTGTAGTGAAAGAATCTCTGGGCAACAAAAAGAAAGATGAAAACTATAAAAACATCATAGATGAACTCTTGAAAGTCTGTGAAATACGAGGGTTTCGCATGTCCTTAGAAATGCATTTTTTAAACTTCCTTTTGGATCCGGAAAATTTGAGTACAGTAAGCGACGAACAAGGAGAGATGTCTCGCCATGATTTCATCAGAATGGAAGCAGCGATACCAAGGACGCTGGAACACTTCTATGTTGGTCGACTACTGCTGGTTTTTAAAAAGAGGTGATGCTATAGAACACAAGAGGAAAAAGTGAAAGTTTTTGTCGATGTATGACATCTCATATAATAAATTTTTTATTCACATAATTCTCAGTAATGTCTTTGCATATATTTAACACGTTTTGCATGTTTATATTAAATAAATATTAGACTGTAACAATACGTCATCTCCTTTTTTCCCCACCACCGACCTCCTGTAACAAAAAAAACTGTACTGTGTTACAGTAATTAGCGTATTTTCGGATTTAGAATGTATGTTTTTTGTGTGTTTTCATCAATGTTACCTTAAAAAAGTTTAAATTTGTGGATCTGTGTTATTCACATCATAATAAACAAGTTAAATATTCCGATCCGTATCAGATAGGAATGTACAGGAAGTGTTATTTAAATCAAAAAATATCAAAATTGATCTGATAAAAGGAAAACCGTTAAAGCAGATTTTTCCGATGAGTAAAATCAGTTACAAACAAAGATGGCTGCGGAACGAGATTGTCGACAGTTAAGATTCTAACACCTAGCTAATTGTCATATATTTTTCTCGGGCATCTTTAGTATATATTAAACTCTGTTTAATTTTATATTCACTTCTGGTAGCCTAAAGTTTAAACGGTCAAGTTCCGGTGTATCGAGAATCGATCTCCATAATACATTATAGTCATCACGCATCGGCTTATTGAAAATAACAACGTATCATAATTATCCGACAAAGTAAAACGCAAATTCCGATAAATTATTTAGTCGGCTTTAATTATTTTAACGGCTTAAACAGTATTAACAACAATGCCATCTAGATATTTACATATTATGTATCTGTATGAACGTTACAAAGTTCGTTGATCCCAGAAGTTTTGTACGTTTTCTTTATCACATTCCGTATATATTTTCTTATCGTTGTAATGGATGTTTTAAAAATGGAGATATATATTTCTTCCGGCGACAAAAGACTTATTGTACATTCGTTTCACAGATATGCAATGTTATACACATTTTTGAAATGAGAATTCACCATCTGTAGATACGAGGTTGCTTCATTCATTCCTGTCCCTAAGACAGTAGCATTTGATTGAGAAATGAAAACAGTTTTATGCGCTGTTTGGATTATTATACCAGGTATATTATGCATAAGGTACGAAAGTACCTAACACCAATAAGAGATGGTACTCAATGATTAAAATATAAAAAAAAATGTATAGCAAAAATATGTGATGTTTTAGTAGGAAGCGTTGAAAAAATTGCACCATGAATTGTATCACGAATTGTATCATTGAGTCATAAAAAGTATCTGCTAATTAGGTTCTTAAAATACTGATGAAAAACGCCTCAAGCAAATTTTGCGATAATTGCCACAAATACAAAAAAATCTTTCCAGGTTTTTTTATAAATTGTATTTTCTATTTTAAATTGCATTTAAGGAATATAATATGTGCCACTTTGTTCGTTTCCACATTTGTGACTACAGAACTGATCCAGGTAATATTACAAGTCTTCCAAGCAAGAAGAATTTTTATCATATAACTGTTTCCAAGATATCGGTATATAAATGGTAGTCGGAGGACTCGTGGTCGGGAGAGAACGGTGAAAGAACCAAAAGATTCCAGTCAAGTTGTAAACATTTATGTTGGATGACTAAAAATACATCTGGCCTAGTATTGCCTCTATGGAACGCAATGGCCTTTCTGTTGGCTAATTCAGGCCACTTCTAGTCTATTGCTCGCTTTAATCCCCTTAGCTGTGAACAGTATTTCTCCGAATTAATATTCTGGTTTTCCAGTAACTGTTCATAATAAAGGATTCTTTTCCAGTCCCACCAAAGCCCTAGTATAACCTTCTTCGGATGTAAACTACCTTTTGTTCTGGTTGACGCATTTCTACTTACACCATGATTTCTTCCCCGTCTTAAGATTATTGTAAATAATCCAGTTTTCATATGTATTTGTAACCATCTTCTTTAAAAATGGATCCATTTTGTTGCGCTTTAAAATAGAATGACAAGCAGAAATTCGGTGTATCAATTTTTTTCTCTGTTAATTCAGGAAGCATCCATGCTTAGGCCCTGCTAACCATTTTAAGTCGATGTAATCGCTTTGACTGATTGATTTCCTCGATTTCTCGTTATTTTATATCCATCACATTAGCTCCAATATTTCATTGTCATCAGTCTAGGTCGGTCGTCCAGAACTTGGTGCATCTCTAAGATTAAAATTGTTTTCACGAAACTTTCAGAACCACATGCGGCACGTGGAATCGTTAACGATTCTCTCACCATACACAGCACATGTTTTTTTTTTGCATCTGTGAAGCATTCCTGCTTCTTTGAAAATAAAAAACGATAATATATCGAAAATGTTCTTTATTTTCGCCATTTTTTATGCTTAAGAAAATTTAAAAAGCGGAACCAATTAACTCAACCTTTTTTTTCCAAAGTGTTCCCCGAAATTCCTTCAATCAAACAACATCAAAACACATGTGAAGGAGCTAAGACTTTGATTTTGCGATGCGATGTTATCTAATCCCAAAATGGGACGAACTTTTACATCAACCCAAAATTAAGATTTAGAGTCGTGAATGAAACATGACTTCATTACTGATCTAGAGTTAAAAGAAAGATTTTGAAGGGTTTCTTTTTGTTGAATGTATACCACGTGAGGTTTCCAAATAAATAAGAGAAAAAAATATGGTGGACATCAAACTGAGAAGTTTTGTTTAGCTAAGATAAAAACCAGTCAGTACAGCTGCGTTTATATGATTGTCATTCACAACACTTGTTTCGAAATTTTTAGATAACCTCCGTATTCTCCAAATCTAGCTTCTAGCGATTATTTTTACTCCCTGAGTGGTAGAAACATATCTCGAGAATTAATTTTTCTGTAAAAAATATTTTTCCTAAATAAATCGAAGTCCATCAATGCACCAAATGGGTACTAACATTTTAGGAAATTAGGTTGAAAAGAAAAAATTGTTTCAAACATGCCAAAAACTAAATTTTCTTGCCTATTAGAAATAGTAATTCGACTTATTTTTAACATAGAATATTAGACGTTCATTTCAAATGAGAATTTCCAAATTTTTAAAGTACTGATTATCTTTGATGAAGTTAGAAACAATGCAGAATTTTGCAATAAAATTTTGTTTTTCAACGAAGCTCATTTCCATCTCACAGGTTATGCGAACAAGCAAAATTGTAGACTTTAGAAGAAGCTTTGCATCCTCTTCGAGTAACAGTGTGGCGTGTATTGTGAGCAGGAGGGATTATAGGTCTATTTTTTCATAACAATGACAATGATGAAACGGTAAATGTTGATGGCAAACACTACCGCAATATATTAAGCAACTTTTTATGGTCCCAATTGGATAATATGCACCTTAACGGCATGTTCTTTTAACAAGATGGCGACACGCCACGGATTTATTACGAACACATTTTCTTACTGACACATCAAAATCCTGCGATCTAACACGGACAAACTTCCTCAAGGGCAAAGTATTAGATGTACAAAGAAGTTGTGACCTCTCCGAATTAATCAACTATAACTTTATTTTAAATTCAAATCTTTTTCCCGTTGCTTTGGAAATTAGTAGTAACATTCATTAACATAAAAAACTGCATATGAAAACTTTGCTACACGACATAACCCCACAAATGTCACAAGTGAGTACGATGTCGTCCGACAGCCACGTGAGGCACTGCATTCTGCTTGCTTTTCAACAAAAACAAAGTATTCTCGAGGCGAAATAAATGATTTGCTCTGCTTTGGCGGAAAATCCAGAGTCTGAGAGTACGTGCAAAAGATAGTACCGAAAGTTTCGGACGGCTAATTTCGATCTTTTCGACAAACATCGTTCGGGACACCGAAAAAGTTGAAAACGAGCAATTGAATCAATCGTTGTAAGAAAATCCTTGACAAATACTGAAGGAGCTTGCTAAAAAATTGGGTATCACTCAACAAGCGATTTTCCATCGGTTGACGAAGTTGGGAAAAATTCAGAAGTCCGGTCCCGCAGCGACCATCCTGCGTCAACATTCAGTTTGCCTGCTGTCAACATTTAATCAGAAGGATTTTCTGTTTAAAATCCCGACAGGTGGTGAGAATTGGGCTTATACGATAACTCTAAAAAGAGAAAACCATGGGTTTATCCCGGTGAACCATCAACGTCAACTGCAAAGCCGAATAATCAGGCCAAAAAAGTATTTCCGTGTGTTTGGTGGCATATGAAAAGTGTGCTATACTTTGAGTTGCTAATACCTGGGAAAACTGAAACTTCTGAGCGTTATCAAGAACAATTGATGCATTTAAGTGACGAAATCGAACGAAATCGACCACATACTGGCAAAGGAAATCGGCAGGTAATACTGTTTCACGATAACGCGCGGCCCCATGCGGCGGCCCTTTAGATGTCCACCTCTTTCGTTTTCTGTAACACCATCTTATTGATACGCACTTTCGCATAATCGAAGAGGTCGAAAATTTTATTACCGAATTTATGGAGTCAAAACCACAATCGTTTTTCCGCATAAGGATTCGCCACCTGCCCGAGAAATGGCAGAAATGTATTGAAAGTGATAGAGATTATTTTCAAGACTGACATGTATGTTGATTTTGTATAAATAGATATTAATTTTATGTAAAAAAAGGTCAAAATTTCAAAAAAACGATTAATGACCTGAAACAACATGGTGAAATTGAACCGATATTGAACAAAATTGTTATTGACAATTCTAAGCAAAGAATGACCACCTATAGAAAGAGCCGAGGGGGGCATTTGGAGAATATTATTTTGAAGGCATAACTACCATGTTTATTTGTGATAAAATAAATTGGTTTAAGTTAAAAAGAAAATCTCGAAGTACTTATTGGGACACCTTCTAGTTATTTTCTGTTTATAGAGTCATTAAAATTGTGGAAACATTTATGAAAAGGTGAAATCATGAACAAATATCCAACAATAAAGAATACCCTAGGAAATGTAATTGGTAAGTGTAACGGTAAGATTTACAATTTTTAAAATATAAACGAAAGTTCATGACTTTAACTGGTTATAACGGCATAAACATAAATTGTGCTAAAAATATTGTTGAGCTGTTCTTTACAAACTACTTTTGACACTCCCAAGAAGATTTTCAACTAGTAGACTAAACATAATGTTCTATAATGTTGTATAGTATTCAAACAATAGAACTATCGGAAAAATAACAATATTATAACATACATATATTATAATAAATATAAATTTATTTATATACATTTTTGTATTAAAAATAGATTTTTGATCTGTTGGCAACTTATCATCTATTATTCATATTATTTCCATTAGAATCTATATATATAAAAAAAAAGGTTCCATCTGCTCGACTGATCTTTTTGCACAACCTCACGAGGGATAAAGTGAAAAGTCAAAAGTTTTCCAATAGATGGTGCGATCACAAAAATAATTTAGCATCCTTTTTAGTAACGCTCCATGAATTTCAACTCAATATAAGATTTAATTTTATCTTGGGAGCCTTCGAAAGCAGATAAGTGATAAGAAAGCAGATATTGTTGCTATCATGAAAAAAAGCGAGTTTCCTGTGTTGATTGAACAATACTTTTTGGGTAGAAAAACTATCGCACAAACTGCGTGTTAAGTAAATTGCAACAATCATCGGTCTACTAAACCGAAAAATCGTAGTAGCTGATAGGTTCAGATGGAAGAAGAAAATTGCGATGACCTAAGCTCATAGGGCTGTTGAGATAGAGATAGATGAATGATGAACGAATATTTTTTTGTTTCTAAATCATTCCGGGTGTCGATCCGTTCATTCTGTTAAGAGTGGGGACGTTTCGCCAAAATCTTGAACAAAAACAACACTTGAAAATGCCAAATGAGGTTTTGACGAAACGTCATGACTCTTTACCGAATGAACGGATCGAAACCCGGATTGATTTAGAAACATTATCTACCATCCGTGAAAATATTAGATGCAACATATATGATATATATATATATATATATATATATATATATATATATATATATATATATATATATATATATATATATATATATATATATATATATATATATATATATATAATCCTAAGGCGTTTCTGGAGCGATTCGTAACTGCTGATGATTAATCACTACGCACACCAGAAATAAAGGGGCAAGGAAAAAATAAAGGGTAAAGGGCAAAACAGTCGGTTTTACCCCTCTGAACATTCCCTGATGAAGGAGAAAATGCTTCTCTTGGTCGGAGAAATCATATCCACTGTTTTCCAGGATTAGCAAAGCATTATCTTCATTGACTATATGAAGAAAACGAAAAGACGACCACAGGGGAGTATTATGCTGCATTATTGGTCAAATATCTTCATTTGACCAAGAAACAAGTGCTGCTTTACGATGACAATACACTCGCCCATTCCTCCGCCGTTGCAACAACAAAATCTTTCGTCATACCAAATTTATGCCACATCTACCCTATTCTTTGGATTTGGCCCCTTCTGACTTCTTTCTGTTTCCATAAATGAAGAAACAGCTGACTGCAAAGAAGTTCACACAAAATGAAGAGATCACACCCGAAACAAAGATTGTTTTGTAAAATTTGACAAGTAGTACCTTTTGGAAGGCATAAAAAAGTTGAAAAATAGTTGAGCGAAGTGTATATTAATCAATCAATATTAATCAAATATCAATCAATCAAAAAAACAATATTTCATTTAAAAAGTATCTAACTTAACTCTATCCTCGTACCGATGGGTCTAATTATATTATATTCCTAAATTCCACATAATATTCATAGTAGGATTTTATGCGATATGTTTGGCATATTACCAACCCAATGCACTGTCAGTAATATATTTCGTAATTTGTAAACATTTTTCTACCAATGTTCCAATATAAGCCATTTTAATAATGCCAGCCTATTTTGATTCTTCCTTAAGCGAATGCGGAACAGCTTGAAATAAATATTTATAACATTGAAATATTAATCAATTATTCAATCTACAATGCAGAATTGCTTTTATCACCACCATCAAAATCAAAAGAAATATGTGACTACTATAAAATCAATGGCAAGATTTATTTTTAGTTTTGTTGCTATGGCTGTTGCTATCGATTGAAATCTAATAACGAGTTACACAAATATTGTCGGAAATATTAATGCCTTCATTCATATTTAATTATATATAATGAATATTTCCCCTTACACTGATATTATCGAAGACTTAGATAATAGAACTATATTGAATATTTAGTTTCACAGTAAATGCGGGGGTAATAAATAATATTAATATTATCAAATATGATGAATACAATCGTTTCAAATCAGCCACCTCCATTACATCAAGACAAGTACCTCCCAGAACCGGTTTCTGGCCTAACAGCCATCGTCAGCTGGGCTCGAGTCTAACGCAAGGAGACAGCTGATGAGAAACGATCAGAGCCAGGCCAAGCCAACTGTCCATATTGATGGCGGGTCGCAATCTCAATGCAACTAGCGCAACAGCCATTCTCTAATACGAAGAAATGTGTTCATATTTAGAACTCATATTCGAAGAATTGGATCAAGCAATGTTGTCTGGTTCAACAATCAACTCCAAAATAATGTGTCCATCTCGGGGCCAATTGTTAAAGCCAAGGCTGAGAAATTTGCCGAAAAAACCTAGCATTACTGACTTTAAAGCAAGCAGAAGGTTGGCTGGGAAAATTTAAGTACCGTCACAAAATTACCTACGGTAAAATTAATGAAGGGGCGCGGGATACAATGATGCGCGCGTCGATATGAATGTGACTAACGATTGAATTAATAAAGTGTGGCCTAAATTAAAGGAGAATTACTCTCCAAAACGACATTTTTAATGCTCTTTGCATTTTTAATGGTCTTTTTTCAAGATGACTCCCGACGAAACTTTAAAATTCAAAGCAAAAAAAACGTGTGTTGGAGGAAAACTCTCTAAAAAGCGTATTACTATTCTAGTAGCTGCCAATATGAGTGGCACAGAAAAAAGAAAGTTCTTAGTTATAGGCAAATCAAAAAACCTTCGGTGTTTCCAGAACATAAAACAGTTGCTAATCACGATAAAGCAAACAAGTCAGCTTGGATACATCGCAGTTCTTTGAAGAGGAAGTGAGAAAATGGGATGCTGAATTAAAGACACCAAAAATCTTGCTTCTTGCTACTCATCCTCTTATATCCAATCTTCGAAACATAGAGTTTGCATTTTTTCCAGCTAATACAACCAGTATATTGCAGCCACTGGATCAGAGTGTGATTAAAAGCCTAAAGTGTTACTATAGAAGAAAAATGTTGATGGATCTGATCGAAACTGACGGCAAGACCTCCATTAACATGCTACAACCAGTGAACTTTATATCAAAAGCCTGGAAAGAGGTAACAGCAGCAACTATACAGCATTCTTTTCGTCACGCTGGACTATGTAATAGTCAGACAGTAGAAACGGATCAGTTTGATAGTGAAGATAATCTACTACTGAGTGAATGGATAAAACAGTTCAAAATACCCGAAAATTTTACAAAGATCTACAAACACACGAAAATATAGACGAGAATCTGGCCACAGATACAGATGAACAAATTCTTGATTTAGTGTCGAAAAGTAAGGAAAAACTTAATGAAGATGAAGAAGATGATCAAGTGGGTTATTCTGAACCGCCAACTATTATATATACTGTATTATATATACTTTATTATTATATAACAAGCACTTGATGCCGCTAAGTTAATAGAAAAATGTTTATTGTTTAATTAAGACAGTTTCTCCACCACATAACAAGATATGGATAATACAGATAATACAAAACAAGTATTGGCATAGCAAAATAACGTCAGGCAAAGATAATAGACTATATGTATTAAGAAAAATTTAATTACCTATTTTATCAGATACATACATATTTAAAAGTATTGTAAATTTGGTTGTTTGTCTTTCTTCACTCCATATAACGATAAAAAATGCTCGGTTCCTTCAGCTTCGTTATAAAGAGTTTACACTATATATATATATATATATATATATATATATATATATATATATATATATATATATATATATATATATATATATAGAATTTCAATGGAGGGGAATACCGCTCGGGAGGTGAAACGGCGTGTTAAATGTGGCTGGCAGGCATCCTGGACACACATCGCAATCAATTCAAAAACTTCGGGTGGCACAGACGGGAATGGAAAGATGTATGCTTGGCATTACAAGACGAGACAGAAAGTCCTGCGCGTGGATCAGGGAACAAACAAAAGTCTGTGACATCATTGGAAGAGTAAAACAATTGAAATGGAGATGGGCAGGATATATAGCGAGGCGATGGGACGACAGATGGACCAAGGCAATCCTGGAGTGGATACCGCTTGATCGCAAACGTCCGCGAAGAAGACCGAAAGCACGATGGATTGATGACATCGTTAAGTATATTGGACCCGAGTGGCAGAGGAAAGCCCAGGACCGTGAAGGTTGGAAGCATGCTGAAGAGGCCTTCATTCTGCAGTGGATCGATACGGGCTGCTGATGATGATGATATATATATATATATATATATATATATATATATATATATATATATATATATATATATATATATATATATATATAGAGGTTACATCGAATATTTTCACGGATGATAGACATTCCTAAATCATTCCTAAAATATTCCTAAATCATTCCAGGTGTCGATCCGTTCGTTCTGTGAAGAGTGACTCTCCTTCCATTGCAAGATAAAGGCATCTTCAGTATACTTCCAACTCTCTCAGTTCTGAGCTTTCCGCTGCCATTCCGGTTCAATATATTTAATGATATCATTGATCCATCGTGTTTTCGGTCTTCTTCGTGGACATTTGCGATCAAACGGTATTCTCTCCAGGATTTCCTTACTCGACCTTTTCGTTCTTTCTGATGATGATTTCAAACGTACACCTAGAGAAACTCTTTTTAAAAAACCTACATAGTGAAACAAGACAACGAATGGACTTCAAGAGTACAACTGTAGCCATAACTTTGCCTACAGATAGCACCGCTTGGAACAGATGGTTTTCGCTTTTTTGTCCCAATTTTACCTGCTCTCGCATACTGTTTAAGTTCTGCTTCATTTCCGGCGCAAAATAAATGAATCCGTGTGGTATCTACTGTCGAAACGTGGAAGAAACTCCGAAGAATCGCGAGGAAGTGTTGGAGTACGTCTTTGGTCGACTGTTAACGAGCAAGTGGAAAGCTTTTTAATATACAAAACATCATGTAAAATTTAGTGAACGGTCTATCAAGATATTTATAATGTCTACAAATAGTCGACAATCATTTGATATGTCATTATAGATTTCTGTGACTATGTTGTCGATCGTAGAGGTTTTTGGATCCCGAGTTTTCATCATCTTCGTGAATGTGTGACCACGTTTAAATTCAACAGCCCACTTTTTGGCCGAAAACGATGAGGAAAAGCCATTAAACGGAAATCTAACTGTTTTCATCCGTCAATGTTAAACCCGGTAAAACAAACTACTTAAAAAATATACAGTCATTTAGTTACTCTTGCGCTTCTCTGTATCAGACTGATAACTTTTCGATCAACCCTCGTACAAATCCCGATTTTATCTATTTTTTAATCAAATTTTCTTTTATGTTAACTATATTTAAATACAAATTCTCTATGCTTATTTTATTCAATAATAATTTATTTAGTAATATTTACTTAATGTTTCCATGTAGGCCACTGGCTTTAGATTTATTAGAAATGGAGATGCAACTATCTATTGTATAATGAGGTATGATATAATTATTTTAATAAGTAGAATATATACTCTTATTTTATACATGTAACGTATAATAAATTATTATAATGAATAGTTAAAGTAACTTATTCGGAATGCGAAAAAATGCAGACAAATTAATAACAAATATTTTCTCTTAAAGATATCTTGTCGGTTCGGGTTATAAATTATACATTATTCACGTTCATCGAAATACGTTGCGTATCCACAACAAAGTTAATAAAATCAAGCGATTTAAAGCCAGTATCAGAAGTGGAGCGACCATACCTGCAGGGATTTTCTTTTCTTCTTGATACCTGATTGTCACACTTAAAGGCTGGCGAGAAGCATCACCAGGAGGATACCGGCATTACCTAGGTAGATAGTTCTATTGCGATATGTGATGTTTGTAGGTCATTTTGTTCATACTGCTTTCGACAGAATCTGATGTATTTAAATTGTTTGAATTAGAAAACTGAACTCGTTTCTAGACTTAATCTTGCACGTGAAGTGAAGAACAGTGTGTCACGATGGATTTATCTGTTTGATGACTTCAGTTATAATAGGTTTAATGATACGGATAATCTCACCCAACCAAATGTCATGAAAAATATACAGTGTTTTCTCAAAGTTCAGTAATTTTTTTAACAGGTTGTGGAACTAGTAAAAAGAATTTGACCAAAAATCATTTATATAAAAGTTGCAAAGTAAAGAAGTTATTAATATTTAAAACATTTGGAAACAGACCTGACTTTTTCATATTCTCGACCACTGCGTTGTAGAACTCGCAAAGAGAAGTCAATTTATCAAAAATCATTTATATAAAAGTTGCCGAATAACAAAAACAAAAATGTTACATGTTACAAAAATTGTCACCATTTGTTCGGTTAGCACAAAATCTTGCTCGGCGTAAAGTCCGTTTCAAGACATTTCGTTGCCTTTCAGCAAAATGTTAATTGCCCCAATAAATATCAATAAAAATATTCTTACTTTTTTAAAAGGTGCCAGAGCTGGAATGGTTTATCTTCTGAATAATTTTTGGAAAAATAAAATATTGTTAAATTATGATTAAATTATTATTATTATAATTATTATATATGACTAAAACATTGTTTATTGGTTTGTGTATTTTGACTTTATTAGTACAATAAAAATAAATAAATAAATAAATAAATTTATCTATTAGTACAATAAAAATGATAACTTAAATTTAATTATACACATAATTTGGTTTCGCTCTCACTGTCACTTTGGCTACATTAAATAATAAGTAGTTCTATATTATTAGTAAATGATACATAGGAATCTTCTATTTTAATAACATGGTTAATCGAGTTTATCCAACTTTCTTTAGGAATACTATCTATAACATTCCTAATTAATATTGAAGCACTTGCACTTAGAATCGGAGAAATATTTTCTGCTCTAACATTGGCTTTTACCTGATGCCACATATGCTGAATTGGATTAAAAATACAGTAATAGGGAGAAGGCGTAAAACCGTATGTCCCCATATCGGCAACAATGGTGTCACATACATATTCCTTTTTAATATTAAATGTCTTTAATATATTTTCGAAGTATATATCGTTTTTTAACATATGGTTTTGAATTTCCAATTTAGTGTTATTTGCATTAGGAACTGTATTTTTTTGACGGCTATGATAACTAACATTGTTCATTACAATTGCGCTTTCCTTAGACACATTGGGCAAAAGGCTATTTATAAACCAATCTTCAAAAAGTTATGCTGTGATGTTGTCATGGTAGACCAAAGATGAATGTTTAATATTTTTGGAGGACAACCGTAAATAATTTGGAACCCATCCATTCTTGGGACCACCATGTAAAATTGTAATTATTTTTCCCTTGTTCGCTGGGGCTTTGGTTTGGCATTTTCTTGATGTATCTATCCATCCTTTTGCTGGCGTCTCATGTGTATCGAACCATGTTTCATCAAGGTAGATAATGGGACCATTTTCTAATCTGTATGTTTTTATACCGTTTAAGTAGTCAAACCGCCACCGTCGCAATCGTTGTGATTTTATTAATATTTGTCTTTTATTAATGGTACGATATGTAAAAGAATGTTCTGCTGTAAAGAATATTGGTTTCATCTTTCCTTAGTTGCTGTTGCAATGAATGTAATGTAGGCACAGTTTGCTCTTCATACATAGCATAAATTTTGGTTCGAATTAAGTATTTATCGCTTTCGTCAACACATTTGCTCTTACCAGAATCACTAGGGACTTTTTTGGTCACAATATTTTTAACTGTAGACAATGGAGTTTTCCTTAATGAAGACGTTTATACTGCGGCTGCATTTTGCTTAGCATCGGGCGATAAATTTGCTTAGCATCGGGCGATAAATGTTTTCTTTTAAAATTAGTACTACCGGAGACACAATGATCATTATCTTGCCAAGAATACCACATTTTTAGCACGTTTGGAATTGGAACAAAAACTACGATTGAAATTATAGAACTGCATTGTTTAAGGACATAATGCGAACTAAACTAAAATATTTCGAAACTACTAAACCAGGTATAAAATTAATTTTATCTTTTTACCTGTTATTTTATTAGGCCCGGCCCTGTTTCCGTTTCTTGCAACTTTGCCGGGTTTCGTTACGACAGGGGTTGTTGAGAGTTTATTGCAGCCAATCGGTCAACGATATATCTTGAACCGCATTATACCCACGCGTCAAAAATAAAATCCCTGTGTCTACGAATAACATCACAAGCGTTTTCGATGCGCTGTTGTAGTGCTTCCACAATATTTACTTCTCCATCGTGATAAACTAACTGATTTAAATAGCCCTACAGAAAAAAAATCGCAAGGCGTTAAATCTGGGGAGCGTCCAGGCCAAGAAATGGAAATTCATTATTTTAATGTTTGTGAGCTCCTCGTCTAAAATGTGGTGGAGCTCCATCATGTAGAAACCACATATTTTGATGATTTCTTAAAGGAAACCTTTCCGCGTACAAACGACATGGTGGCTGCATTTTATTGGCACTCCCCGCAAGTTAATATCATGTGCACTAGTTCATTGTTTTCATAAATGTGTAGCATTATAATCGTAGAAAGTACCCAAATATTAAACACACACTATTAAGGAATTATTACCACTGGTCAAATCGAATATCGCACTCAAAAGAAATATCATACAAGAATACAAAAAACTAGTCACACTCAGTATCATCAGTAAACAAATAATTTATGTGTTTACAACGCAGTGGTCGAGAATATCAAAAAGTCAGGTCTGTTTTCTAATTTTGTAACTATTAATAACTTCTTTATTTTGTAACTTTTATATAAATGATTTTTGATAAAATTATTTATTTTTACCAGTTCTACATCATGTTAAAATAAATGACTCAACTTTGAAAACACCCTGTATAATGCGATAGTTTCTATAAATAAAATTCAGAATTTATTTATAAAATACAACGCCGATGTCATGAGGGACCCATGCCGACCATCCGGGTCAAACTCTTCGCCCCTGAACCCACCAAACCACTTTTGCCCCGTGGTCTCCCCAATAGAACCCAACAACAATTTGGATTTGGTTGGACAACGTTATTTCCCTTTTTGAAATAAAAAGGTATAATGCGGCGTAAATTCAAGTTATCAACCGATATTTTCAATTTGAATCAATTTGACTAATTGAAGTCAAATCAAAACGAATCTAAATGTAAACATTGTAAATACCAGGTATGTAAATACGAAACTGGAATTTGCCCATAGATAGCTGTAGCTGTCAATGTAGTTACCGTCAAACGGCTTCATTGGCACCATTTCCTTGTTAACATCTGACAAAAATTTTCAACTCACAACAATACAAGTTTCATACAACAACATAGTTTGTAATAGCGTTGAACATGTCGAATTTTATGCCTGGAAACTACGATTTGCGGACAGCATTGATTTACTGTTATCATTTAAAGAAAACTGTTGCATAATCGCATCGAATGTTTAACGATCCTCACGGTGGGCATGCTCTTAGTAAATCACAATGCTTTGAGTAGTTTTAAAAAAAATCAAAAGTGCGATTTTGACGTGAGAAACGAAGAACGTGAAAGACCACCGAAAAAGTTTGAAGACAGCGAATTGCAAACATTGTTGGATGAGGATGACGCTCGAATGCAACAACAACTTGCGGAACGATCAATTAAATGTGACACGAGAAGTCGTCTCTATACGTTTGCAAAATGTTGCTCACCAGGTACAAAAGAAAGTAATTTCTCCATCGAATTGTAACTGGCGATGAAAAGTGGATATCTTTTGAGAATTCTAAGCGTAAAAGATCATGGGTAACTCTAGGCGAACCATCGGCATCGGCTGCAATGGCAAATCGCTATAGACGGAAGACAATACTGTGTGTTTGGTGGGATCAAAAAGGTGTGGTCTATTATGAGCTGCTAAAACCTGGCGCTAAAATACTGAATACATGAAATATTTTTATATTTTTAACACTCGAAAGAGATTCCAAAAATTGGCATGCTACAAACTATATTCATAAATTAAGTTCCAGAAACACAAATCAGTTAAAAAAAGACAATATTAAAATTATCTCTGTTAATAAGAACAATCTTGCATCAATGCTAAATAATATCAAAAGGCAAAATTGTGTGACAAATCAGGAGTATACGAAATAAAATGTAATATGTGTGACGCTATATATGCCAAACGGACAGATCTCTCAA
Organism: Cosmopolites sordidus; assembly: GCA_031761425.1. Taxonomy (NCBI): domain Eukaryota; kingdom Metazoa; phylum Arthropoda; class Insecta; order Coleoptera; family Curculionidae; genus Cosmopolites; species Cosmopolites sordidus. The sequence goes on from JARFXV010001635.1 coordinate 129,216, forward strand.
TGATACGCTAAAGGAACATAAATACTCAATTTTACATAATAAAAGAAAAACGGGCTTTGCCGAACATTGTAGACCAGAACTATTTTTTTAACACCAATAATGCGAAGTTAATGTATAATTGTAATAAAAGCAGGCTGTTAGATTACTTGGAAATTTCCGAAATTAAAAAAGCCATATACGACGGTAAAAATCTAACAAACACCCAACTAGACTTCGGAAATACCTCAGTTATTGAAAGTATTATAAATTTAAGGAGGCAGTCTAAAGCTGGGTCCACACCAATAAAATTTTGCGTGTGTGTTGAATTTACTGGAACAATTTGTTTGAATTATCTGGTGAAGAACAGATAGTTGGTATGCGTACTGTGCGGACAATATTTGTGTGTCAGAGCGTCTACATTGCCGCGCAGGTACACTACGTACAATATATACAGCGCGCACAACGCAAATTTGTATTGATGTGGACCCGGCTTAAGGAAAAAACCGGCCTCAATTAGACAGAACTTTGAAATTTTTGTTTAGTTTATACATAACTCTCTTTGAGAATGGTCGCTAAGCCGAAACATGTCAGAGAATATCTTGAACATATTGTGAAACAAATACCAAGTGTTTTAATCATTATTTTGTTCCTGTGCAGCTATCGCAAAGATAGGGCAAACACTAATAAACTAAGGATTCGCTTAATTATTCTTACTTTATTAGCTTATAAAATGATGAACATTCAAATCATTCAAGAGAAATCGCTATAAATATATGAAGAAATAAAAAAAGAGCAGGTGTTTTTGCAGTACCAAGATGCGGGCATTTGTCAGATTATATATTTCATGCATATTTTTTTAAATAAAACACCGCAACAAAAATGATAAATGATAAAAATATTCGATATTCAAAACGAACAATTACATACGCGGGTAGAATGAAAAATCAGATGATTTTTAAATGGAATATTGATTTTTGTATCGAAAATTGATTTATTTTTCTACGTTGGCTCCTTTTATCTTGATGCACTCCTCTCAACGTTTGTCCAACTTTTTTATACCTTCCAAAAACGTCTTGTCGAACTTCCCAAAAGTCTTCTGTCTCGGCGTTGATTACTCTTTATTTGAAGTTAATTTCTTTCCAGCCCGTCATTTCTTCATGTTTGAAAAGAGAAGGAACTCGGAGAGAGTCAAGTCCGAAGAATAGGGTGAATGCGATATTAATTCGTAGCGCAAATAAAACATTTTTGATGTTGCAACGACGAACTGAGCAATGTCATCCTGAAACAATACTTTTTTTCAGGCCAATAAAAGCGTTTTTTTTTATCAACTCTTCGTGAAATTTGACCAATAATAATAATCATAATAAATGGCCTTTATTGAATCATATTAATGACAAGAAAAAAATAAATGAACAAAAGTAAACAAAGAATTTAAAAGAAATTTCTCCATTTGTTGATTTGCAAGTTGGGTCTAGCACTCTAGCATAAGCTGGTATTAGCTATTAGCTAAAATTGGGGTAGTTAGGTTTTCAAAGGCGACAAATCCGAATGTGGTACTAGCTTGAGAGTAGTTCCAAGAGGGCGCTTACTATCTACTTTGTGAGGAATTAACTCCCTCATATTTTTTTACTCTATAAAGATGAAAATATTTTAACTTCAAAATAGAGAAGAGTCATATCTCACGCCGTTTGCGAGATATTCCTGTTCGAATATTCCATTGCACATCTTGCCGATGGCTCACTTTGTGAATTGCAAATTTTTCAGACATCAACAAAATGTGCAAAGGAATATTCGAACACAAATATCTTACAAACGGCGTGAGATATCGATATTGATCAAGGCTACCTTTTTTACGTGGGAATTATGACTCTTCCTTATTTTGAAGTCAAAATATTCCCAGCTTTATAGGATAAAAAAATTTGAGCGAGTTAATTCCCCACAAACTCGGTAGCAAGCGTTCAAACTAATACCAAATTCGGATTTGTCACCTTTGAAAACCCAACTACCCCGATTTTGAACCTGATATCTTCAACTGTTTATCTCAATTATCTCAATTTTTCGAAAATTTAGTTTCAGATTCAACACCCTGTGTCTTTTTAATAACCATCACTTGCCAACATATTTATTGACTAAATCCTCTTATTTTGATCTCTATCTCTATCACCAGTTGCTCTATGGTGAATAAGTTATGGGTCAGCCTGTATATCAGTATTAATGCAAACTGTAAAGGGAGCTTAAAATAAAATTGGCATTTCTCCTAGTATTAAACGATGATACAACATAGAACTAGAATTGGTCTCTTCTCGAGTCTGATTGGAATATTCAAATGTACATTGACACATGTCTCCTTTGGAAACCCGAATGAAAGTAAACTTATTTTATTCACTGTTTCCTTCATTATGTGCGTCATTATAGGCATTTCAGCGATATATCTCAATTCATTGTCACTTAAATTACTTTCTGAAAATTAAACGGCTATTTCGATCAAGGCAGGTAAACGTCAATAACTTATGTTTCTTCCGCATTCCGGCGACTGGAAATGCCATTTCGAAAGCCATGGAAGAAAATATTACACATATAAACAATAACGTATAATCGCATGAGAATAAGGTACATAATAATATCTCATCAATGGGTCTTTCGCCTATTATTTGATCTGAACAGGTGGAAAATATTTAAATTGCTCACTGTTGAACTAGTTCAAGCAGTATTTATTATAGTAGGTTATATAAATGGTGCGATGCTAAAGAAGGTATTCCGTTAATTTATTGACAAAAAATTTCAGTAATGGCCTTATTGGAATTGAAAACATTGTGGTTATTAACAGAATTTTTTTTTCATAAGTATGAAAACTCACACTCAGAAATGGCAATCTTCAAGTTCATTTATGTATACTTTAACGACCTGATTAGGAGTTGACTACTCGGAAACTAGATGAAATCACAATCAATTACGACTATATGTTGGACGAGACCTCAATTTTTTTTCTTTAAAAAACCATAATTTACCAGGTATATAAACATAGAACCGGAATTTTTGTATAGAAAATACAGGTTTATTGTTTGAAAATGATAAACTATATTTTATTCGAAGTGTTGCCCATCGCTAGCTATAACTTTTTCCACCGGTCTGACAATTTGTGGATGCCACGCCAAAAAACTGTTGCCCTTTTGAGGTAAACCAGTAATCGAGTCATTTTCGTACATTTTCATAAGAAGTGAAGCGCTGCTCAGCAAGTGCGTGTCGCATCTATGCAAATAATCGAACGGAGCCAAGTCTGGTAAATCACATGCTAAAATATTTCCCACTAAACGCTTCAATCGCTTCCTTGGCCAGTTTTGCTGTGTGTGATGATGTATTATCATGAGGCAAAATCACTGTGTGTTGCCTTTTTTGATATTCTGGTCGTTTTTGACGCAAAGCTTGATTCCAATCGATCATTTGTTGCCGGTAGCGTTCAGTGTTAACGGTTTCGACAAATTTAAGCAGCTCATAATAAGTCACACCTTTCTGATCCCACCAAATACAGAGCATTGTCTTCCGTACATAGCGATTTGGCCTGGCAGTTGATGTCAATGGTTCTCCTGGAGTTACCCATGATCTTTTACGCTTAGGATTATCAAAATTATTCACTTTTTATTGCCAGTCACAATTCGATGGAGAAATGACTTTCTTTTGTACCTGGCAAGCAGCATTTAGCAAGTGGTTTTTCGGTTTCCCTGCGGTCTTTTATTCAGTTCATGTGGAAACCATTTTCCCATCTTCTGGATCTTTCCCATGGTTTCCAAACGTCTAGAGACCGCTTCTCGTGTTACATTTAATTGATCCGCGAGTTGTTGTTGCATTTGAGCATCATCCTCATTCAACAATGCTTGCAATTCGCTGTCTTCAAACTTTTTCGGTTTCCACATTCTTCGTTTCTCACATCAAAATCGCCATTTTTGAGTATTTTAAACCACTAAGAAGTACTGTGATTTACCAAGAGCATGCTCACTGTAAGCTTCGACAAGCATTTGATGCGATTCTGTAGCAGTTTTCTTCAAATGGTAATGGTAAGAAAATCAATGTTGTCCACAAGTCGTAGTTTCCAAGCACAAAATTCGACATGAAAAACGCTATTACAAACTATGCTGTTGTGTGAAACTTGTATTATTGTGAGTTGAAAATGTTTATCAGATGTTAATAAGGAAATCGCACCAATGAAGAGGTTTGAGGTAATTCTATTGACATCTAGGTCTATCTATGGGCACATTCCGGTTTCATATTTACAGACCTGGTATGTGATCATCATTACCATACAGTAGAGTTATTTACTATAAAAAATAACACATTTTATGATGGTGATATTAACAAAATAATATTTTCACAAATAGAAGAGTTTAGTTAGATCTTTATATATTAGATCTTCAACTATATTCTCGGATTTCGAATACCTTTGACATTTTTTTATGAAAAACTTAATCTTCCAAGTCATCTCTCGCACTCTCAGTGCACTTTTGCCACCTTTCAGGTAACTGCCGAATCTCAAATCGAAAAAAACTTGATGATTTTGATGCGATAAAGTCATGGAGGCCTTTTTTGACTTCTTCGAGAGATGTGAAGCGGCTTTCAACTAGGTGATGTTGTATGGATCGGAAGCGGCCATAACTGACTGCAGAATACCCCAAGTGCAATAAAATTTCCCATCTAAACTCGGTAATTCTGGAAACAATTTAATTCAAACAAAACAAGTCATTCTTGATGTATGTGACCGTGTGTTATCCTGAAGCAAAATTTCTCTACTTTCCTTCGTCTCTAGCCAGTTAACGTCAGTTTTCCTCCAGAGCGTCACTAATACGAATCAGTTGCTGCTAATAACGATCAGCAGTGGTAATTTGACCAGATTGAAGTAATTCATTATACACGATGCCAAGCTGATCCCACGTTGATATTTGGTTTTGAGGTACTGGTTGATACTTACCTGGCTTACTCACCATTGTCACCTCTTTGGATTATCATAGAGAATCCACTTTTCGTCAAAAGTCACAATTTTATACAGAAAATTCTTTTTATTAAATCTTTGGAGCAATGACATATTTTGAATTTTCCCAAGCTAGTGGTATCATTTAGAAATGATTTGCCGTTTACTCCCAATTCCAATTCTTTGAGCTTCCAATTTTCCATTTTTCGGTTGTTAGGGACGTTTTTTATCATTTCAAAAACAAAATCAATTCCGAATTACTGAAACCACTTCTCACAAGCACTGCGCGAAACAGCATTATCTTCCAAAGATATTCAAATTATGTCTTGAGCTTCCACAGCATTCTTGTTTTCAGCATTCTTGTTGAAAGACGAAAACACTGCAGTATCACAAATGTTACTGTTAGAGCGACACAGCGTCTACTAATAATATTTCAGATTATATTCACAGTACGTTCGTACCTCGTACCTTGTAAGTATACTTTGCTTTAAAGACGAAAGATGGCGTCACTTTAAAATAACTATACGAGAGGACAAAATTTTGATTCGAATAGGTTCTGCAGTCGATGAAAAGTAGAGGCCGAAATGAAGCGGAGGACCTAATACATAAACATATTCGAAATACCAAAACTATTTTATCGATCAATTGGATTGTTAATTGTTAATACCCACCATACAGTCTTGATATTACCATACAGTCTTGATATTACCATACAGTCTTGATATTAAACCATCAGACTCTTATTCATTTATTAATATTGAAAGCCCTTGTCATATAAAATCTTCTCTTCACAAGACAGTGTCCAATAGAACTAGGACTTTTTTTAAGGAAAAAATGACTTTTTAGTAAAATGGTAGTCATGAAAGCATCTGAAGGGTTACAAAAACTGTTAAATATGTAGTTAATTTCTATATGTCATATAACAAGTTTCATGCTATGAAAGCATAAAGATATAATACACAATATTTTTATAGTTTGGTTAGTATTAAAAAAACGATCTTCAAAGCAACTTGATAAAGTTATGCCATGTATATGGAGATAATACATTATTAGAGCGTATGTGGGAAGCGGCTTGGTAAATCTGCTTCTAGAATTTTCTGTTTTAATAATTTGTCCTGTTACCGGAGATTAATTGAAGAGTTCTTAAGAATTACTACATGACTTAATATATCTCATAAAGGTGAAAAAAACCAATTGCCTTTGATATGATATAATTCCGGACTCAATGTTTAGATGTTAGATTCGTTGACCATTGGCATATTTATCTGCAATTCAATAGAAAAGCGGCAAAACATTAATCTATGTGTGTAGCAAATAATTGCGGAAGATGAAGATGATGCGTAAGAGGCCATGGGAACATAACAATGACCCGCCACAAAAAAATATTCTGAGACGTAATTGCATCCAAAAAATACCATGCTGTCCTTGTGGTAGATTATGGAGGTCTTACAACGTGTTACGGTCAGACTGACTGTTGCACCTTATACCTCACTAATCGAAATTGGATCACGCAATATAATTGAGCTTCCAGAGCTGGCAAATCGAAAAAAAAAACCGTTCTTACATCACGACCACGCCAAACCTCATACATAATTTGTTATTTGAAGATTATTATTAATTCTTAGCAGAAACATTCTATTTTATCTTTCTAATTATTATTTATATCGGCTATCATAGAATTATCTACGTTTGTAGATGCTTCATCGATAAAGAGCGTATTGAAAAACTGCCCTTGAACCCGGCACTTTGATTTAGAGACATAAACCTCCTTTGAGTGGTTCCATAGATCTCAATTTTCTGTAACAGTTCGAGGGCCTTCTGTATTTCGGGTAGTATTGAGTCCTAGTTTCCATTCACTATCTGTCGAGTCCACCTTTCCCTCCATAGCAAATTGTGTTACGTATCTCTTTTACTAAGTTTTCATATCTATATATTTTTTTGTAGATAAACTGTAAAAAATTTGTTAATAACTTGGGAGGAAGAATGTGACACCTCTCGCTAATGGTAATTTGTTCATTTCGTTTTGAAATCCAATGGGATGAGATATTTTCGTGTACTAGAGTCTGCCATTATAAATAAAAAAGAAGAATACCTAAAAGTACTGGAAAGGAAACTAAGGAGAAAAATATTTGGACCGGAAATAACAGAAGATAGAGAAAGGAGACTTTCTTTTAAGGAGAAGATAGAGGGGGAAGAAAGAAATGAAGAAATTGTGAAATAATTAGAAGGCGGGAACCTAGCTAGGTATACTAAAGGGAGGTTAGAAAGCGCAGGTGAAAATGAGAAGGTCATCCACAGAAATAATAAAAAAAAAAATAACAAAAAGGATCCCATTGGAAAGAAAAGCAAGGGGGAGGTCGGGAAGGAAAAGGATATAATTCAGGTGGAAAAAGAATATAAAGACTCTAAGCATTGCAGATTGAGAGGTGTATAAGTATAACCAAAAGAGAAGTATAACCAAAGGAACCAGGCAACTTAAAGCCTACTAGAAGAAGAGGAATGAGTCACCTCATTAGCAGGATTAAATAAAAATTATACTGGTGACAATACCAGTAGTCTAGCCGACAATCAACTAGCGGCTTCTACATTCCGCTTTGCTTTATAGTATCGAATGCTTTTCGTAGTATACGAATATCCATATTAACGGCTTTTCTATTTTTTTTCAGAATTCACAGATATATTAATAGAAACATTATATATATATATATATATATATATATATATATATATATATATATATATATATATATATATATATATATATATATATATATATATTACATATAATTAAATTACAATTTTAAGAAGTCCAGAATAATAAAAATTACCAGTACGAACGTATTGCGAAAGGAATAAGATATTTGATTTGTATTACTGAAAAATTAAACAAGGTTTATGTTTCGACATACAATTCCAATAAAAATGTTGCGTTGCTTTCAATATACTTCCGTACACGTTATTTCACTCTTCCGATGTCGTTATATGGTTTTATTTCCAAACAAGGTCAAGTTAAAAAAACGGAGAAGTAAACTTGATTTTACCACAATTCATCACTATATACGTGACTTTAGTGGTAATTTCAATTAAATATAACGTATAATGAGGCAACGTAGCCTTTGTCCATGACACAAAAACATTAAAAGACTTATTTTGTAATATTTTTTTCTACATATTATAAGGTACGTATAGGAGAATTCACGAATTATAGTTCCTAACACCGAAAGAAAGACCTGGAGCATTAAAAAAAATATTTTTCAATATAAACCAGCCACATAAGTTTGCAGGTTGTGAGGCTTCGATTCCCCTCTTGGTGTGTATGTTTGTGCTTTGTTAAAGTTTGGCTACTTTCGTATGTACAATAGTATACAATTCGATAAGGAATCACATCTGAATGTATCCAGTAACGATCGTAGGCAAGATTGAATGCCTACTAAGAGGTCTTATATGTTCTTCACTCGCTTGTTACTAGACTATTCGAAAAAATGAAGGTTAAGCGCAATTAAGAACACATAAAAGACCAGTATGACTACTGGCAGAACAGGAATAAGCCAGGAATAGCACGATCAAATAAAAATTATGATGGTGATGATACCAGTAGTAGTAGTCTGGTCGACAATCAACAGCGACTTCTACATTCCGCTTTGCTTTATTGTGTTGAATGATTTTCTTATCGAGATTAATGGCTTATTATATTCTATTTTTTTTGTCAATCAGAACTCACACGGACTTTGTCCGGAGCTACGGACCATGATTAATCAATAGCTTATGATGTTACTTGTAAGTCCATGCGCTTATAATTCTAAAACTTTGTTCAATAACATTTTTTTAAAAGTATATCTGTGTATGTAAATATATCTGGTGTATGGAATTGGTGAGGAAGGTATTCGATGTCTTAAAAAATCCTATTCTTATTCTGTCAAGCAGTACCCGCTTTCTCGGAAGAGAGAAAAACTGTTGGGACGTTAGCTTAAGTAAACCTTGAACGAAACAAGACAGATATGTGCGGGCACTTTATAAACAATAATGTTAATATAGACAACTTCACATTTTTTTTTCAATTATTAATCAAAGACCATAACTGGTCGATCTCTTTCGTCGATTATTTAGTTTCTGTAAAAATGTGATCATGTGTTTTTCTTCGTATTTTTCAAGTGATTGAATTAAATAATAATAAAATAAAACACTTTCTATGTTGATTATAAACATGTATTTAATTTTGTATAAATATTCATACAGAAAAAACAAATCGGTAATTCGAGCCTTCGAGAATAAAGTTAATTAATAAATTAAATTTTATAATCTCGATTTGAATCTAGATATCGTTAAAAAATTTCCCAAAAAACGAAAGTTTAATATAAGATCAATAAATACGCATTAAATATTTATCTAGAAAAACCCATCTGATACACCTATATGTTAATATTATTGTAGGAGAATATGACAAATTAGAAATATTAAAAATCCGCATTCGAAATTATTCCGCAGAATCAGGTCACAACACAATTCTCGGTTTGTTTTTGACGTTTGCCATTTATTTATGAGCAAATTAATACAAACTTAAACTTCAAAGTAATCTCCTAACTTTTTATACACCTTCACCGAGTTATCGAACCCCAAGTCGAAAAAAAGTTAGTGGTTTTGATATAATAAAGTCATTTTTTCGAATTCCGAAAATCCGATGGGGCTAATTCTGGAGAATCGTCAGGTATGATAAAATCTCCCAGCTCCATTCGGTGATAGTTTCCAAAATCTTATTTGCTCTATGTGGTCGTGCGTTGTCCTGAAGCAAAATGATTTCCCTTCTTCCCTTGCCACTATAAGGCTTTTTTCCTCTAGAACGTCACTAACACGACTCACCTGCTACTGATAACAGTCAGCAGTGACGATTTGACCAGATCACAGCAACTCATAATACACGCCAATTGATCACTTGATCGCATCATATACACAGCAACACTTTTTTGGTATAGATATTTGGTTCTACGGTAGTGGTTCATAGTTCACTAGCATTAAGCTACGATTTTCACCTCTTTGGATTATAGTACAGAATCCACTTTTCGTTATAGGTATATAACCTTATGCAGGAAGTTCTTTTTCTTGAATCTAGAGAGCAATTACACATCAACATCAAAGCATCTACTCTTTATTCTTAGCTGTGAGTTCATGGGAGACTCCCCTCTTGCATTTTCCCTAGCTTGTGTAAACGTTCAGAAATGGCGATGTTACTCCGAGTTCCTGTCTGTGCTCTCATAATAAAAATATTAAAATTTTTCATTTCATAAATAAATATCAAAGGCAGTCAAAATGCCCGAGAATTAAGTTGAGGATCTAATATAAAAATATTCAAATATCATTTATCTTCAATTATTCAAACGGTATTTTTCTTACTACTTATTCATTATAGAATAATATAAATAGATTTTTTGTTTAATCGGCACGTCAAAAAATAAAGTCTTCAAAAAATGTATTTATTTTTTAAATCAGAATTTAAATAAGAATTAATTAATTACTGAATATAATGTATATTTATTGAAATTATGGTCCATTGTCAATGAAGTGGAACACTTGCAAAAATATTAAAAGTTAAAAGATCATTGATCAAGATTATCGCGCATACAAAGATTTGTTAATTCAAATCAACTTTTCATTTGATATTTCTTTAATAAAAGAAGAAATCAGTCATAACATTGAAACCTAAAATAAATTAAACTCTAAATAGAATCATTGCAGATACTTATTTTGCAATATTTAGGTTAGATCTTTTTTTGAATTTCGAGCATTATATACTACAATAGTGATTTCTTCAGAACTAGCTAACAATAGCTTTAATTTTTAATATTAAAGGCAGATCTTCAGTTACGTTTTGCGGGATTTTTGCAATCCTGATGATTTGGACGTTTCGTTAATGCCACAATCATAAAATTTGACATGTTTACTCATAAATAGTATACTAAATATGTTCTAAATAAACAAACATGCTTCAAACATATTCCTTCAGTTTTTGGATATAAAGCACCAGTCACTAACAATGTTTGTAGCTAGTTTGCAGAATTTAGACGTGGACGTACAAATCTTACTGAGGAATTTTATAAAGAGCATTTATTAACATCTGGTGTTGCAAGAAAATTCAAAGCTATAAAAGAAATAATAAAAATAGCCGATCATGTGCCATAGAGTGAGAATACAGCATCCCCAGGAACTGATATGAACTAAATATTTGTGATTTTCTTTCAATTCCATGATGTCCATATATGTTTAGCTGTGACTTGAATCTTACTAATTTAGTAAGATTCAAGTCAAGTAATTTTCATTAATTTTAAAAATTTCGGAGAAGCAGTGCACTCATTTATAATTTTGAAGTTTTTATTTTTTTCCCATTTTAAAAGAAAACTTTTAACATATGATTAGGGAATTGGGCTATTTTTCGTTATTTACACAATATTGATTTATTTTTATGCATTATTGCATCATTTATTCCGTTCATCACAATTTCCATTGTTTCCGTCAAGGTTAAATCACTCATGAAGGTTACTCCATTAAATTAAAGACGTTACAATGTTTTTCGCCGTTAAAAACAATTTCAACAAATACATGTAAATTTATTCAAAAATCCGTTGTCGGTAGGTTGTATTTCAATATAGTGAAACTAATACTGAATATATTTAAATGAATAACTCTTCAATCTTTAGGATTGTTATTAAAATAGTTTTCTATTTTAAAAATATATTGCTATATTCGGCTATTGAAACATTTTCGAAGGTGGGCTATGAAAATGTTGAGTTTATGATCAGATTACACAGGTCGACATGATTTTTATAACATTGTTGAGAATGCTCTTTTTGCGTTTCATTTAAGTGGTCATTAAAACACCTTTATCACAGAAATGGCCTAGCACGTCCCATTTTTAAGTACCTGCTTCTCCTTTATATCATGGGTTAATTGAAATTATTTGTACCTGACTTTGGGCTGGACAATAAAGCAATTACCACAAGGCCGCAGACGGGGTATTTCCACAGTATTCAACGAACCTTTAAGGACAGTTTTATAAAAATAGTTCATATATACCTATTTTCATCAAAGTTACCTCAAAAAAGTTTTAATTTGTTGACCTGTGTTAGTGGAGATAGGGCGAGAATCAACGAAATATAGTCTCCAATATAGAAGGAAACATCTAGGAGTTTGGAAATGATGTTGTGTCAATATAATTTTCTAAAAGATTGATATTAATTTTTTATATAAAAATGACGTAAAGCTTCGATGTCTTTGGAAAAAACATCCGTAGATATTCCTTCAGCTTAGGGCAAAAATAGTTATTGAGACCCAGGTCTGGAGAATACGGACGTTTCAAAATTTCGATGCCATGGGTGTGATGATGCGATGGGTGTGGATTGAAACGCAATTTTTTTGAAGTTGCCTTACGAACCTTTAGCATATGATAATGAGCTCACTTAGAAAATAATAAACAAAAAGAAGTCCCCAAAAAAATATTGCAGTGAATTGTACGTACGTGGGGTACATATATCAAATATAAAATGTAGTTGTGACCAGCAAATTCAAACGTTAAGCATGTAAAGAATATTTTCGTCACGCTATTTTTTTTTATTTCTAAAAATGCACAAAAATTGTTGTTTGTACATAACTTTATACAATCTTCTTATAATGTAAATTTTCCATATACCAGAACTAAAAAAAAACCATAAATCAGTTTTCAGTTATTGAGACCAATTATTCACCTTAAAATACGAGAGAGAGGTTCACTGTACGATTTATTTGTATATGTAAAAATCATAGATTATCCATATATTACCCACACTGTACATTAAATTTACACCCACGCGTTGAAATTTCCTGTGTTTACTTACAATTACTCAACTAGGCGTCGTCGAGCAATCTGTGTCATATAAACCACAAACTTTTCCATCGAGAATTTTAAATATCTCGTTTGTTTAAGCTCGGATTCTTGAGTCCAATTTTTTATTGTTGAAGGCTTAATGAACAATGGGAAATACCAAATGGTCAAAATCAGATCATACACGGTTTAATCCCGGTACATATGGAGTAATAAACATTGCGTGAACAATGACTAAGTCATTTCTTACTTTTTCAATACATTAAAAAATATTATAATAAAAAAAAACCGGAAATTTCATTATTTCGATTGTTAAGTTAGAAATTGTACAGCGTCTTTGGTAATTGTTAAAAATTTTTGTCGGCCATTTTTTTAAATTAATTTGCATTAAATTTTTTATAAAAAACGAAATTTGTTATACTGATGCATTAAAAATGCCAAACAAATGTTTACAAGTACTAAAAGAAGTTTAGTGGTGGTAGAGAAACAGTTAAAGAGGAATCTCGTTCAGGAATATCTTCCACGTCAAAATCAAAACCAAAAAACCAAGTCATGTTAACTGTTATCTTCGATTACCGTGGTATTGAAGACGAGGAATTCCTTCCAACTGGTCAAACAGTTAATAAAGAATATTATTTAAGACATGCGTCATAAAAAATGTCCAAATTTTTGGCAAAATAATTCATGGATTTTTAATTCGTCATTTTTTCACTAAAAATAAAATAGAAACGACTATATATGGCCGAAAATAAGGCCACAAGAAGGGTTGTGAAACGTGAAATGAGTAGTAGGTCGAAAATAGTAAAAAGAAGTGATGGAGGGAAAACTTTGGGAAACACAATGTTAAAAACTAAAATATAAGAATTTTTATAAAGCTAGATATGATCTCGCATATGCTACAAGAATATAATAGTCCATTGGAGAAATACATATTTCCATGAAATTTAATGACACAATTGGGCAACATCATCAGACCACCAAAATTACCTAATTTGATAGCTCTTGATTTTTTTCAACGTTTTGAAGATCTACATTCAGGAAGACATGCAAGAGACAAGATGGGAAAAAGTTATGAAAGCTCATATTTGTGCAATATCCGAGGTAAGTGAACATATTTCCCTGACATTATGTTTTGCAAAAAAATTATTACTTCAACAAAACGTTACAACGAAATACAAAAATTTTATTTTATTTTGTTGTAAAAATAATAAAAATTTAAAAACTAATTAATTACTACCTACTCTGTACAATACAAAATTAAAAAGTTTGTTTTTTCTTCAACAGACTCGAAAGCAAGATATTTCACTTCTAAAACCACAAGATAAACTTCCGTCTAGTTCTTCACAGCGTTAACATCGTGTGGAACGAGGCGGGTGTCAACAGCAATGTTTTATCCATGTGCTTCGTGAAAGCTTTTGATTTTTAAAAACTGTTAGGAGCGGAATTTTCGAGAGAGTGGTGACGCGTACCAGTCAAATACTAGGCTAATTAAAAAGTTCGTGGAGCGTCACCTACAGAGTAGTAAAAGAACTATATAATCTACTACATTTTGAAATGTCATCCTTCAAATGAACATATGTAAAATTTCAAGTCGATCTGTCACTTCATTCGTACAAAAACTGCAGTTTAAAGTAAATGTATTAGTGTTATTTTTTTAAATTGGGCAACATCATCAGACCACCATCATTAACCACCAAAATACCTAATTTAAAACAAAATGAAAAAGTTTGTTTTTTTCTTAAACAAACTCGAACGCAAGATATTTCACTTCCGTCTAGTTCTTCAGCGCGTTAACATCATGTGGAACGAGGCGGGCGTCAGCAGCAATGGTTTATCCATGTGCTTCGTGAAGACTTTTGATTTTTTTCAATTGTTAGGAACGGAATTTTCGAGAAAGTGGTGGCGTGTACCAGTCAAATACTAGGCCATTTGAAAAGTTCGCGGAGCGATACCTATAGAGCAGTAAAAGAACTATATAATCTACTACATTTTTAAATTTATCCTTCACATAAACATATGTAAAGTTTCATGTCGACTATCAATTCATTCGTACAAAAACAGCAGCTTAAAGTAAACGTATCAGTGTTATTTTTTAAAATGGAAAATATTGAAGTGGTGCAGTGATTAAATTCTTTGTAAATAAAGGTTGAAATGGTAAATATATTACGGTCTACTCCTTCAAAAATAATGGTTTGTAAGTGGGCAGGTGAGTTTCAACGTGGTCGTACAAGTAAGGATGATGATTCTCATTCTGGGCGTCCAATAAGTGCAACTACTGAACAAATAATTATTAACAAATAAATTCTATACATGATATGATTATGGATGACAGACAGTTAACTTTGAGTGAAATTGCCAAGGCCATGGACATCTCAACTGAATGGGTGTTTCATGTTTTGAAAAAGGAATTGGGCTTCATAAAGCTATGTGCCAGATGGGTGCCGCATTTATTAATTCTGACCAAAAACGATGAGTAAAACTTTCTAAACAATATTTTGATCTTTTTCGAAAGTAGAAACTAGATTTTAAACGTCGTTTTGTTACTATGGATGAGACTTGGGTTTACAATTATGATCCTGAACTGCGACAATAAACCACAGTGGACTAAGCAGCCAACATGGCCAAAATTGACCAAAAAGGTTATGGCATCAATTTTTTGAGATGCAAAAGGCATTTTGTTACCTTCAAACCGATAAAACAATAACAGGACAGTATTATCAAAACCTTTTGGAATTGGATGTAAAAATTCGTCATTTTTCTTAAGACAATACACCGGTTCACAGAGGTGTTCTTGCAATGGCCAAATTGAAGAAGTTCCACTACGAATTGTTAATATGGAGCACCCACTATATTCACCAGATCTGGCACCCTCAGACTTTTATCTGTTCCCAAATCTCAAAAAAAATCCTACATGACAAGCGTTTTATAACAAATGAAAAAGTTATAGCAGCCATAGATGAGCGTTTTGAAGGACTTCGAGAAAATCACTTCAGAGATGGAATACGTAAATTGGAGAATCCCTGGAAAAAATGTATTGAGCTTAAGGGAGATTTCGGGATTGCGTCTGCCGAATTATTATATCTTTCAAAAAAATACTTTACATCTTCGTTTAGAATTGTTTTAGCATTTTTGTACCTATTGTCACGCCGATAATCAAGTCGAATTAAGTTGGATGTTTCAAGAGTTGATTGAGTGTAAAGAAAAACAATATTCGATCCATCGTTGTCACACCGGTAACCAGGCCAGATGAAATCGGCTAATGATGAACCCGGGAAAATCGATCCTTAATGAAAATAACATTTTTGAATTTGGTAACAAATTACACGTAAATAAATATGAGTTTGTCTATGACTGACAAAACATGGTGTATTTTACGTAAAGTCTGACCGAATAACAAAATATAAATATAATTTATATTGCAATTGCATTGAAACAAATTATAGATGATTGATTGATTTGTCCGTTACTTTGTGATAGTTATCTATCAGTTAATTTATTTTTAACTTTGTGTGACTATAGTTTTGTAAACAATTTTAACAACTTTAAAACTTTTTTGTAATAACTTTAAAACTTTAAAAATCTTTTAAAGTTTAAGCAACTAAGTATAAATAATACAAATGATAGATAACAAAGCAAACATGTATTTTATTCAAATTATAGATGTATTATTTTTAATCATATCGTATTAGATTGTCGTATGTACTATATTTATCGGAGATTCCTTTATTAATGTCCAGCAATAACCAACAAGTAAAAAAAGGTACCTTCTACGGTACCACTCACTTAAAATTAGTTTTCCATTACAAAAATGTTCATGTACTCAATGGAAGTAATGTTTACGAAACCTTGAAGGAGACTCCATCCTTTTAATCTAGATGCTAGAAGTTCTGACTGTGATTTTTTTAGTTTTAAATATAAATACTAAATCATATACTAAATCATTAAGTTCAGGTTGTACAATCAGATTGGTCCAATACTGACCATATTGGTGAGGGAAAAATAGCACAACTCAACACAAAAAATATCAAGAATATGTAATTAAAAATAAATTTTAATTGAAATAAAAATAACTGTACTGCTATGCGTTCGGTAGATTTAAATTGAATATGGTTCCCGATTCTAAACAATACAGTTAAAAACGTTTAATTATTTCAATACACAATAATCACACAGCAAACCTCACCTATATAATTTTTTTGGTAGTATGTCACTGTCAGTGAAAAATATGATTGTCAATGTAACTATCATTGACATATACAAAATAAATTTACTTATTATCTTTAGAGTATTATATAGAAATTAATATAAATTTTTGGATTCGTTTTGAAAACGGGAAGAGAAGACCTCTTGAAACGTTAGCGTTCAAAAGTTTGTTTTTATTTTAGAAAATATTGTATTTTGAAATTGTTGTTCCTTACATCTCAACCAACATAGCTTGACCTCTGAGATGCGCAAAAGAAAGTATGAGAGGGTTACTATCTCACAGAGAACGGAGAGTTCCTCGAATGTACATACTTAACCGACGTTAACACCACGAATGCACTGCTTTGAATGACCTCCCGGATGTTGGGCTACTGCGCATCCAAACCTCGAAGGCCAAGCTATGTTGGTTGAGCTGTAGGCAAATTTATTACAGAAAAATAATCACTGAGAAATTAGTCTACGTTTTGTTTTTTTACCCAGTGATTCTTTTATTTACATAAGAACATATATTCTTAATATTTTTTGAATTTTAGATCGTGGCGAAAAAACCCAAAATAAAGAAAAATTTATGAACACGACACAACCATTTAGACAATATCTATGATCTTTCAGATCTCTGCAAATCATTGCCACTGCAAACTATTTTTTACGATTTACACAGGGCCCCCAATCTGTTAACAATGGTGGTCAAGTTTTTTCAACATATATGAGCTTGAATTGGTCTCCAACTTAAATTTTGCTCAAACGCTGTGATACTTCTTTTTTACGATTTCAAGGTGAGCTCTCGCACACATAACAAAAACTGTTGGTACCGTATTACGCATTCTATTTAAAATTGATCATAATAAAAGTTAAATATAAAGTAGGTACAGCTCAAAAACTTACTTCTCCCGACATAGAAAATAGTACATATTGGAAAGCATACTTTGTAAGTTTAATAAACAGGAATAAACAAGTCTTAACCAGTTATGTTGCCTACAAAAATCGCTATTCCGACTTGAATAAAAAGTCAGTGTCGGTTGAAAAACTAGAGTTTATTATTGATTCATTTTTCACCATATTCTGTGAAATATGCATTTATACTTATTTCATACTTTTATAAACGAACCCCTAACTCTTTTCTTCAAAATTGACCCGTCATTGTCTACATCAACGTATAAACCTCCTTAAGGACTAAACTAATGCATAATTGAAAAAACTGGCACCGAAAGAAAAAACTTTCTATTGTGCATGACCAACAAAGGGACACACCTGGTCGGGCTACGCAATTCCCCTTCTAAAAGACTTTACTTACACTATCGACCTACAAGTCCGTTTGTCTGTTAAATGATGGTCTGCGGCCTTTGGGCCATTCCCATTACCGTAAAACTCCAACCGAGAGAAAGAAAAAGAAACATTCCAATGAAAAAAATTTAAGCGACTAAATAAATAGAAATGGTATTCAAAATATTAGCAACAATATGATTAGGTAATAGTTTATTGTTGTGTACATATTTCGAACTACGGAATGCGGAAGGAAATTTTCTGTTGTTCTTACAAGAGCCGATTAAAATTATTCCAAAGCTCAGGCAGTCGACCGTTTGAGTAGAAGATACGATGATGGATGATCTAAGATGAAACTTATTATTCGAACAATACAATTTTTTTCCTAAGTTTAATCGATGGTATCTAAATCGGAAAACTATAATAAACGATGTATTATTGTTTAGTTTGGATACGTCCGGAATGTTAATAATATATTTTCAATTTGATAACAAAAGCCACAGTAACATTCTAACAAGAAAAAGCAAAGGAAAATGTTTTTTTAACTCAACATGGTCGCACAACTGCTCATACGAATATATCCAGGATTTATCACACCGTTAGGACATATAACGGTGTTCTACACCAGATTTATAACTATTAATTTTACAATATAATTATTTATTAAATATATTTAATTGAGGTAATCGATACTGACGTAACTAATGGAAATTCATGTTAAATTTAATTCATATTAAAATGTTTGATAACGTCTTGCAAAATTTACTTGTTACTACCTTAAAAGTAAATAACAATATACGATAATGTTCGGGAATCCTTAGATCAACTGCAAGTCTAGACGGGCAAAATTAGTCATAAAGGTGAACCATTTAGGTCTCATTTAGGTTTTTTGTAATAACCTTAAAAATCTTTTAAAGTTTAAGCAACTAAGTATAAATAATACAAATGATAGATAACAAAGCAAACATGTATTTTATTCAAATTATAGATGTATTATTTTTAATCATATCGTATTAGATTGTCGTATGTACTATATTTATCGGAGATTCGTTTATTAATGTCCAGCAATAACCAACAAGTAAAAAAAGGTACCTTCTACGGTACCACTCACTTAAAATTAGTTTTCCATTACAAAAATGTTCATGTACTCAATGGAAGTAATGTTTACGAAACCTTGAAGGAGACTCCATCCTTTTAATCTAGATGTTAGAAGTTCTCACTGTGATTTTTTTAGTTTTAAATATCGAACTAAATCATTAAGTTCAGGTTGTACAATCAGATTGGTCCAATACTGACCATATTGGTGAGGGAAAAATAGCACAACTCAACACAAAAAATATCAAGAATATGTAATTAAAAATAAATTTTAATTGAAATAAAAATAACTGCACTGCTATGCGTTCGGTAGATTTAAATTGAATATGGTTCCCGATTCTAAACAATACAGTTAAAAACGTTTAATTATTTCAATACACAATAATCACACACCAAACCTCACCTATATAATTTTTTTGGTAGTATGTCACTGTCAGTGAAAAATATGATTGTCAATGTAACTCTCATTGACATATACAAAATAAATTTACTTATTATCTTTAGAGTATTATATAGAAATGAATATAAATTTTTGGATTCGTTTTGAAAACGGGAAGAGAAGACCTCTCGAAACGTTAGCGTTCAAAAGTTTGTTTTTATTTTAGAAAATATTGTATTTTTTAAATTGTTGTTCCTTACATCTCAACCAACATAGCTTGACCTCTGAGATGCGCAAAAGAAAGTATGAGAGGGTTACTATCTCACAGAGAACGGAGAGTTCCTCGAATGTACATATTTAACCGACGTTAACACCACGAATGCACTGCTTCGAATGACCTCTAGAAACGTTAGCGTTCAAAAGTTTGTTTTTATTTTAGAAAATATTGTATTTTTTTAAGTTATTGTTCATCGACTTCAAACAAGCGTGTGACTCAGTTATAAGAAGGAAGTTGTACCAAGCATTGAACGTGCTCCAAGTCCCGAAGAAGATCATTCAAATGACAAAGATAACACTAAGGAAAACAGAATACAGAGTGGTGGTTGAGGGGTGCCTTTTCACAGAAAAATTTGAAGTGAGAAATGGATTGAAACAAGGGGATCCCCTGTCTACAGTCTTTTTTAGTCTTTACTGTACTTCGTACTTCGTACTTTACTGTACTGTAATACCTCGACAAAGTGGAATTAGAACAGAAGGAACAATTTATAATGGCAAGAACCAAATATTCGCATACGCAGACGACGTAGTACTCTTGTCAAGTACAGCACAGCAAGAATCTTTAGACTAGAAAATAAGACAAAATTCCTTGAGATGGGAGATGACGTGGATGATGCAGAACAAAACAAAATAAACATTATACATTTAAAACAGTTAAAGAGTATTGAGAGTACTTGAAGAGTACTTGAGTATTTGGGGTTATCATAACCAGCGAAGGCAATGAATTAAATGAAATTGAGAAAAGGGTGCTAAGGGGAAGCAAATCTGTAAGAGCGTTACACAATATGATTAGGTTAAAAAATAACATGGTCAGCTAAGTTAAGGTTGTACAGAATAGTTATTCAACCCACCGTACTATATGCCTGTGAATGTTGGGCAATGACTAAAAAAGAACAAAGATTGAATGTCTGGAAGCGAAGAGTGCTGAGGAAGATATTTGGTAGAGTGAACCTACAGGAGATAATATGAAGAAGAAGAACCAATGCAGAAATTTAATTTCTATACGCAAAACCACCAAGTCAGATAGTTGGTTCTTCCAGATTGCGGTGGTTGGGTTATGTATTAAGAATACCAGATAGTAGATGACCAAAACAAGCACTGTGATGGACGGAGGAGATAGACGAAGAAGAAGAGGACAACCAAGAAGGAAGTGGTTGGAGGAATGCAAGGAAAATTTAGGTTCAGCAAGGGTGGGAGGATGGCAGAATGCAACCATGAATAGAGTAAAATGGAGAACGAACGAGCTGCTTTATTATTATATATTAAATTGTGCTGTTCCAGCTTTACAGTTTTTAATACTTATTTAAAAAATTATTGTTGGTATAGGTTCTACAATAACTTTGTGTTTTAGGATAACAAATTAGCTTTGCAAGATAACTCAGAACATAGTATTTTGTAATATTAAATGATGGCAATTGTGTATTAAATCAGCCTTCAAATTAATGATGAAGATTAACTTTAAAAAGTCACTGCATTGTTGAAATATACTGTATGCAAAATTCTTATTTCCTTCTTTGTAAAAATATGTTTGTCAGCTTTATATCGACCAAACATAAATTTTGCTGATTGAAATCGACATGTTTGAACTAATGCCATTCTAAGATTTCCATTGCTCTGTGTACCGCCCTGTCATTCTTAGATTTCTAACATTTCCACGTAGCGAATAATTAGGTATTGTCCTAGATATTACTGACGTACTATTTTACAGTGACTACGCAACATTGTTTCATACTACTGTTTTTTTTATATAGTTTAATTATATCATAAATATGATCTTGAAAAGAAATAGAAATCCTATTTTAAATAACGTTCATCACTTTCAATAAAAGTTCGTAATAATTTTACATTATAATTCCCACATGTTAGATATTAGTCATAATTTATGTTAATGTAAAGATTTACTGAAGTTAATATTTATTTTATGTAAAATAATATGAAACGTTCGATATTAAATTAAACCCTTCCATTAAGTGTATCTATACTTATCTTGTAAATAGTAAAATTTTTAGAAAATTAGTAAAAGGAAAAATGGATATCAAGGTATGCTTAAAATATCTAAATTATTGAAGAATATTGAGAGAAACAAGTTTAAGTTTGAGAGAAACAAGTAAGTTTTCGTGAAATAGGGACTCATCGAAATTGCTTCTATCGTTATGAGGATATCGAAAGATGGTTTGAGAATCAACGTTATGCACAAGTACGAGGTTCTGGTTCTGGTATGGAGATACGAGACGAATCCGGCAAGTGCGTAATGCTTTTATTACAACTATTCGTAGAACTGAATCACAAATGTCTATTGGTCGACATTTATTTGCGATGGGGATGAGCGCTTGTCTTCCTTATTAGATGGTCCTAAAGTAAAGTGGTAGAGCCAACCACAAAACACTTGGGGATCTAAGACCTGAACTACGCCCCCTTTAAAAAAAATCTAATCTTGATCAAAAAAAAATACAATCTCTTCTTTGAGTTCAAACACCCTCTGAATCACGATAACTCGAGATAGTCAGCGCACTTTACAATACCATATAAGTAAGGTATAATTGGCCCTAATATATTTTCACACAGCTTTGCAAATAATCTAACTTTTAAATTATTGTTTTTATGTAGTTTATAACTTTCGTAACTTTTGTAAAAATGTTAAATTCCCCGCTCATTTATTTGATACTAGAGCTGCTTTGTGAAGCATGCAGTGCGTTCACATAACTTCAAGTGCGGTAAATGCTTTAAAAAACAAGTTGTAATATTTTATGTTACATCATGAAAGTTTTTATTTTTATACATTATGTTATCAATTCTTCTATTGGAACCTTCGGTGTGAAATACTAAACTCCAACTAATTTTCCAATTTTTCATTTTCAAAATCAAAAGATTTTGAATCAATTCAAAAGAGATTTCGAGATATCGAACAAAGAATGTGTCTTAAATTTTGGAATTCATGAAATTTCGTTGTGCCAAGTCGATAAAAATGTTGCAGAAGGCTTACGGTGAATCGGCTTTATTAAACACACGTGCATATTAGTGGTACAGTGTATTCAAAAGTAGTCGAGATGTGGTGGAAGATTTGCCTCGCTCTGGTCGGCCATCTATGTCTTCAACTGAAGTTAACATCGCTAAAGTGAAGGAAATGGTGACTGAAAATCGTCATTCAAGTTTGAGAGAGATAGTTACTGATCTTTCCGTGTCTCACCAATCAATTCTTACCATTTTAAGCGATTGTTTTGGCATGAAATGCGTTGCCGCTCGACTAGTGCCGAAAGATCTGAATTTTCTTCAGAAACTCAATCGCGTAAAGGTCGCTGAAGACATGCACAACGTATTGTAACTGGTGATGAGACATGGGTACATGAGTTTGACATGCAAACCAGTCAACAAGCTTCGGAATGGCGCCTTCCAACTAAGTCAAAAACGAAAAAAACACGTCAAAGTCAATCAAAAGTTAAGGTGATGTTGACTGCTTTCTTTGATTAGCGTGCACTCGGAATTCTTGCTAGAAGATCAGACGGTAAATAAAAAATATTATTTGAGGGTTATGCAGTGTTTGAGAGAGCAAATTTGTGGAAAGAGAACTCTTGGATTTTGCATCACGACCACTCACCATCTCACAAGGCTATCATTGTGAACGAATTTCTGGCCAAAAACTCAACAAACACCATCGAACAACCACTGTATTCACCTGATATGGCTCCGGCCGACTTCTTTCTCTTTCTAAAACTCAAATTACCACTTCGAGGCACCCGTTTTCAGTTGATAGAAGACATAAAAAATAATTCGGGGCGAGAACTGAAGTCGATTCCGGAAAATAGGTTTGGATAAATAATAAACATTTTGTGTTTTATTGACCAATTCCCAGTACTTCTTTGACAGAATGTATATGAAAAATAACAAAAAAATATTGCTTGACAACGACATCTCGAATGCTCGTTTTTGGAAATCTCACAGGCTTATATGACGTGATATTATTCAAATAATATATGTTTATTTGGCATATAAATATTGGGAAATATTGACATTCCTAATTACCCTGCGTGCTTTAGTATTCTGATTTAATTAGCTTAGCCATAAACATAACTACCTGGAGACATTTCTTAAAAAAACAAGGAACATTAAAGTAAAATCGCCTAATAATAATACATAATCAGTTTTGCCATAGACAGTATTAACGCGTCATTCATAATTAGAATTTAATATTTGGAAATTCCTGACTTAAACTGATATCCAATTTAGTACAGAAAATCCAAACAAGCACTCTGTATTACACATATATCCAAAATTTTTATGCCAATAAACTGTTAGTTATATCGGTAAATTCTGCCATATAAAGTGTGTGACACAATTTTTATTTGATATAACAGGATGACTTAATTTGTCATTCCATGCTACACAACTGCCTTGAAATAATATGCCACGTAATATTGTATTTAAAAAACACACATAAGTTTTCTCTAATTCATTTAGGTTATCACCAATTTGCGGTGATTTGTTTGAAAAATGTACAGCGCTTACTTCCAATCTTCAATAACTGGAGCAGTAGATACACTACTATGACCAAAAAGAAAGGTGACT
Organism: Cosmopolites sordidus; assembly: GCA_031761425.1. Taxonomy (NCBI): domain Eukaryota; kingdom Metazoa; phylum Arthropoda; class Insecta; order Coleoptera; family Curculionidae; genus Cosmopolites; species Cosmopolites sordidus. The sequence continues at coordinate 153,783 of JARFXV010001635.1, forward strand.
TTGTTTTAAAAAATTGCTCGCATTACATATCGATACAACCATTTGTTTTAAATGTGTTATGACTGTCCTTGACATCTAACAGGAGTTTTATGTCATTGTACTTGTTAAATTAGAAATTGTAATTGTAATTGTTTAACATTTTTCTCGATAATTTTTTAAAATGAATAAATTTATCGAGCAAAAAATTGTATTAAATTTTGTATAACGATCGAAATTTCTTGTACTGACGCATTAAAAATGTTACGAAGATGTCAAAAAAGTATTTGCATGTGGACAAATACTGTATTGATGGCAGAGGAACAGTTACAGATGAAGTTCGTTCAGGAAGACCTTCCACGTAAACCAAGAAAATATTAAAATCAAGAAAATTGTACTAAATAATCACGCAGATTAAGTATTCCAGATATTGTAGATATTTCTGGAATATTTGTGGCAAAACAATTCATAGTGTTTGCATCACGATAACACACAATTATTCGACAATTTTCCGCAAAAAATGACATAAATACTGTTCCACAAGCAGCATATTCACCAGATATGGGAGCGTGTGGCTGTTTCCTGTTACTCGATTAAAGAAACCATTTACTGGAGGCCGTTTTGTGTCTATCGAAACCATTCAAGACATTCGCTGGCCGCTTTGAAGGAATACCAAAAGTTGCATAAGAAAACTCTTTCGAAAACTGAGTGAACATATGAGTTTTAGGACGTACTAACCTTCAAACGATACGTGTCAAAATTTCACGACAATCTGAGGCTTAGTTTCCAAGTTACAGTGCTTTAGTAACGCTACTCTGGTAATTTTGAAAAAAATGGAGTGTCTGAATTTCGTGTGTTAATAAAGCATTGCTTTTTTATAGAAAAAAAAATACCGTTCAAGCAAAGCAATGGCTTAACAAGCGTTATTCGGACTCTGCCCCATCGAGACAAATGGTAGAAAAGTGGTTTGCTGATTTTAAACGCGGCTACAACTACCGATGATGCTCAACGCTCTGGTCGCCCAAATTCGGCTATTATTCCAGAAAACATAAAAATAGTCCACAAAATAGTTTTGGCTGATCGTAAATTGAAGTTGCGATATATAGCTAATACTTTAAAGATAACAGAAGGCAGCGTATTCATCAGTTTGCATGAACATTTGTCCATGAGAAAGCTCTGTTCGAAGTGGATATCACGTTTGCTCACTGTCGATCAAAAACAGCAACGCGTGACGATTCAGCGCCTTGTTTGGAGCTGTTTTAGCACTATAAAAAGCGTTCTTTCATGCGGGATGTGCCAAAGGATGAAACATAGATCCATCAATACACTCCACAGTCATATCGGCAGTCAGCTGATGAGACTGCAACTGGTGAAACCGCCCAAAACGACCAAAAACGCAAATGTCAGCTGGTAAGCTTTTAGCATCCGTATTTTGGGATACGCAAGGTATTTTATTCATTGATTACTTTGACAAAGGAAGAACCATCAATAGCGAATATTATATGGTGTTATTGGTGCGTTTGAAGGAAAAAATTGCGAAAACTATACTCCAAATGAAGAAGAAGAAAGTGCTCTTTCATCAGGATAATACACCGTGTCACAAGTCGCTCGCAACAATGGCAAAATTGAATGAATTACACTTTGAATTGCTTTCCCATCCACCGTATTCTCCGGATCTGACTCCCAGCGACTATGACCTATTTGCAGACCTAAAAATAAAGCTCTAAAGAAAGAGATTTGGCTCTATTGCCAGCCTATTTTGAGGCCAAAGATAAATCCTTCTACAAAAAAGGAATTGACATGTTAGAGAAGCGTTGGAATCAATGTATCACTGTTGAAGGAGACTATGTAGATGAATAGTCAAAAAGTCAAATTTTGCCCTAAAAGTTGTTGTTTTGTTAGTCATCCTACGAACTTATTGAGTGGTGTGTTTTTATATACATTACAAATATGTTCATATGATTAAAACTTATAGATACTTTTGAAATCATTGAGACTGTTCATAGTAGTGAAGCTAAAACCCATAACAATATTTTAAGTGGTTCGAAATATTTCATGATGGCAGAAAGAATAGTCAAGACGGTCCACGATTAAATTCATCAATAACAGGACCAGCTGTAGAAAGATCCAAAATGTTCCTTCCAACATTCGTTGGAATTCCTTGGTTTTGTTACAACAAAAATGATCTCAACTGCACACACAGGGGGGAAACCCATCAAGAAGCTTATTGGTATTTTTAATAAAAATAATAATAATTTTTATTTAGCGCTTGGCTATTACATACGATGTTAACATTCTTTTGCATGCGTAATAATTTTCAGAAACTCAATTTATGGCTATAATTTTATCTAAAACCAAATATACAAAAATTATCTTTGTAAATATTTGCAAATTTTATTTACAAACTTCCACTAGCGGAACATTGAATGAACAACCGAATAACACTTCCAAAAAAAGATGTCCGCACATAGGTACTAAGCAAATTGAAAAGTTCGCAGAGCGAAAATGATAATACAAGTTTATTGTTGAAAAAAAAAGTTTATTCTTCCGTATATTCTCCCTTAAGCTCAACATAAATTTTTTTCAGTGGTTGTCTAATTCATTTATTCCTCATCTTTGAAGTAATTTTCTGGGACTCCTTCAAAATACTCATCTACAGCTGCTATAAATTCTTCATTTGATGAAAAACGCTTGTCACGTAGGAATTTTTTGAGGATTGGGAACAGACGAAAGTCAGAGGGGGCAGATCTGGTGAATATGATAGATGCTCCAACAATTCGTAGTGTAACTCCTGTAGTGTCGCTCCCGCAGTGTCGCAGTTCATGATCATAGTGGTAAACCCAAGTTTTAGCCTTAGTTACAAAACGACGTTAAAAATCTATTATATTCTTTCGAAAAAGATACAAATGTTGGTTAGAAAGTTTTGTTTTTTGCTCGAAGTCGTTTTTGCACATAGCTTTCTCAAGCCCAATTCCTTTTTCAAAATATGAAACACCCCTTCAGTTGAGATGTTCATGACCTTAGCAATTTCACTCAAAGTCAATTGTCTGTCATCCATAACCATATCATGTATAGAATGAATTATTTGTTCAGTAGTTGTACTTATTGGACGTCCCGAACGTGGATAATCATCCAGACTTGTACGACAACGTAGAAACTCATCTGCCCACTTACAAACCATTGTTTTTGAAGGTGCAGACTCCCATAACCATTTACCACTTAATTATAAATTTCTATTGCCTATAAATCTTTTTTTAGAAACAATTTAATCACGGCACGATTTTCAATATTTTCCATTTTAAAAATAACACTAATACGTTTACTTTAAGCTGCTGTTGTACGAATGAATTGACAGATCGACTTGAAACTTCACATATATTCATATGAAGGATAAAACTTTAGTAGATTATTTTTAAGAGAAAGGAGTCTTTAGTAGAAATTTAGTAGGTTATATAGTCCTTTTAATGCGCTATAGGTATCGCTCCGCCAACTTTTCAATTAGTCTAGTACTACATTGAACGTTAATATGGATGGAATTTATTCATTTTATGTCCGTTAAATAACATAAAAAGTATCGTGGTACTCGACTATTTCCTATATTTGCCAATTTTTTCCTCCACTTGACTCGACTATCCCCTATATTCCTGATATTGCTCCATGCCAGTGGCGTTGAGATGAAGGAGCTTGAATATAATTCGATCATCCATTAGTGTTCAACAGAGAATTTGGAAGCTCAAAGTTGGTTGTAGGAGTAAAAAAAATACGACCACGTTCAACGTTATATTGACTCACAGATTAAAAATGTTGATTAAAATACACTGAAAATAAGTAATCTTTTTATAAGAGAAAAAATAGCTAAATGGTGAGACTAGAATATATAGCAGTTACAGAACAATTGTTTTTTTTAAATACCTATGTGTGTCATCCTTTTAATACAGAGGTATTTTTATCCACTGATAAACATAATGGAATTCAGAAACAGAAATGCAACTGAAAAAGTGCAATTCATCGCTGAGTCATACAACCGAATGACATTAACCTTTCATTTATTTTCATAACGTATCACCCAATAGAGGACACGACATTTAAGTCAAAAATGTTTTTAAATCACCAGACAATCAAATAATAACATATTAAAGAAACAATAACATTTTTTTAAATATAAATTTTGAAATAAAAAATCACCCTGTAAATTAAGATTTTATAACTATGACAAAGAAATCAAAAATCCCATTTTGTCCAATTCTTTCTTAACCGTTTTAAGTAACAAAACTTTTTCCGTTAAGCCCAGAGATCAGTGACCGTTAAAAGTTTAATTAAAAATTTGTGGAATTTCTTTTTTAAGCAAATCATACCATAACAAGATCCTTATTATAGAAAATTGCTTTTGCCTCGTTACTTGATACTGCTAATGCAAGTTCACTTCATCAGCTGTTCTTATTTAATCTTCTATAAGTCAGCTGTTCAAATAGTTATCAAACCGTAACTGATATAATATTTCTGACTCACGGCCAATGCAAAAAAAACGTAAACAAATCTCTACTAAGTATGTTTTGCTATTAATTAAATATAATTTCTTCTTTGGTAAGTCGTTATAAATTCCTGTAATATTAAATATTAGGAATTAATTATTGTTTTATACTTAATGTGCAGAATTATGTTTAAAGGCTTTAATTGCTATTAAATTATATAATAAATTGGTTGCATGTGGATTTTAAAATATATTTTCATCCATAAAATATCGGGTTGTCCAGAAAGTTCACAGGAATTTATTTATCGAAAAGAGAAATGCAAACTATTTAAATTGTTGATTGATTTGTCCGTTGCCCTGTGATAGTTTTTAAACCGAATAAAACAAAGTTTTTATTTTGTTATATAGCACTTTTATTTTTTAACTTTGTGTGACTGTAGTTTCGTAAAACAATGTTTCAATTATCAAACACTACTTTAAAACTAAAATATTACAGCTGTTTATACTAATAGTAGTAACCAGTATTTAAAGTAGTCAACGAGTAAATTACTTTTTAATACCATAGATAAAACTCACAAAATAATAAATCTGGAGGAATTTATAAGTTAAGTTGCAACGAGTGCAGTAGCTGCTATGTGGGATAAACGGGCCAAAATTTTCAGACCGGATTCAAATAACACAAATCTGCGTTCCTATTAAAGAAAAAAAATTCTAATTTTGCTAACCATTTCATAGATACCGGACATATATTTCCCAGTAGTTCCAATTTCGAGAATGCTTATTATGCAATATTTTGAGTGATGTATGATATTTTATCTTCGGTAAGGACATCGTTCCAATTCCAGCTCCTGTTCTAAAAGTAAAAAAAAAACTCACGTTTGATTACTTTTCACTTCACTTCAACCTCATTTAGATTATTGAGAGTTCGTCTACGCAATAAGTGTGCAGATAAAGGAAAACAGTGAAAATTGGATGGCACACGGTCTGGGATGTATGGTGACTGTGGCAGAAGTTCAATGACGCCGAATTCTTTTTTTTTTTCATTTCTTTGGAAATGTATACATTTGATGCCAACCTCAAACTAAATTAATCCGTCAGCATTTCTCCGAAAGAACAGCAATACCTGCCTAAAGAACCTGTTTTATTAAGTGACAGGTTATTCTTCTAACAGGATCAACCAATCTGATTTTGCTTGACAGAATTATTGAAAGACATAGCTTTTTATAGTTTGTTTAAAGGTACACCCTGGGGATTTTAAAACGACTTTCGACAAGATGCGGAAACAGTGATGTTTCCTGATTTATTAAGAAGAGAACTAAGAACACAGTCTTTTTTAAAACCCGTATTTTAAATTTTTCCATTGGAACCTTCGGTGTGAAACACTAAACTCGAAGAGCCTCTAAACACAAATCACTTTTTTTAAACTTCTCGACCCACGTTTCGCTAACCATGTTAACAAGATGATTTTATTTATACATAAATTTTATGATTTCATCTATTCGATAAAAGCATTTCCTGATGACGCTAATATGGTTAGCGAAACGCGCGTCGAGAAGTTACAAAAGAAAGTAATTTGTTGTTTAGTGGTAAATCTCTTCGACTTTATTGAATGCGATGTTTTTCTCTTTCAAAAAAACTGTTTCAGTATATTTTTCCTTCAGTTTTAGTATTAATAATTAAAACGGACTAAATTATTCTGTTTGTGAAATATTTGTTACTTATTTGCTTGGTAACTAATCTGTTGTAATAATTTAAATTTTTCTATCATATTTTACAGTATTCCATTTTTTTAAACATATTCAAAGTAATTTCGGATAATATCCGACCAAGGAATAACATGTTTATTTAAAATGGCGAATTGTGATAAAATAATAGTGTTATTGTTTAGTCTAGATCCCCATAAAATGTATAGAAAACTATTAAAATGATTATTTCATATGGAAATGTCAATGTTAAGTTAAACATATTCATAAACTCTATAAAATAATCAATAAAATTAATTTAATTGCATATATGGACAGCTTGTAATTATCGTTTAAAGTCATTTAGTTTCATTTATAAGATATAATATTGACATGTCATAGCAGCCATATTTCAAATGCTTTAAATGTAACTAACACCTTTGTTGGTTGTTGTTTAATATACTCTGGCAATTCATCCTGGCAAAATACACGCAGCAACAAAGTTTTGATAATTAAACAAAGGTTTTACGAAAATAAGCGTTTCTTTGTTAGCATTCAACGTGCACTTAGTGAAGATTATAGTCGATACATCGATACAATTGACCTAAATTCTAAACGCTAAATTATTTACGATACATCACCAACAATATATCGAAAAGCCAGAATTGAAGATAATGAAAAAAACAACATCATAGGAGATATCAGAAATCGTATTGTAAAGGATATTGTGAAGTAACTCGCTGCATTCTGTCCTAATATCTAAACGTATTCAAAGAATCATTGAAGATAAATGCACGTCAACGCATGACGTCCAAGCACAGCAAAAACCAACAAAATCGTCACAAAATCTACAATGTCGTATAAAATGATCACCGACTGAAGATATGCGAGCTTGCTGGTATTACAAACACCTTGATAGACCATGTCCATTACATTTTACACGATATTTTGGCTATGAACAAACTTTCCACTCGATTGATGCCGTGTTTGTGTCCACTGAAGTGTGTTTAAGCTTATTTAAATACCACTCTGTTACGTTTCTTCCCCGTTTTATAACAGTAGATGAAACAGGACTTCATCGTTACCCATCAGAGATTAAGCAGCAGTCCAAACAATTGGCGGAAGTAGATGAAAGTGTGCCAAAGAAAGTGAAAACAGTTTCACCTGGGATTTTCGTAGTGTTGTGCTTATTGACTATCTGGCAAAGGGCAGAACCACTATGGGAAAGTGTTATCCTTCACCACCGAATCATATATCCAATTTTGTAATGTTTAAATTTAGCCAAAAATGAATATATGTGCATGCACACACATCTCGAATTGTAGTTGCAAAAGTGGACTTGGACCTTGGTGTAAATGTATTGATTTGCAAGGTGGCTATGCCGAAAAAGTTCAATTTTGCTTGTCAGACCGAGAATTTTCCAAACAGCCCTCATATAGTGTGCTGTGTTTTTTACTGGGTCCTTGTTTTTAACTTTATAGAACTAAAATAAAGTCATACCTATTTTAATAACCAAAAAATCATCAATCATAATTTCAACTTCAAAAAACCCAAAAATTAATAGTAATTGAGAAGTGCTGTCAGGATTACCGTAAGAAAAAAGCCATTAAATAAATAATCCATATTGCCCATGCCATCCTGTACGATAAAAAATTTATCGACCTCAGATTCCTTTAAAACCCGCACCCATAAAAATAAAATTTGTCAAAAGAACGATCCTTCCAAGTATTTTCCAAGGCTTAAGTCGAATATAATAGACCCGAAAATTTTAAAGGAAACTACTTAAATCACAGAACATTAACAGGACAACTTTCTTTTGCTTAATTTAGTAATATATTTAAAATACTCATCAAATATACATCTTCCATTTTGGTTTACATTAAAATAATATGCTTCTTCAGAAAAAAAACTAAATTCCTTTCTCTATTACATAATAAAACATATTGTTGATTTCCTTTTTTGATATATAAAACATGTCGACATCAAACATTAACACAAACAGTATTCGGAAAACTTAGTTTTATTTTAAAATACATATACAGGTCGATTAAAAAGAAACTAAATTTACTCTTACGTTGCAAACAGCTTCATCTAATTATCATGGGCATAATTAAATATTTCGAACGTTACACATTATCAACAGTACACGCATTTGAATATATCTAAAATAATCCTTTGTGTGGTGCAAAATAAATTATTTCGAATTCTTGCCGGGTCGATGGCGTCTGGGCACCTTGGCAACTATAAATTCTACGTAAAACTAAAGAAAACCACAAAACACAAAGTGTCATGCACAAAAAATTCATTCCAAATATCTAGAATAATATCTAAGGAGTATTATTTGGGTCTCTTACGACGTCTTCAACCATCATTATTTATGATGTTCCAAGTTCGATTATTAATGTCAATTAATATTTATGTTTAATGTTTATCTTGCATCTTACCATCACTAATGTGAAGCCATTTTCAGTCTCGTACCTTTACGTTCTATAAGGTAGGGACTGAAGTTATTTTGTAGTTCTTCTTGATCATCCAAAGATTCTTTACTCGAAGCGATATTAGGCAATAAGAATATTTTGGCGAAACGACGTGACCATTCACAAAACGAACAAATTGATATTTACGAATATCAATTTGTTCGTATATATATATATATATATATATATATATATATATATATATATATATATATATATATATATATATATGTACTTTGAGATCGTAAACATAAGGCTAGAAAGGTAGCACGTGAAAGAAAAGTAGAACAATATACTCCAATTATATGCAATATTAGATAACCACTAACTGAAAGAGAATTGGAAGAATAAGATAAGCACTGACCAAATCAGCTGTTATACGTACAAATAAGATGAATTAGCCTTAATTATTCAACAGAAGTTTATTTTTTCTATTAATGTATTACCTAATATTAGAAAAATGAAACTTCATTCTCACAAAGAAAAATTCATTCACACAAGGATCCAAATCTTAATATTACTTTTCAGTAACAAAATATAAAGTTGCCAAATATTTATTTCAATCGGCATAGAATAATGATCTTTGCAATCTGATGAAATGTATAAATCATAAAATTTGTTTTTATTTATAATAATAATATAAATGTTCAACGATCTCGCACTTACGAACCAAATAATATATATGCAAATTACGAACCAATAATTATAAAAAAATAGAAACAACATGAAACTATATAATACAAAAATCTATTGAAAAATAACTTTTTGGTCAAGTTAAAAAGAAAGAAAATCTTCCATTCGATCAAAATATCTATAACGAAGCTTATTATGAACATTATAAGATTGAATTTTGGCATCTGAGGAATTTACCTTAGTTTGCAGTCTAGATCTGCCTAGATCATCTAATTTATAACAAAAATAAAAATTTAATTTATGACAAAAACATTAATGTTCACAGGTTCAGTACTTAACGAATCTATTTGATATCAAAATCTATTGGAAAAGACTTTTAGTTAAGGAAAAAAAAAGGTTCAAAATATAACAGATTACTGTAATTCATTAAAAAAGAAAAATAAAAATATATTAAATATATACTAGCTATTTAATGAAAGAGAAAGAATGTATACAAAAATTCGGAAATCAATTTAAAGATAACATTTTATCAAGAAAAAAAGGAGGCCTTAAATATGATGAAAATATTTATAACAAAGCACCATTTACTGTATTAAAAAACAAATTGGAATATGTCAGGAAGCTTAAATTAACTTTTATCAACAACATAAAATGGAGCTTTAGAATCTCAGGAATTTACCTTAGTCTGTGATATGTCCATATCTGCATAAATCGTAAAAGTGGATTTTCTTCCTTCGTTGGAAACATTACTCGACCCAATCGTGTGGTACTTCATTGTCAACTTTCAGATACAAAGAATACACAACACACAATCAACAAACTACGTATTGTATTTTAAAAACCCGTACACGTGAAATGGGAAAACGGCCAAAAAAGACGGTCCTTCCGAGTCGTTTTCAATGTTTGCATCGATACACACTGAATACAAACACAACGGGCCGAACTTGTAACAGAAAAAATTAAGTCGCGTTCGAAACTAGTCAGATAACAAAACATTAACCCGACGAAGCTCTATTATATGTCGCGGACGTGCATCGCACAACGTTTGTTGGTAAGAATTTTCGTTCAGCGCCTCACGGGTCTGCCTGAAAACCGTTCGTATCGCCCCCTACCTCTCTTCTTTTACCTGTGTTTACCTACGGCCGCCAACTCGATGCCGATACGTAGCGAACCTTTAAAGCTCGTACGATAAAAGAAGGCCAAGGTATAGAGCGCGCGGTACTCCTCTAGCTTTTGTTTGTTATGAACATTCAATACGGGATCGGGTTGGTATCCCTCTAATGGAGTTTGATGAAATTTCTTTCCATGAATTGTATACCCAAGCAAGATTTTTAGTTGTTTAAATTAATTCAGTGCCTTTTTTATTCTTTCTTTGTTAATATAAAAACAAATAAGTACTAAATATTAAAACTAATATCATTATCATGTTGCAAAATGCACACCTACTTCCACCTGCCAGTATAAGGGCTATTTTGCTCCGAGGCATCACTTCAATAACAGTTAATTGTTCATGATAAAATTCCACATTGACATATCATCCAGTTTGGGCAGAATTTCCAGCAATAGCTGCTCAAGTTTCTCATCGTCGAATATGTGTAGTTGACCTAGAAGTACTCCATCCCAAAAACAAAAATCTTCATAGCAGTTTTTACGTTTTTTTTTTGATAAAAGGTTTTCCTCAGTGTTGATCGTTGATTTCATTTCTCAAATGCTGCCTATTTTAGGTCATCGAATTCACAACGAATTAGTGGGGTTTAGTTAATTATTATGTGGTGTTGTTTGACATTTATTATTAAATCTTTGGATCTAAAACTATAGTTATTATTATATCTAAACAACTATAGATATAATTATATCTAAAATTTGATGTCATTTAAGAACATATATTTGATATATGTTTTGTGAATGTTCTTCTATCAATGTGAAATATTAAACTTGAAGATCTTTACCACTAAACACCAAATCACTTTATTTAACATCTCGACGCGCTTTTCGCTAACCATATTAACATCATCAGGAGACAATTCAATCTAGAGATTGATGCTAACAAACTACTGATGTTAAAAAATCTCATTAACATTTTGACATAGGTTTTGTTGTCAAAATAATTTATTATTAAACATTTGACATATATATGACATAATACGTATACGCACCATTGGCTTAAACTAAGAATTGAATTTTTAAAATAAACTTTTATTTATTACTTCATTTTATGGAATATTTCAAAACAGTGTGCAGATGAACTTTACATTTATCACAAAAGTAAATAGTATGCTTTTTACACTGTTTGCATCTCCGTCTTGCCTTTTCACGACGTTTTATTATCACATCAGCGGCATCATCGCTTTTCAAAAGATGTACTTCTAAATAAGATTTGAATTCTAGCTGTGTCATGTTGGAATTATTTTCTCTACGATAGAGTTTCCAGCAGTTAGCTATGATGCTGTCCAAGTTGTTTATAAATAAAAGTCACCACCATTTTTTTTGCCTCTAATGCATGTTCTATTATTTGCAATAACATTATCATGAAGATCGACCCCTCCCATGTAGGAATTGAATTGCTTTATCATATCAGGTTGTGAAATTTTAAGTTCTTTGCGCTCTTTTTGATTGTATCTTTTAGTTTTTGCTAAAGGTAGCACAGAAAAATATTACCAGCGACAGTAACAATAGAATTATCGTTCCATCTGACCAGACTTAGCTGCAAGTTTTCTTTGACTGCAAAATCATAGACACTCGTTTTTTCCGAGAGACTTTGCATTTTCTAGAGGACTATTACGAGAAATAGTTAAAAACATAGTTATAGATAAAAAATCCTGTGGTGCAGTGGGTTTTCTAATGCTGTCAAAAGATCTAGAACTATTGGTCCTCCCAATCCATAAGGAGATATTATTTTCTCCTCCGTATGGTATAAATGTGTAGAGGTATCCATCAGATGAGCATAGACCCCCCCAACTTGAACCCAAATCGGACGAGTTTTATTTTTTATGAAAAACATGGTTGTAAATATTATTTTTTCGATGGAAAATTCGGCATATAGAAAATATTGCGGCACATAACCTTAAAAATATATTTAGTAGGACCCAGAAATTTCCATTAGTCGACATTCACAAAAATTTGGACTGAGTGAATCCACAACATCGCTTATTTTACGAAGTTATTTAGCTCTGAAGGCATATAAGGTTCAAATAACACAGGAACTAAAGCCACTGGATCATTCAAAACGTCGTGCATTTGTCTACTGGGTCGAAGAATAAACAAACAAATAATTTTTCTCAAAAAATTATCTTTCCACATGAAGTACATTTTGAAATTGGTGGCTTTGTTCATAAAAAAAATTGCCGCATTTGCGATGCAAATCCAGATTGATTCATGAGAAACCTTTAAATCCTAAACGAGTCACCGTTTGGTGTGCATTATGATTAGGAGGTGTAATTGGGCCGTATTTGTCTTAGAATGCTGCTGGTGAAACTGTAACTGTCGAATGTTCGATATCGTGACATGATTTTTTGTCAATTTTTGAACTTTGACGAGAGCGGACGTCTGTAGAGCCTACAGGAGGTGATCATTTGGCAGATATGTGTTTAAATATCATACACTTTGCTTCAATAATCAATAAAAAGTTTTTTGAAATCAACGCAAATTAAGTGTTTTATTCAAAAATTTAAAAAATCGCTCAATTTGAAAGACCCTTTATATTCTTTCCCGTTTTTTGAACAAAAAGTTTTCCTGAAAATGTATCCAAAATGCAACCATTTCCTCGGAAAATAGATACAAAAACAGGTTTAATTTTCTTAACAATAACAACTTCTATTTTCCTCTTGTTTGCATCGATTTATCGGAATCCAATTGTTGTTGGGTTGATATCGGAATTCAATTATTGTGTGTATTTGTCTACTGCGGCATTATTTGAAAATATAATATAATATGTTTATGTTCATTTTTCCGTACGATTCCACATAAATTTGGTTTATTTTGTTACAAAAAAAACTAAATTACTAATTATTGTTGTTTAAGTTCTAAATTGAATTCAAACTAATGTTTCACATTATAACACGTTTTAAACGATTCACATCACATTAAAAAATACATGATCAATTGTTTTAATAAATTAACTGTTTCAAAATGTCCACCATCACACTCGTCGTGAAAGAAGTTGCATTGATTAATAAAATTGATTCCCTTGGTTCTGACCATAATAAGCTCTTTTATACTGTTTTAGTATTCCAATAGGAAACTCCAACTTGACGCTCAATACTTCGAGTACTTCTGGTAGAATCCACATCAACAAGATGTAAAAGTTGTCCTTCGACTTCAGGACAAATTTCTCACTGCCACTTATATTATTGAAATTCTGGAACAATACTACCAGTATCCAAAACTCTTGGAAAAAACTTGGACAAATTTTTGCCGAGCTGGAAACATCCTTTCGGGATATCGTTGCCCGTAAATACGCCTTTTTCGAAATTTTGCAAAGAGATATTTACCAAATGTGCTTATTCACATATTAACTTAAAATGTTAATTCTTATCACAGTTTTTCTATTGGCGATTTAATAACATTATCATTTTTTTTTACGTGGAAAGCCTCAGGTTTTCGACCCTTGTAATAAACTTTTTACTTTAAAATTATATGCATAATCGTTGGTTAAATTTACGAAAGTACTTTCCCTTACACCCTGCCGAATGCACTATAAGAAAAAAGTTCCGTCTTTTATGATGTTTACATAAATTCGGTTAACTGACAAGTCAAAGTACAATTTTACCGAAAACCGAAGATATATCTACAATTTTAACATTAACAATGATTATTTAAAATCTTTCATGACGATATTCTTTAAGACGTTTTAATGATGATAATTATATTCTTTAAGGCGGTATTACGTGGGCGGAACAAGAACCAATAACACATCTAAATGAATCGTTCTTACGTGAAAGTATTCTCCGACACTCCGGATAAAGGAAAAGGAACGAACGTTTTATAATTAACATTCACGCATGAATGTTATACTAAATATTTATTTAAATATTTGTTTCATATGATATATTTATTATGAAAACAATGTGACTCCTGTCATATTTATCACTTATATATCTAGGCATAACCCAGCGGTCTTTATGGTAATCAGACTGATCACATTTTATTAAAAGTTAGATGAAAATTCGCAATGACAAACTTAATTATCGGCCTCTACTTTCCATTAACTGTGGAATGTATTCGAATACGATTTTTTTGTCCCGTATAGATCTTGAAAGCTCCATCTTTCAGCTTCAAAACGAGGTTTAATGTTCAAGCCTATTATGAATACCGGGTGTGGCGGTTAATAATTCTAAATTTTTTTAGAGATGGCGTTAGAAACAAGGGTAGTTTCACAGTTTAATCTCTTATGTCATTTTGTTCATACGACAGTATCTTTCAAAATGCCATTGATTTTTAAACGATTTCGAATTAGCGTCATATTTTTTCGAGTAATAAACATATCGTGTTTTGAGCTAAGTAAAGAGCAGTTAGTGATTTTCTGGTTGAATCAAAAGAAAAATGTGAGTTAAAACCATTGTATACTTGTGGAACCTTATGGCGATAATGTCCCAACGCAAGAAGCTAGTGGGCGTTGGTTTAGGCGATTCAAAAGTGGTGATTTCGACTTGAAAGGCAAAAAACGCCCATGTCAACCCAAAAATTGTCAAATTGTAAACATTGTTGGAAGAAAACGATATGCAAACTCAAAAACAAATGAACGAGAGGTTAAATGTTTGTCGCTGAACAATTTGTGATCGTCTGCATGCCATGCGAAAGATCCGGAAGGCAGGAAAATGGGTACCACATCAGCTGGACAGACAGATAGACAGACAGATAGAAAAGCTGGACTGCTGTACGAAGTTTTACTTTCTTCACATGAAAGAAAGACTTTTTTCCATCGGATCGTGACAGGAGATGAAAAATGGATATATTTCGAGAACCCAAAATTTCCAAAAAAATCATGAATTGACTTAGGACAACCATTAGCATCGACTGCAAAATCGCTTTTAAAAGAAGACAATGCTGTGCATTTGGTGGGATCAGGAGGGTGGCATGTATCATGAGCTTTTGAAATTAGGCGAAACAGTTAATATTGCTAGCTACCATCAACAAATGATCAATTTGAACCATGCATTGATCGAACAGCGACCAGAATGGACTGGCTACACATCACGGAAAAGCGGATTCGCGGATTTTGCGGCACGACACCGCCCCATCACACATTTCTGCACTTGGCTGGGAACTCTTGCCCCACCCTCCGTACTTACCAGACTTGGCCCCTTCCAACTAAAACCTGTTTTCATCGATATCTCATGCACTTTCGGTAAAACACTTCAACAATTACGGAGATGTCGAAAAATGGCTTGATGACTGGACCACCTCAAAAGATGTGCAGTTTTACTAGGAAAAACTGCTACAAATTGCAAGAGAAATGGGAAAAACGTGCAGCTAGTGATGGCGCATACTTTGAATAAACCATTTTTACCTTTCTCCCAAATTAAACATGTTTTTCTAGAAAAAAATAAGAATTATTAACCGCCACACCTGGTATAACATGGAAAATTAATTATAAACGCGATGTCGATCGAAAAACAGCATTTGATCCAAAGTCTTCTTTCCACCTTTCAACTAAAAAGTGCTGTAAAGGCTCAAGACATGATTTGTGCGGCTTCGGGAGAGAATGCTGTTTCATGCAGTAATTGTAAGAAGAGGTTCCAGCAATTCCGAACTGGAAATTTTGACTTAATTGATGCATAACGACCGGAATAAAAAATAGTATAAAAAGTGGATGTAAAATGTGGTAATAAAAAGTGAAGGATAAAGAATTGGAAACAATGCTGGAAGAAAATCATTGTCGTATACATCTAGATCTCGAACTTGAAGTAACACCGCAAGCCATTTCCAAAAGTATACATAAGCTGGGGAAAATGCAAAAGTACAGTTGTTGGGTCCCCTATGAACTCAAAACTGACAATAGCTTTGATGTTGGTATGTCATTGCTCTCCAAATTCAAGAAAAAGTACTTCCTACATAAGATCGTTAACTGTGATGAAAAGTAGATTCTCTAAAATAATCTAAAGAGGCCAAAATCATGGATTAATCCTGATGAGCCAACAACCAGTACCTCAAAACCAAATATCCACGACAAAAAGTGTTGCTGGCTTCGGATATTTTATTGCGCCCGGTATATTCTCACTAACAACCACTAAAAAAACAACCAGTATCATGAGTTATGCTTAGATGCCAAATATCACAAAACCTCTTAAAAATAATCACACTTGGCTTTGTAAGTCTGTTCTTGAGCACTCCATAATGACATAAAAACTACATCGATCATGCAAATCTCTAACAGTTGGTGGAACTCTTGTGAATACTTTTAACAAGCCAACTTGACATCTTCAGAAGTAGTTTTCCATTTTGAGAGAGCCTAACATTCCTAGATCATAAATTGTCTAAACTATATAATCTTTTAGTAAAACTAGCCTTCTAAAAGTCACTACACAAAAAGGGGTCTAGAAACAACTCCACCCCTCTACTGTATTGCAGCCCTGATATCCCACGTTTGTAAACGAATGCTCAATAGTGTTCACAAATAATTAAAAACTATCTTTACCTCACGCCTTTTTAATACTTTTTAAGCAGGCCTTTTGCAGGATTGCTTCTTTGAGAGCGATATTTCGGCTAAGCGTTTAAAATTTCATTTCCAAGACTTCCCAAAATATCTAAACAATATTTTCCAGTTACATTTTGACCATTTGGAACGAAATCCTTGCCCTTAACTCATAGAAACAGACAAGCGTGATCTAAACATAACATTATTTTAACGGGAAACAAGATGAGGCTATCTTTTTTGGAACAATCTCAACTTCTCTGTTAACATTTTATAGGTCAGATTTGAACCAATATTTAATGAACCTTTTCGATTTTATCATGCTTAGTCGACATCTTCATACATACATTTTGATTATTTCAAGCAATCGTTCCTGTAGCATGAGGGTCATTTTTGATGAAGATCAGGAAAAAACAGTTTCACTTCGACCTATATAAAATATCTTTATGAACTGATTCAAATTGTAATATACTATATTATATAAAAAATATATTTCAATGAATACAATCATATAAAAGCTATTAACAGCTATGTTTTAAATCATATCTTAGTTGACTCGTTCCTAAGGTACCGCGAGAAAGAAAATAATCAATTTAACCTAAATTGATTCCGGATGATGATAGCTCAAAGATCATGAACATCAAATAATCTAATTGAATCATTAAACTGTTGTAATATGATTAATTGTTTCATTGAAAATGCAAAATTAAACTTCAAGTGAACTATTCATTGTTTATTGCGTAATTGGTTTCGTTTTAAGTATTGGATTCGTTTGGACGATGTAGTTTAATTTAGTGTAAATTTGTTTAGTAGGAAGTGATTAAAATACCCATTAAATAAATATTAATTATTACTTAGGAGCGACTGGAAGGCGACGAAAAATGAAAATAAGAGAATTGCAACAATTGTACGAGGTCGGCTCGTATATTTTAAGATATGGGTTATGGTAAATATTCTGAGATAAGAAAGATAAAGATAGAGAGATAAATATATAAACAATATATACGACTCTTATACTGTTCTTCAATGTTCACCCAAATTGGGTTTTCAATATTGAAAAAAGAAAAAAAGGAGGGCAACAAGGACTCAAGTTTTCAGTGATAATGTTTTTACTTTCCAAAAACTCGGTAATTAAATCAAATAGCTGAGTGGCAATGCGCATTGTCGTGATGCAGAACCTAAGTGCTCTTGATGTTCCATCTAAAGCGAATGAATCATTTTCGAAGAACTTCTTCGTAAAAGTACTGGTTTACCGTTAGGCTTTGAGCACAAGTCTAACGGACGGAGAGCTAAGTCTCGTCAACAGTAATGATGTTACATACAATGAGTGTCATTTTCAATATATCCCATAAAGCCGAGAGATGTTCCTCCTGTTGTCATTTTGAACATGTGAAAAGTTTTTTCATAGGATCAAAGTCAAAGTATAATGAGCGGTTGTGTGAGTCAAATCAACTCTTCTGTTGACATTTTCGTCACTTCTTATAGGCCTTTCTCTACAAGGTTCTTTTTCAATCGAGTCTCAGCTTTCTAAGATTGCCTTAAATCACATAAAAACCTTGGTCCTTGACAAAATACTGTTTTCATAGGCCTGTTGAAGTATTGTAAAAGTCTGCATCGCACTATGCCCAAGTGTGAAATAAAACTTCATAGCGCACCAATGCTTGAAATGGTTATCACTTATTTTTAGAACACACTAGAAAAATCTGGTTCAAGTAAAGAATTGCAACGAACCACCAAGTAACTCTAGGTTCAAAGTTGTACTGAAGCCACATCAGATGTCGGCCTGCCTCACTTCCAAATGGGAAACCAAAAGCGTTGCCAGATCGAAGGTTACGCCTTCAGTTTCATTACTTTATTTACATATCTAGTACTCAATGTATAGCATGCCTTGAATAAAAAACAACATACACTTTTTCCTTGTCAACTTTTATTTTTATGCATGCAATTGCCAAAAACATGGCGAAGAAAGTTTTTTTATGAAAATTATTGTTTCTAACAGGTTATGAGATACTAGTATTTTTGTAGTTCTATTAAAAGAGTTAAAATGCCACTAATTCGGGTATCACGTTAGTGATAAAAGAAAAGAAAAACGAAAGAAAAACCAAGTTTAAGTTTTAAGTGAAATAGCAAGACTATTTGAGATTGCTACTTCTACTGTTATGAAAGTTTTGCATGAGTATGACATTTTGGTCGGTCTAGAAATATATAAAACGTGGTGAACGGCATCTCAGACTTCGTACTTAACAAAACCGATATGAAAATATCTGGTTAGTGCGTGGTGCAGTTAATGGAGATACAAGAAGACATATTTCGAGGATGCCTATTAATCGACATTAGTTGCGATAGGGATGTGTACTTATTGCCCTTATTGGTTAATAATTCTTTTTTTTTTTTTTTTAAACACGTTTAAGAAACGTAAGAAATGGTTTATTCAAAGCATGCACCATCGCTAATCGCCCAATTTGCCCATCTCACAGGCAATGTGTGGATGCCCTCCCAGAAAATTCGTACATCAGTTGAGGTGGTCCAGTTATCAAGCCATTTTTCGACATTTCCGTAATTGTTGAAGTGTTTCATGGAAAGTGTGTGAAGCAGCGGTGAAGTGGTAGTCGGAAGGGGAATCAAGAAATAGTCCCAAAGAAAGTTAATTGTTTTTCAGTGACCTCAGTATTTGATTTGTGAGATCAAATAAAGCTGTTTTTTGTTGATCTTTTTTCTAGATATCCATACTGGATGCTGTTAAGTTGCTTTGTTGTAATCATGTAATTTAAGAGGTGATTACACATAATTTTTTCGAAAATCTTAGAGAAGGAAGAAAGTTAGCTTATTGGACGATAATTTTCAATTTTATATCTATGGCCTTTTTTAAAAATTGGAACAACTAAAGTCAGCTTCAACTGATCAGGAAATATGCAATATTGAAAGGAATTATTTATTATAAAGCACAGAGGTTTGGCTAGTAGGTCCATTGTACATTCTATTAAATTCATCGAAATTTCATCAAAGCTTGCACTACACTTATTTCTCAACTTTTTTACACCTGTTTTAGCTGTATCGATGATCAATAATTTTGAATTTTTCTAGAAAATGGAACCTGCCGTAAGTCATTGGGTAACGTAGATGCTGCATTTACAAAATATATATTAAAATCACCTGCTATTTTTTCAGGATCTCCTTCAATTTCCAGTTTGTTATTCGCTGAGATTTGATGTTCCTTGTATGTTTTTTACAATTGAATGAATAGTTTTAGATTTATTTTCTGATTATTTTATTATTTTTTTATAACAATTTTTTTTCATGTCCCTAAGTATTTTATTGTATTCTTTCTTTTTTCATTATAAGGAGCTCTGAATTGTTTGTATTTTGTTTTTAAAACATACAATACATCTTTCAGTCTCATCATCATACATACAGTCTTTCTTAGACCTTTCTAATGTTGGGTTTCTTTTAAATCGTTTTGTCGAAATACTGTTTTTTTTTCTTTTAACTAACTTAACTAAAACTAAAACTTTAACTAAAATGTGTATTGAAATGAAAAAGGATTACTCTTATAAAATTATTCCATTGCGCATTTACATTATTTAAGAGTAAGTCATACAATTGTGACCAATTAATATCTGTTAGTGAATTTCTCTAGTCGCCTTTGTTTTGTGTGTTAAAAATGCGAATATTTTGATACGAGTATACTACACCTGTAATGAAGTTTAAATTGCAATTAGTTATGATATTGTCAATACAGATGCTACTTACGTTCGTGAGTTTTGTTGGCTCAGAAATTGCATATTGCAGGTTGTATGACTCGATCAATGAAAGCATACCAAAGAATATCTAGAGCGGCTCTTTTGGATTTCACCTTTATTTCATTATAGGTATATTTGAATAAACTGTGATGAACTGTAAACAACTGATTTATTGAGCGTCGCCTTCCTTCTTAGGTATATGGCATTAATTTCTGTTGTATTATGTTTGTTAGAATGTTTTAAGTTGTGCAAAGCAATTATATAACCACGATGGTTTTCGTATTCCAATTTATCTCTTTTTTATGAATCGGTACTATTGTCTCCTGCTGCCACTCTTCAGGCATCTGTTCACTATTCCAGATGATGAATAGTTTGAGCTAATTCTTTGCATCCGAAAGCTTTATTACTTTTGAGTTCCATTAAACTTTCCTCCACCTCCTGCAACGATGGTACTTCTACGAGCGACATTCATAAATTGTGGCCTACCATTTTGTTCTTCTATGATGGTTTCATTTAACACCATTTTAAGAAAACTTATTGACCACCCAATTAATATTGCTAAGACTTAGAGTTAAAAGTGAAAGTATTCTTTCAATCAAAATTATCACAGGATGTTTTTTGACGCATCGGAATTCTCTAGATAGTAAGTCCTTCGATCCCCATAAGCTTTTTGTAAGACTTATATGCATGTCGTAGTATGGAATTTGTTAAAGGGTGACAAGATCTTGTTTTTTTTTGTTAGGCGTGTAAAAATAGCCAGATGAAGATTTAATCATCTCCACATATTTTATGCTTCGTGGAAAATCTCTTAAGCCAATTTTCAAGGCAAATGTTTTAATACAAATAATTAACTACAAGATATTAAAAATGTTAATTCGAAAATGATAACAATCAAATTACTAGTTATTCCTAAAAAGGATGGAAAATGTCAGGCGTCTTTCTAGTTTACTAATTCGACAACTCCATTTACTATCTCTTTGTATACTATGGCTAGCCTACGCCCTCATAAACGTTTTTGAAGTTGTTTCTAGTATTTCAAGCTTTTCCGAAGGTTGCGAATTATATTATTATTATTACGTTAAATACACAACTATGATCAAAAAGTAAGCTAACTTTTTAAATAGAACACAAAGTATTTATTTATTGTCCAAATTTATTTCGCCTTCTTCAAAATAATCCCCTATGAGTGTAAAACATTTATTCCAATTATAGTTTTTTCCAGTCTTCGAAAGGACCAAGTTTAATACTTGACTTCTGGTATTTCATTCAAAGAGACCAGCGAACTCTCTTAAATGGATTTTATGGACTCAAAACGGCGCCCAAGAAGTGGTTTTTTCAATCAAGAAAACAGATAAAAGTCACACTGTGACAAATCTGGTGAATATAGAGTATTTTTGTCTGATTCTTTAACGAAAGAATTACGAATAATTTTTGCGGTGTGTAATGATACGTTATATATCTATATATGCAGCACTAGACATTTCTTTTTTTAGGCAAAATTTCATAAAAATTCTTTGTTCAATAGAATTTGCACCTTAATAATCGAAATGATATGAAACTTCTCTCATATATCAAGGATAGTCATGCCAACCTAAAAAGCGAACTTTTAGAACAAAAGTCATCTTATTTTTGATCATAGTAACGGATGTCTCAGAATATTTTTGGTTTTTATTCTGACTGTTACACACCAAATAAATTTAGGGGTGGGTGGGGGGGAGTTTAGTAGCGATCCATCGTTTCATGAGACTACAGGGCACATTTTGCGTGCGAGCGTTTTATAAAAACAAGGATTCCTACACTATTGATCGACGTCTGTACAGGACACATTTTAAGAAACTGAAAACACAATGCCGGATAAATCAACTGGGCGCAAAATGACATCAGGAACGAGCACGAATGTTGACCGTGTTCGCCAGTCTGTTAGAAACGATCCACAGTTTTCGCGCACCATTTCTACATTTGCACAGATCAACGATTCATCGCACTATTCCTAAAGATTTACATTTCCACCCATTACAAAATTGTTATTGTGCAAGAGATGAAGCCCAATGATCCAGCTAAACGAGTCGAATTCGGCAGGACAATGAAAAATGGTTTTAGGAGCTTGAATGGTAATAGATATGGTTTTCTGATGAATCGAATTTCTACATCAAAGGCCACGTAAATAAACAAAATTGCAGATATTGGGATCCCGACAATCTGCTGGAACTGCACCAGAAACTATTACACTCCCCTAAGGATGTCGTTTCGGTTTCCATATCAAACGAAGGAATTATCGGCCCCTACTTTTTTGGGGATAACCGTGGTCACGCTAAGACTGTTAATTCTTATCGTTATTGTCATATGATCCGGACTTTCTTGGCTCGAGAAATGCAAAACTCGAATGGCTACAACTGGGAGGAGTACAGATTTAACACCTGCTGATTTGTTTTCTATGGGGCTACTTGAAAAGTCACTTCTCAACCCATTACCACCCAACTTAAATGTTTTAAAGCAAAAAATAACAGACGAAATCCACACGATTCCAAGAGCGATGCTCCAGCGATTAATTGAAAATTTCAGTTCCAGCCTAAATGAGAAGCGGTTGGTGTGCATTTATGGATAGTTATTTTTCATAAATAAAAATTCAAGAACTAATCTGTAATTTAACAGCAATTAAACAAGTTTGATCTAATTCTGATGTTTTATTTTTTAAGTATCAAAAACGAAAAATATACTGAGACAGCCTTTAGTTTCGTTGATCAAAAGAATGTGGCTTTTTTGAAACACCGATTTTGCACATTTATTTCTTGCATTTTAACTATTTATTCAAGATGGTTTAATACAAAAAAGTAACATTCTTAATAAAATTAAAATATAACTGCATCTTCTTCCTGGGTGCGCGCCAGCGACCGTGACCTCCTTAAACCCTCGCCGGGCAACAGCACCCCTTTACCAGTTTTTAATGTGCAGTAAGTCTTTAGCATCTTTTCTTGCGATCGTGTTTTTGGTCTATCTCGTTTTCTTTTACTCGTTCTCTTTTCCTTTCCTTGGTATTTGATTTTCTGGCTTTCTCGCCAGAAATCTTTCAATAATTGCTTGAGTTCGAATTTGAAAGATCAAGGATAATCTGATCCTCCAAATTCCATTACGATTTACAGCACCAAAAATTCTTCTGAGTATTCTTCTTTCTAATACTTCAAATCTCTTTTGTTTTCTTTGTGAGGGTCCACGAATCGCAACCATAAATGACTACTGGCCGAATGTGTTTTTTATAGATCCTAACTTTAGATAGAAAGCCCCTCATATTGGAGAACTAAAGAAAAATTATGCATCATGGCAACGACGCAGGAGAACGATCAAAATCTACAACTACACACCGCACGACAATGGATAAGTTCAAATTGTTTCTGCAAACGAATTCAAAACTTGTAACCAAACCATCAGCGGGACTGATCAGTTGTAAGTAAACAATAGAAACAATTGCATATGGTAACGAAGTATTGTGAAATTAAAATAAATGTAGGATTTTTCCGCAAATAACATCTGAAGTATAAATTGCTTCCAAATTAAATTCAGTAGTATATGATTATGTTTATAGTTCAATTCTTCTCAACTCAGAAATTTACCACTAAACACCAGATCACTTATTTATACTTTTCGACGCGAATTTCGCTAACAATGTTAGTCAATCTCAGATTGAATCAATTGTTGAGGATGTTAAGATGATTAGAGAAACGCGTGTCGAGAAATATGAAACAAACTCAAAACTCTTTTTTTAAACAGGATTACTATATTTTTATAAAGGATTACTATAAACAGTTTTCTGTTTATAGTAATCCTTTATACGGATTGGAATATAATTTTGACTTCACTACATTGGAAAACTGTTACGGAATAATACATTAACCACCATTTCTGTGTGGTATAGTCCGTTTCAAGATATTTCATTGCCCTTCGGCAGAATGTTAATTGCCCCAGTAAATCTCAATAAAAATATTCCTAGTTTCTTAAAAGGTACCAGAGCCGGAGTGGTTTAACTTCTGAATAATTTTGTGAAGAATAAAATATTGTTAAATTATTATTGTTATCATCGACTTGGTGTCACTCTCTCAGCTCAAAGAGCTGGAAACCATAAACCGATTCCTCCCTCGCGATGTTGGAGTTCTGCTCAGAGCCTGGGGATAAATTTTATTCATGAGCGAGTATTCCGTTGGCATTAAGACAAAAATGTTTAAACTATGTTTGCAGGTGCAGGTTTCCAACAATATAGGCGTTTCTATTTAGTCCGCAATTTATTAGACTTTTGGAGAACCTGCGGCTCACCAATCCCTCTGCGGAAATTACAAAAGGTTCGATGTTCTTCAATTCATAAGAAAGATTCTCATACTTAGAAACTTTTTCCACCTCCGTTTTATGTATATTGTGAGACAGTGCTATGGCAATATCAATAATTGTTCCCCGCTTTTCTTTTTTATTTATTAAGACTATGTCTGGTCTATTGCAGTCGACGGCCCTGTCAGTTATTATCGGTCTTTCCCAGTAGAGCAGCACATTGTCGTACTCCAGAACAGCTTAAGGACTGTATTTATAATACTACGGAGTAGATGTTGGTAAAAGACCATGATTAAGTGCCAGTTTTCGGTGGATTATTTTAGCAAGCTGATTATGCCTTCCTAAATATGCGTTTTCTGCTAAAGTAGAACATCCACCAATTATGTGCTCAACAGTCTCTCCTATTTTGCCACACTTTCGACATACATCTTCAGTGTTTTCTTTAAGGATATATTCCTTGTAATTATTGGTTTTGATGACTTTATCCTGGATAACAACAATAAAACCCTCAGTTACCGGATATAGTTGATTCTCGTCTAACCAGAGCAGAGAAGCTTTCTTATCAATAGTATTGCCATTTAATAATTATACATATCTACCGTGGATTGATTTATGTTCCCAGAGATTTTTGTTGTTTTGTATTGTCCCTGTTTCGATAGTGTAGTTTGCATGGTTCAGTTTTAGTGGTGTGTAATTGTGATCAAACTGAGTTGCGAGTCTCATAAATTGATCTTTCGAACTTAGAAAATGTTGGCGAAGCTTCTTTTCCTGAGTAAGACACAATTCTTTGATATTAATAAGCCCTCTATCTCCATATTTTCGAGGAATGTATAATCTCAACACAGAAAAATTGATATGGAAACAACGGAATTTTGTTAAAAGTCGTCTAGTCATGCGATCTAGCTCTTCCAGTTCTGTGTTTGGCCACTTGACCACTCCAAATTAATATGTTAACATCGGTACTGCCCATGTATTGATTGCCTTACATATATTCCCCCTGACAGTTTTGTATTAAGAACCTTCGTTATTAGTTTCTCGTATTTATCTTGGAACTAATGTTTGAGTGTCGTATGGTTTAGCACTTGATTTTGTGCTATTCCCAGATACCAATAGTTTCAATGAGTGAATCTGACAGAATGATTCCTGATTTTGTTTAACTTGTCCTTTTTTTATATTGACGATGGAACATTTATCTAGACCAAAGGTCATCGCTGAATATTTTTACGGTTTTAATAAACGATTGGAGTTTGCTCTGGGACTCTGGGACTGTGATAACCTTCTGCTGTTTGTTAACTGGAACCTAAATCCGCTTGCAGACTGATTGAGAATCGTGGACATAGGATTTATGGCCAGACAAAACCAAATTGGTGACAAAGAGTCTCCCTGGAAAATTCCCTTCTCAATGTTGACTCTTCGAGCAGTTTCTCCCGATATTTATATATTCGTCTTCCAAGACTTCATTAAGTGAGTACGCATTGCTCTGATTTTAGGGCAGATTTTGTAAATTTCCAAAACTTTAACTAACCAATCATAATGGACAGAATCGAAGGCCTTACTGTAGCTAATATAACATAAGTTAAGGTTACGCTTTTTTTTCTGGACGTGCTTCAGGGCAATTGCATCTATAGTAAGGTGGTGCTTGCATCCCGCAGATTGTCTTACACATCCTTATTGTTCTTCTTCGAAGATATTATTATCTAAACAGTGATGATATATTTTTTCGTTTACTAATGATGTAAGTAACTTATAGAGTGCTGAAAGACAAGTTATAGGTCGATAGTTATTTAGCTGCATCTTTTTAGCTCATCATTTTTCTTATATAGTAAATATGTATTTCCCTCAGATAAAAATTGCGGAATAGATTCGGAGTTAGTTAATGCTTTACTGAAGCAACGTGATAAATTGTCATGTATGGCATCTCAATATTTGATCTAGAAATTCTGGATTCTATCTGGCCTTGGTGCTTTCCAGTTTTGCGTTTTTCTTATGGCGTTACAGACCTCTTCTGTTGTAAATTCAGCCACATTCATTTCCCATTAAGCCTTCTTGCAGGTTCTCGATATCTGAGATCCAAGCTGCTGATGTGTTGTACCCCTCCGATACTTTCCAAGTTGTTTTCCAAAATTCGTAACATGTTGTTGGGTCGATGTTTTGGGTATTAGATTTACTAGGTTCATTCGTTTCAAGGTCTCGATAAAACTATTTTTGATTTTTATAAAAGTGTGCGTTTTGCTCCTGCCTTTTTTTATTCTCATTATATCTACGCAGCCTTGCACCTTTGGCTTTTGCTTTTTGTCTGCATTGGTCTATATATGAAATTACTTTACTTGATTCTACGTACCTTAATTCGTATATTTATCCTTGCCTTTTTGGCTATGGCTTTGGCTTTTACGGTCACTTTTCTAGATGGCCGGCCTTTCAAGTATTCTTTCATTATATCTGCCTTGCCACGTAAATCTTTTATGTTTTTTTTCCATTCTTCTTTTCCACTGAGGGATTTGCTTAAGATGACTGTGCTGTACTAGGATAATATGTATGTTGTCCGTTAAGTTCTATTATAGTAACAGCTGAACAATACAATGCCAACTGCGTGTCATATAGATCAGAATTTGTTTTAAGGAACTCCCTCATACTAGATTCATTCCCGATGCAATTTCTTTGGCTTTATGAATATTTTTCAAGAGCGGTATAACAGGTCTATTAAGGGGATCAGTTTCTTCGTAAAATGTCATATTACTGAAGAATTTTGTCATATTACTGAAGAATGTATTCCAATTGTGGTTTTGGCTTTTATCTTGCTGTATTGTTGGTGAAGTGTTTCTGAGTGTTTCTGGTATTGTTGTTGTACTTCTGATGTTTTCTGGAATAATTTCAAGAACCCCAACCGCTTCTGTGCCTAATAGTATTGTTTGATGTATGGCTTTAGCCGCTTCTCTCTTTATCTCATCGCGTTGCGTGGTGATTAGATAACCTTTTTTGATTATAACGTTTTTTATGTCTGCTATGTTTTGTTCAGTGATATCTAGTTCTGAGTATCTTCGTATAAATTCCTTATAAAGGGATGATATCCACCCTGGAAGTGGATCATCGCTGCAGCGATTAACGTAAGCATCGATTAACGTAATAAAATGCACAAATTACGTCTGTCTTTAATTTTTGTTGACAATTTTATACATTGACCGCGAGCTCTCCTAGGAGCAGTCTACCGGACAGCGGGCGAGCCCGAAGGGAAAGCGAGGTCTTGTACTTCGACCTTTCTTAGTGTATCCAGTTCTTCTATTACCTTTTTCGTTGCCAATCTTGTGGTACCATAGAGTTGGGAGCCGCCACTTGCTCCATACTCGCCAACCCCAGAAAAATCCTGCCGACGGTTCCGACGGGCTCTTGTCCGCAAAACCTTACCGCCTTGAAAATTACTTTTACTTGTTTTTGTCTCCATAACTTTTAGTTTTGGGTCAAGGGAAAACAGAGATCACCCAAGGCAGAGCCCCGAATTACCAAGGGAAGGCTATTTACTACCGGAGGGCGCTAGATATCCGGAGACATCGTTAGAGACACTTTAACCCCATGCCATTCAGCTCATCGGCACAATGGATTTCCACCTTGAGCTTAGGGGATTTTTTTTAGAGGTTTACTCCTCTCAGCTCGGAAAGGTGGTGGCGCTACACACCAAACGGACTCTCCGCTCCTGCCTTACGGGCTCTCCGCTCCTGTCTTATTATTATTATTATGTATGACTAAAACATGGTTTATTGGTTTGCATATTTTGAATTTATGAGTACAATAAAAATAAATAAATAAATAAATAAATGTATCATTAGTACAATAAAAATTATAACTTAAATTTAATTATACATTTAGTTCGGTTTCGCTCTCACTGTCACTTTGATCTACACTAATAATAAGTGGTTCTGTTCTATATTGTTAGTAAATAATACATTTAACAATACAATTACAATAACTGTTAATAATAATACAAATTACAATAAACATATAAATCTTCTATTTTAATAAGTTGGTTATGGTAATGGTTAATCGAATTTATCCAACTTTCTTTGGGAATACTATCTATATATACTATATATATATATATATATATATATATATATATATATATATATATATATATATATATATATATATATATATATATATATATATATATATATATACACACATATATATATATACATACATATATATATATATATACATATATATATATATATATATATATATATATATATATATATATACTTCCTAATTAATGTTAAAACAGTATGTCCCATATCGGCAGCAATGGTATCATATACATTTTCCTTTTTAATATTAATCTTCTTTAGTCTTTTTATTTTATTATTAGTCTTTAATATTTCTAGAAGATCACATTTTTTATATGTATTTTCGAAGTAGATATCGTTTCATAACATATAGTTCTGATTTTCCAATTTAGTGTTAATGGCATTCGTTTTTTTCTTTGCAGTTATGACAACTAGCATTGTCCATTATAATTACACTTTCCTTAGGTACATTGGGCAAAAGGCTATTTATAAACCAATCTTCAAAAAGTTCTGCTGTGGTGTCGTCATGGTAGTCCAAAGATGAATGTTTAATATTGGTAACATAATGGGACGAATGTAAGATAATGGGACGATGTTCTAATCTGTATTTTTTTATAGAGTTTAAGTAGTCAAACCGCCATCGTCGCAATCGTTATGATTCCATTAATATATGTTAATAAATGTAAATAGGCACAGTTTGCTCTTCATACATAGCATGAATTTTGCTTCGGATTAAGTCTTTGTCGCTTTCGTCAACACATTTGCTTTTACCAGAATCACTATGGACTTTTTTGACTTTAATTGGCTTCGTCACAATATATTTATCTATAGACAACGGAGTTTTCGTTAATGAAGACGTTTCTGCTGCGGCTGCATATACATTAAGCCCCCTATTCAATAAAGAAACATACACATTTTTAACAATTTGCTTAGCATCGGGCGATAAATGTTTTCTTTTAAAATTAGCACTACCGGACGTACAATGATCATTATCTTGCCAAGAACATCACATTTTGGAATAATAAAAAATACGATTGAAATTATAGAACTGCACTGTTTAGGAAAATAATGCGAACTAAACTAAAATATTTCGAAGCTACTAAACCAGGTATAAAATTAATTTTATTATTTTAACTGTTATCTTATTAGGCCCAGCCCTGTTAACGTTTCTTGCAACTCTGCTGGGTTTCGTTACGGCAGGGGTTGCTTAGAGTTTATTGCAGCCAATCGGTCAACGATATATCTTGAAAAGCACTTTACTAAAGAAGGCTTTACTACAGGATATGAGTTATCGTTCACAAAGGGATATGACATGGCAATGCATCCTGGCCGCCTATAAGACCCTCATAATTTTTTTTAGCTCTTGGTCCGATCTAACCAGCTATGGCTATTTTCCATTTTTAAATTTTACGTTAGTGAACAAATATTAAAATTATATCGCATAGCGGAAAACGATAAGAACCGGCTTGTTCTACATTCTTAAAAGGATTTTAATTGTTCTCTTATCTAGCATAGAATTCACTTCAAGCAGATCGTATGCAGAGTTTTAACAATTTTCATTCTTATCTGCAACTATTTTAATGTAATAGGCACATCAGCATTCATGGTAGCTTTAAAAATTATCTGCTTAAACTTACTAACATGACAGATTTAAATATTACTGTAAACATAATTTTATCGTGATTAGTCACTAAACAACCAAGTTATCCTTCAGTTTTAAAATAAATTGTCTGTTACTGGAAAAAAACTTTTAAGAAATATTTTTTTGTGGTTAATAAAGTGTTTGTTTTAGTAACATCTATTAATATTGTTATATATATATATATATATATATATATATATATATATATATATATATATATATATATATATATATATAAGCTGATAATTTTGGGCGGTTGAACAATAAGGGCACGTGGGCACGTGCCCTACCTAAAAATTAAAAAATGAAATGAAAATTTGATGTATGACAGCTACACTCCTATTTTTACATAGCAAAGTGTGTGTATGATACTAAGAAATGTAAAATTTTTGGTCACGACGCATTTCCTTATCCTCATTCCAAAATTTGGTTATACGTGCCCCACCTGTTTTTTCCCCACGAACCGCCGCTATAAAAATAAATAACGAGTAAATCTCTATAGAGTGGGTCAAAAAAGTATTCTTTTTTCCTTCAATTCTGAAAACAATCAACTTATCATTCGGTAATGTGTTTTGGCATTAAATAAATATGAAAAAAAAAGTTTTAAAGAAAACAAAAACTGTTGTGTTACTTTTTCATTTACAGTTTTATCGGTCGAAAAGCCAAAGTCTGGGTATTTAGGTGTTACTGAGGCAACATTGTAACGTAAGTGTGTCATAGATTTTGATGACATACAACCATTATTTCGCTGAATAATCTATATATATATATATATATATATATATATATATATATATATATATATATATATATATATATATATATATATATATATATGTATTATTATTCACGTATGGGCCCTGGTGGACCACGCGAAGAACAATTAGAGGCGTTTGTTGTTGTTAGCCTTCCTTTGAGCCCATACTAATTTCATTCTTTCGCTATGAGCTTTTTTCCTTTCGTCAGACCAAGTTGTTCCAGTCTTCCTACATTTTTCTCTCTGGCCAACCTTCCAAACGTTAACCTTGTGTGTGAAACAACCTCTATCCTGAATTTCACTTTGTGTAATATTTGCTGATCTTAGGTCCTCTTTAATTGCCGCAATCCATTTAATTATTTCTACTTTAGCTCTACTCCTATTTTCATAAAATTCGACTATTTGTCTAGTTAGCCTACTCGGATTCATCCGTTTGATGTGTCCGTAAAACTTAAGTCTTCTTTTTCTCATATCGCTATGTATATCTGTGTATTGTTGGATTTCTTGGTTTTCTCGAAGTCGGTATGTTGTGCTATTTATTTGTTTGGGGACTAGGATTTTTCTTATGATTTTTCTTTTCTTCTTTTCAATGTCCTCGATGTCCCTCTTTCTATTCAAAATGAGCGTTTCTGCAGCATATAGACATTCTGGCTTAATAACCGTGTTGTAATGTCTCAGTTTTGTGTTTTTAGATAGGCATTTTTTGTTGTAAATATTTTGTGTAAGTCTCAATACCGTTTCCATTTTTTGATATCTACCCTTATTGGCCGCTTTTTCCAACCCATTTTCCATGATTATTTCACCCAAATATTTGAATTGAGAGACTCGTCTGATGTTACCATATTTTGTTTTTAGAAATGGTGTTCTTAGTCTGTTGCAGGTCATGTATTGTAAGTGTCTTTTCAAAGGATATTTGGAGTCCTACCTTTTCTGCTGTTTCTTTTAGGATTTCAATCTGTTTTTGAGCCGTTAATACATCTTGAGCTAAAATTGCTAGATCATCAGCAAATGCCAGACAATCAATTTTGATGTTGGTTCTCCCCAGTTTAATGGGCTGCTCAATATTCAGTGCCGACTTTTTTTCACTCCACTCTTGTATTACTTTTTCTAGAACACAGTTAAATAAGAGTGGCGAGAGTCCATCCCCTTGTCTCACACCAGTTTTAATTTCGAAGGGTTCTGAGATGTCACCCATGAATTTAACTTTTGACCTCGTGTTAGTTAACGTTGCTTTAATAATTGCCAGCGTTTTCAGATCTAGTCCTTGTTCTTTCAAGATTCGGAATAAAGATTCGCGGTCAATAGGATCATATGCTTTTTTGAAATTCGCAAATGTACAGACGAGATTTTTATTGTACAGTTTTTGATGTCTTAGAATCAACTTTAGATTCAGGATCTGTTCAGGGCAGGATCTGCCCGGTCGAAAACCTGCCTGATATTCACCAATGTTCGGTTCTAACTGTCCCTGTGCTCTGTCTAGTAGACATTGAGATAGAATCTTGTAACAAACTGGGAGAAGATATATTCCTCTATAGTTGTTTACATCCGTTCTATCTCCTTTCTTATGTAGTGGATGGATTAGAGCATCTTTCCAGTCTTCCGGAATCCATTCGGTTCGCCAAACTTCTTGTAGAATTTTGGTTATTTCCTTGATTGTACCTGGACCAGCGGATTTCAAAAGTTCAGCAGTGATTCCATCTTCACCAGAAGCTTTGTTATTTTTAAGCCGCTTGATTTGCCTAAGTATTTCCTCTTCATTCGGTGGTAATGAATCTGGGTTTGTTTGTTTAGGGTTTAGTGTTGGTAATTTGTTTAAGGGCTCAGGCTCAGTTTAGTATTTGTTCAAAATATTTCGCAAGTTCTTTGCAATTGTCTTGGTTATTTAGAGCTAGTTGTCCGTTTTTCTTTTGAAAGCATAGGCTCTGCGGTTGATAGCCTGTTAATTTAGTTTTAAAAGTTTTGTAAAAGTTTCGGGTGTTATTTTTTTGGAAATCTTTTTCTGTTTCATTAAGTTGATTGTTTTCATATTTTCTTTTAGTTTGTCTAATTAGCTTCGATGTTTCTTTTCTTACTTCCAAAAAGATGTTATAGTTTATTGCTGTTTTTTGACTGTTCCAATCTTTGAATGCTTTACTTCGGCTTAATACTGCTTGCTCGCAAACTTCATCCCACCACGGATGTTTTCTACGTTTTTGTAAAGGGACCAACTTTAAGGCTGTTTTAATAATTTTTTGTTTTAATTCTTGCCAGTTCTGTGCAGGTTGTTTATCAAGCTCTCCTGTTAGGGCTGATTTTATTTTCGTTGGGTCAAACTTTGGTATTAGCAGCCCCTTTTGAATAAGTTTTCGAGATTTTAAGCTAAGTTTGATTCTAGTCAAGTAGTGATCCGTGTCTATATTTGCTCCTTTCCTGACTTGAACATTCAAAATCTCTTTATAATTGGGGTACGAAATGGCAACATGGTCAATTTGAAATTCACCCATGTACGTGTTTGGGCACCTCCAGGTCTTTTGTTTTGTTATTTTCTTCTTAAAATGGGTTGACATTATTTTTAGATTAAACTGCGAACATAGTTCAACCAATCTTCAACCATTATGGTTAGTCCATTTATGAGCGGGAAAACTGCCGACTGTTTTCCTGTACTTTTTTTCTTTCCCTAGTTGGGCGTTGAAATCATCCAATAGGATTTTTACATGGTTAGAGGGAATTTTAGAGATATTCTTTTCCAGAATTTCCCAGGACTTATTTACTTTTTCAGGATTAGATTTATTTTCTTCGTTAACTGGGAGGTGTGCATTGATTAATGTATAGTTTTTGTTAGCACACTTGAGGGATAGTGTCATAAGTCGATTATTTACTGGCTGGACATTTGTTATAGAACCAAGAATGTTTCTTGAGACAGCGAAAGCAACAGCGAGATGTGGTGTATTTTTGAGTATTCTTTTGTCCGTTTTACTTTTAAAAAGTCTGTAGTTGCCGAATTCCAAGGTGTTATCATCTATCAATCTGGTTTCTTGCAAAGCTAAAATTTGGATTTTTTGCTGATTTAATGTTCGCCCCAATTCGTGTAGTTTTCCTGGACGCAGGAGAGAATTGATATTAACCGTTCCAAAGAAAGTTTTTATTCTCGGTTTCAGACGTTGGCCAGAGGTCTCCGACTCCCTCTGAAAGATTTTGCGTTTAAGCCCGGACGCCCCAGAATCCGAAAGTCCGGTTGTACCAGCAAAGCTGGCAGAGGATTATCTACCTCCTGGGGTAATTTTGTAATTACTAGAACGCTTCATCTTGTACTTTGAATTAAAGGTTTGAACCATGACGGTTCAGAGGTTAAGACTGGAGGGGTTAGTTCCAGAATTTAAATATCAGCCGCACCAACGGTGAACAGACGCTGACCACTCAGCCGCTTGATACAAGTCAGACGCTAAGTGGATTTAGCTTTCTTTTTGCCTTGGTTCGGGGCTGCTTATTTTGGGATATTCGCAGCTGTCCATTAATATCTAATGGAACTTTCACTATCCACCACCCGTGACCCGTCCAGTACCTTAGGCGAGGTATACTGGATATATATATATATATATATATATATATATATATATATATATATATATATATATATATATATATATATAATATATATAATATATATATAAAGAAAATACACCCGTGCTCCAGGTTGGTGCTTTTGATAAATAGGCCGATTTATATGGTCATGGCTTTAATCGTTCCTTCACCCGCTCTCCAGGCGTTCAGCTTGAGCCCAGCTGATGATGGCTTAAGGCCAGAAACCTGTCTTGGGAGACGCGTGCTGGTGCTTTGGATGGCGGATGAAGGAACGATGAAAGCGATAAAAGCACCAACGTGGAGCACGGGTGTATTTTCTTTGTTTTTAATATCTTTTTCCACGAGCCCACTTCATTATTTTTGAACGTCGTATACTCGCGGAAACTTACGGTGACAATGTCTCAACGCAAAACACTTGTGTGCGTAGATTTAGACGATTCAAAAGTGGATATTTTGACTTGAAAGACAAAGATCGCCTAGTCCAAACGAAAAGATTTGAAGATGCCGAATTGCACTGGAAGATTGCATTGCATGGAAGAAGACGACATGCAAACTCACCAGTAAATGGCAGAGAAGTTAAATATTGATCGTCGAACCATTTGTGATCGTCAGCATAACATGGGAAAGATCCAGAAGGCAGGATAATGGCTACCACATAAGCTAAATGACAGACAGATGGAAAAGCGAAAACAGTAGTGCGAAGTTTTGCTTTCTCGCCATAAAAGAAATCCTTTTTTGCATCGGATTGCGATTGGAGACCAAAAATGGATACATGTCGAGAACCTAAAACGCAGAAAATCATAGGTTAATGCAGGACAACTATCAACATCGACCGCAAGACAGAATCGCTTTGGAAAGAAGACAATTCTATGCATTTGGTGGGATCGGAAGGGTGTCGTGTCCCATGAGCTTCTAAATCCGGGTGATATAGTTAATACCGTTGGCTACCGTCAGAAAATTATCAATTTGAATCATGCATTGATCGAAAAACGACCAGAATGGGCTACAAGACACGGAAAAGTAATTTTGCAGCACGACAACGCCTCATCACACACAGCGAAAACGGTTAGAGACACCATTTCTGCACTTGGCCAACTACCCTTGTTGCCACTTCTGACTACCACTTGTTTGCATCGATATCTCAGGCACTTTCTATGAAACACTTCAACAATTACGGCGATGTCGAAAAATGGCTTGTACGTAAAAAAGATGTACGGTTTTTCTGGGAGGGCATCCACAAATTGTCATGGAGCTGTGCCAATACTTGTATTATATCTCGAGTTTATTACACTTTACCCAAGAAATATTAGATGAGGCAATACTTTTTTGAACCACTGTATTTTTCTATTCCGGTGTAGCATTCAAGACTGACTCGCTGCTGTGTATTAGATATTACTGCATAGGTATATCGATGGTCATCAAGGACCGTCACGGTGATTAACGGGCGAATACAAAACATAATCGATATACAGTTTTTCATAGCGTTAATTTTTTATTGATATTGATTTTGCAAGTTGTATTTACTCACGTTCAACTTTCATTTGTGTAAATGATCAAGAGGTTAATACTGTTTTGCATACATCATAATATACTCAAACACTTTAAGCTGTATTTCAAATTATCAATCGTCGATAACTAAGTAGTAAATGACTTCATTGAGATATTCAACAACTATTGACGTAAAAAATATTTATAATAGTTTTAGATTTTTGTAGTCTTCACGTTTGTTGATCATCATGAACCAAAAACCTAGTTTATAATATGCAATTAACACCAAATCGCAAAGATTTCCATAATTTATGTACAACGAATAATATACATATTGAAAATTATCAATGGTAGTTGTTTTTGATTACAGATCAAACGCTTAATTAGAGTAATATAGCATCAATAATGGTAAAAACATTATAGGTTCCCAATTTAATTACACAGGTAATTTTTTTGAGGTAATTTTTAATGAGGTAACATTGATGAATTGATGAAAATAGGTGTATATAAAGTATTTTGTAGTCCCAAATCCGAAAATGATAAGCTAATTACTGTAACCCGTGCAGTTTTTTGTTACAGGGGGTTGGTGATGGGAAATGAAAAAGGAAACGACATATTTTTGCAATCTAATATTTATTTATTATAAACATGTAAAACGTGTTAAATCTATGTAAAGACGTTACTGAGGATTATGTGAATAAAAATATATGTCATACAGCGACAAAAACTTTCACTTTTTCCTCTTGTGTTCTGCAGCATAATCTCTTTTTAAAAACCAGCAGCAGCCCAACATAGATGATTTTCAGCGTCCTTGGTATCTTGCCTCCAACGTCCTGATATCCTGGTGAAACCTCTCTCCTTGTTCATGCCTTACTGCACCCAAATTGTCCGGAAAAAAATCCAAATGGGAGTGTTAAAAATTCATTTTTAAGAACATGTGACACATAAGCTTCATAGTTCATCTATGAGGTTTTTATAGTATGCATCTTTCTTGTTCCCCAGAAATCCTTTCACTACACTTACAAAACCCTTCCAAGCTTCCAGTTGCTTTTCATTTAATTTTTCTTGAAAACGGATCACCAAAAGGCTTCCTTATTTGAACGCCAATAATTTTTAGTTTTGCATCATTTAATTCAGAAAATATTGCTTTTAAATACTTGAAACCATTACCTTCTTTGTTCATGATTTTGACAAAGTTCTTCATTAATCCAAACTTGATATGGAGAGGAGGAAGAAACACCTTCTTTTATTAACAAGGGGGAAAATGTTTGAAGTACCAGGTTTAAAAGAAGTTCTATGAGGCCAATCTTTCTTACTGTAATATTCTTTTGTTACCCTAGTGTCCTATAGACTCAAAAAAAAAACAGCAATACTTTGTAAAACTCCCTTGAAGTCCCAGCAATATAACTGTCACTTTTAAATCCCCACAAATATCAAACTGGTACTATTCATATTTAACGCGATTTAGTATAGTTGCTAAGTTGGCATAGGTTTCTTTCATTGTCACTGAATGGGCTAAAGTATTAGATAGGTTTTTTTCCATTATGAAGCCAGACTGCTTTTAGGCTGTACTTCAACAAATCTAAGAAAATACGCCACTCGGAAGGTACATGTTCCATGTTAAGCTTATTCCTTAAACCATCAATAATACAACATATTCAGCGATCCTTTCATTATATAAATACTTGAAAATGTTATATTCCGTGGAATGTGAAACATTTACATTTTTATTTAACAGGTTCTACTGTTGAAATCTGGAATCAAGAAGTTCCGATTTTTGTTTTGACAATCCCAGGTCATATTCCAAATTATTTAATTAATCCTGAGTTATTAAGTTCTAATAAGGTTAAGTTATTAAGAGGTTAATTGGTAGTTATTAAAAATGTTAAGTCACAACTGGTGTTCTCGGGAAGTTGTGGATCAGATTTTGATGAAGAATTAGAATCACTGGAAAACATGTTATCCAGGTTTAAAAGCACAATCGGTACCAGTAGTTCCTGGCTATGAGGAACTGGCCTAAGTGCAGAAGGCAAATTTGGATATTGAATTTTGTTTCTTTGGTTTTTGGAAATCCTTTCTGATTTAGTGATACAAAAGTAGCAATCACTTACATGGTCAGAAGGTTCTCTCCACATAATAGGCATAACAACAAACGGCATAGAATTATTTTTGCAATGCATCCACTGCAGTAAATTTACATAACTCACGCAGCAAACATGAGGAACCCAATTTTTTTCTTGAACTCCAATTTGGCACCTAAAATATAAAAGATAGGTTTTTTTGACTTCTTCGGATATAGATCTAGCTTGTGACTTTAAAATAAATCGTCCCCATATATAATAAAATGTATCCATTGGATTTATTTTGTTCCATTATTATTTTGATCCATTTATATAAAATCGACTTAAACACTTGACTGTACTGTAAACGAGACAGAAACAATCTAAACTATAGGAAACAATAAAACTGCCCATAAAGGTTCATAGAATACTGTGAAAATACCCCCTCTACGGGCTTGTGGTAATTCCTACATTGTCAAATCCAAAGTCAGGTACAAATAATGTCAATTTTCCCATGACATAAAGAAGAAGCAGGTACTTAAAAAGGGGATGTCCTAGGTTATTTTTGTGAAAGGTGCAAGCTACGTAAAAAGAGCACCTTTTTTCACTATATTTGACATTTATTTAGCTAAAAAGTAACGCAAACCTAATCTTCGAACTAATTAATGTCCCTCGCTTTCTATACACTTTCTGTACCTTTATGTAACTTTTGAATCTCAGATTGAAAAAACACTTATTTTAATGTAATAAAGTCATTGGGGTATTTTTTCGCCTGTCTCAAAAGATGTAAAACTACTATCAACCAGGTGATATTGCAGGTATCGAAAAAGATGGATATCTAAAAGAACCAAGTCAGGAGAATCAGCGGGTGCGATAAAATCTCCCAGCTCATCTTGAGTAGCGTTTCCAGAGTCCTTTGTGCTGTATGTGGCCGGCGTTTTCCTAAAGCAAAATTACTTCCCTCCTTCCATAGCCTTTTGTTTTCTACCAGAGCGTACTAACACAAATCAATTGCTGCTGATAACGGTCCGCTGTGACCGTTTCACCAGATTGGAGTAGCTCATAATGTAACGCATTTTTGCCATGGATAGTTGGTTTTGCAGTTCTGGTTGATGACTCACCAGGATTATCCCCCGATTTGTGTTTCTTTAAAGTTACCTTATGTAGTTACCTTATGTAGGACGTTCTTTTTTTTTAATCTGAAGGGCAATGACGCTTTTTTCAACTCTCTTTGAATTACCCTACCTTATGTAAACATTTAGAAATGACTTACAGTGTTACTCTGAGTTCCTGTCCTCGCTTTAACAGTGTACGATAAGGATTTTCTTCTAGCAATGCTTTAAATTTTTCATACCCCACTTTTTTTAGTATTCCAGACGTTCTGCATTATTTAAATCAAAATTTCAAGTACGGTACTCTCCCAAAGCCATACAGATCATGTTCTGAGCTTCCACAGCATTTTTTTTCAGTTGAAAGACGAAACGATAACAGAAACGAAACGAAATCATATCTATACAATTGGTTTTTCAGGTTATATTCATAATAGACTCGTATATTATATTTCGTTTTGAAGCTAAAAGATACTGCTTTAAAACATGCATACGGGGGGGAAATTCTGATTCGAATAGAGGCGAAGAATTAAGTGAGAACCTAATCATTTTCTCACAAATGTCACAAATATGAAGCAAAAAAGTATGCTGAATATATTCGGTTGCAATTTTTTAACATTTTTATTACTACTATAAAAAATAAATTTACCAGATTATATGTATTAGCCCTGAAATAGTAGGTCATGAGATTTGTAGTTGATAATATCCATTAGAACTCAGGTATGACGTCAAAAAGAGTTAGTTGAACCACAGTTATATCCTAGAATTAAAAATATTATTAATAGTATCTTTTACGACCACTTAAAGTATTATCAATTCATATAAAATGAAGATTCTGTCTATCGTAAGTAGTTAACTAAAAAAAGAAGCACAAATATACTTTTAAGAAATTCTTAAAGATTAAAATTGAATAAAACCATTTTATACTTTGTTATCTATCACTTTTATTTTTAAATTTGTGTGACTATAGTTTCGTAAAACGATTTTACATTCTCAAACACTACTATAAAACTTAACCTTAAAAAGTTTTAAAGTAGTGTTTGAGAATATAAAATCGTTTTACGAAACTATAGTCACATAAATGTAAAAATAAAAGTGATATATAACAAAGTAACGGAAAAATCAATCAATAATCATAAAGATTAGTGAAAAATGCTTCAGAAAATATTTTCACTTTTTTTTGAAACAAAGTCTACATATTTTCGACTAAAACAACTCCAGGAAAGATTCCACATTTTCACTTAGTGGACGTTGTGATACATGATGGCAGAATAAATTCAAACTTGATAGTGCCGGTAGTACCGAAATGATTTGGGTGGAGTGAATTTCTTGACACAATACTTTAACATCTGTTTGGTCTAAATTTTGTTGTTAAAAAGAAATGAAGATTAGAGATTATATATTAGTGTTGGAAATTCATCGTCTTCGGACTGCTCGAGAGTTCAGTTTGCCAAAAAGGCAACTTCTATCTGAACGGCACGCCTCGTTCTGGTCGACCTTCCTACTTCGACCAGAACCATTTTAAAACGCTTTTGAAGGAGGATGAATCTCAAACATACATTCTCCCACCATCCTCAATCTATGGGCTTTAATCAAAAACTCGGAGCTTGGGTCCAACACAAGCTAACCGACGACAACAAGAAAAATCGCCGACAAGCTGCTCAAAATCTCGCGCGATACCAATCAATACGCTATCACAGGCAACAATTCTTGTACAGAATGGTTTCCTGAAGATGAGAAATGGTATCCCTATGTCAATATGAAGCAAAGGAAAGAGTGGGTGACCACAGGAGTTACGCCAAAGCCGAAAGTTAGCCAAGATCTCTATCCCAAGAAGTTCATTATCTGCGTTTGGTGGGACTGGGAGGATCTTGTGTACTGAGAAATGCTGGAGAAGAACAAGACGGTCGATAAGAAATGCTATCTCGCCCAGCTGCACAGACATCGTCAAGAAAGCGCTGAATGATCTCGAATGGTTCCGCATCCGCTGTACTTTCCAGATCTTGCGCCAATCAATTATCATCTCTTCAACTCGCTGGTTAACCAAATGAGGGGCGTAATTTCTAGCTAAACGGTATCAATAAATTCGTCGGGAGGCAAGAGCAGGTCGTGAACCATGACTAAGAATGCATTGATTAATTTATTGTTATAATTGTTGTTTTTTCCAATAAAACTCTTTAATAAAAAAACAACGAACATTATGGAACCACGTAATCCTTTTTATAGAAAGCATTCTTCATCATATAAACATTAAATCTAGTATACATTTGATATAAATGTAAAAAATGTCGGCATTATATTACCACATTAATTCAGTATATTAAAAAAACGAAGCAATATAATATTTAAACTAAAAAAGAAATAAGAAATTATATATGTCTAGTTAACTAATATAGACAATGAAAATTATTAATTGGCGTATTGGCCTACATACAGCCGTCTCTTTAAATCTATTGCATTTTATTATGGACAACGCCCAAAAACGAAAGCAATCTTATATACATACGTCACATTTCTGCAAGCAGAAAAAAATGTCTGTACTAAATGTCTTTGTGTAATTCAACGTATACGATTCGCTATCTATAACCTATCAAAAAATGATTATGTTGACACATTCTGACAGATCATTTTTACATATAAATTGGGGATATTTTCCAATGGGATTAATGGGATGTAATGAGGAAGTTATAAATCAAACGGTAAAATTATTATGAATATTTTGATGTAAATATGGAACTGGTGTCCTCGCCTAATCCACATTTTATACCCGGGTAAGAATCCCATAAACATTGATACTGTAATAATACATTTAGAAAGCATATTATTTTGATGTAGATATACTGGTTTCTGCCCGCAATATAAGTACAGAATTGGCGATACTTATGGCGCTACTACCCACAAGGTTTTATTGGATCCAACCGTTCATCATGCTGAAAAACTTATCCTATCTGATAGAACTGCCGATGACTATAAAGTAAGTAAATATAAAGAGTATATTTTACTAAAAATAAATGCAACTCTGGAGATTTCAGATTTATATTTTTTAATCAACAGTGACTGAAAGATTCAATACAAATTATTATAATCAAAATCCTTTGAAACAAACAATTCAGCCAAATTATGCGCGAAAAATCATATCGCTTATACGAGGGTCATTTGAAAAGTTTTGGCCCTAATAAAGAAAACACAATATTGTTAAGATGTTTTTATATAACTTGTCAGTGTAGTAACCTAAAATTCAATATATTTAGACCAACGACATTCCAACATTGTAATATTCTCAGTATATTAAATTAAATCTTCGTCAGCTAACTATTTCTTCAGGTTTGGTTAGAGAATCTAATCACTCGAAACCATGTCGAAGCTCTTACAAGTGTAAATCATGGAGCTTTGCAGCAACAACTTGAGACGTGTGTACATATTATCAGTTCAGTTCATCAGTCCAAAGCTGTCAACCAAGAGAGCAAAGACTCGACAATTCGCTACATCGCCAATTTTAGTTAATTGCCAAATTCAGTTGGCTGTCTAGAAGACTGTCTAGGCAAGTCTTTATTGCGCTTAAAGAAATTCAAAAGATCTACTTTCCCAGTCTAACCCATCAAAAAACTTAATAATGAATGGGCCCGATCTAACCAAGAAAAAGCAGATGCTTTTGCAGATCATCTTCCCAATGTCTTTCAACCAGATGATGCAACACTAGTCCTCATAGATGATGTAATTGAACAGTTTCTCGAAACCCCATGCCAGATAGCCCCACCTGTAAAACATTGTAATCGTAGCCGAAATCAAAGCCGAAATAAGTAAACTAAACAATCATAAAGCTTCGGGATCTGACCTAATTACTGGTTTAATTCTGAAGAAGCTAACTCGAAAAACTGTGGTTCTACTGACAATTATCTACAATAGAATGTTAAGTCTTTGCTACTTTCCTATCATATGGAAGTATGCCAAAATAATAATGATTCACAAACAGGGAAACCACCCAAGAATTATCATCATATAGACCAATAAGTCTCTTATCAACATCCAGTAAAATATTCAAAAGGCTACTCCTTAAAATAATACAAGAAGA
Source organism: Cosmopolites sordidus (assembly GCA_031761425.1). NCBI lineage: Eukaryota > Metazoa > Arthropoda > Insecta > Coleoptera > Curculionidae > Cosmopolites > Cosmopolites sordidus. Next base: position 197,459 of record JARFXV010001635.1, read on the forward strand.
TAACGACCTCACGAACCTGTTACCTCTCTATTAGTTTGGTTTTCGAGAAAATAAATCAACTATACACTAAGCCCCCAGAATAGTAAATCAAATAATGAGAATAAATTCTGTAATGAAGTCTTCCTTGGCATCTCGCAGGCATTTGATAAAATCTGGCACACTATTCTACTGTACAAAATAAAAAATATGTTAGGTCATAATTACTACCTGCTCCTAAGATCTTCTGTCACCGATAGATATTGCACAGTAAAACACAACGATTATTTCTCGAACTACTTCCTTATAAAAGCTGGTGTACCGCACGAGAGTGTACTTGGGCCACTCTAATATCTTGTATATAGCAGTGATTTACTTAAAACAGATAACACTACAATTGTTGTATTCGCTGATGATGTTGCCAATCTATCATGTAACGAAAATCCCATGACTGATTTACAAAATCTACAAATACACCTAACTAACTCAACCAGTGGTACATCATGCGGAAAGTCGATATTATCAAATCCGCCTAAATAACATTTACCACACGAACTAGCATCTGCCCCCTTGTGACAATCAATGGAGTGCAAATGCCTACAAAAACCACTGTCAAATATCTTGAATTACATCTAGATCAGACACTTACATGGCACAACCATATAAGCGAAACGACGACAACTGGGCCTAAAGCTCAGGAATAAGTATTGTATCTTTCCACGAATGTCAAAATTATCCATCAGAAGCAAAATTATGTTACACAAACCCAAACCCATGTTAAAACCCATCTGGTCATACGGCATCCAACTATAGGGATGCGCTAAGCCATCCAGACTCAAAATAACACAGATATTTGAAAACAAAACACTTCGCATGATAGTGAAAGCACCATGGTATATTAGGAATTAAATGTTGCATAACGATCCACAAATTCCTTTTATAATAGATGAGATTGGAACAGTCTCGAGAAAGTATCAACAAAGCCTCAGAGGACACTCATGTCAACTTATAGAAAATCTGTATACGGATGTGCCTCTAGACAGAAGTCTAAACAAATCCAGATCTGAAGATCTTCTACAACAACACTAATGTATGGTGGTATATAAGGAGGAATGTCAATGGATATTTCCCTTCCATGCTAAAGACCATCATCACATTTACTGAATACTTTTACTAAGTAGATTGCAAATTTCAATAAAATAATAAAAAAGTGACCTTTTAAAGTATTATTTGAAAATAAAATAAAAATAATATATTGTGAATTATAATTTATAATATATATTATAATTAAATATTTTATATGATATGAGAAAAAGAAGACTTAAGTTTTACGGACACATAAAACGGATGAATCCGAGTAGGTTAACTAGACAAATAGTCGAATTTTATGAAAATAGGAGTAAAGCTAAAGTAGAAATAATTAAATGGATTGCTGCAATTAAAGAGGACCTAAGATCAGCAAATATTACACAAAGTGAAATTCAGGATAGAGGCTGTTTCAGACACAAGGTTAACGTTTGGAAGGTTGGCCAGAGAGAAAAATGTAGGAAGACTGGAACAACTTGGTCTGACGAAAGGAAAAAAGCTCATAGCGAAAGAATGAAATTAGTATGGGCACAAAGGAAGGCTAACAACAACAAACGCCTCTAATTGTACTTCGCGTGGTCCACTAGGGCCCATACGTGAAAAATAATAATAATAATAAATATTTTATATAAAGTAACATATATTTTTATAGCCATTTATTCCATCCATTTCAGCAGAAATTGGTCTTATTTTGTTACAAAAGAAAGGAAAACTTACACATTATTGTTTAAATTTAAATTAAAATTACTAGCACTAATTTTTCCTACTGTAATACGTTTTAAACGATTCACATCATATTAAGAATTAATTAAATGTATCAAAAAGATTAAAGATTTAATTAAATGTTCAAAATGTGCACCATGCAAGTCTGGCATCTTTTTAACCTATTGTCCCGAACACGTTGAAAAAGTGCAGGTACATTTCTAATCTGGTACGCAGCAGCTTTTCCGTAAATAAGAAGCATATCGTGATATTCGCATACAGAATACAATTTTGGTTTCAAATGGAGTTTAATACACACTGAGACAATGAAATATTTTTTGTCACAACACGTTTTGTTGTGGGGATCATCTCAATTGGTCAATGCGACGTTGCCACTTTTATTTTTACTAACATATGGAGTGATTCTTAGTTTGTTTAAATTGTTTTAACAATGTTCGTTAGTTTATTTCTAGTTTACTCATTAGATAACAAACAATTATTATATCTATATATATTTTTTTGAATTAATAAGTAGTTTTTCTTAGTTCGAAAATTAAGTGGTGGATTTATGCTATAAATTAATATAATACTTTATTATTATATATATACTATATTATTAATAATATATATATATATATATATATATATATATATATATATATATATATATATATATATATATATACATATATATATATATATATATATATATATATATATATATATATATATATATATATATATATATATATATATATACTATACTATTAATAATATTTAATAATTTAATAATTATTTAAATATAATAATTCAATTGTCCGCTTCTTGCTGCTTTATACATGATCAATCTTTTATTAAAATCCTTTGACAATTTAATCGCCTTGTCAACGTAAACCTCAAAGAAAACCGGCCAATGACTCGCTCGGACCGTAAAACACTCCAAACAGTGCAATTTTGACAATAAAAATGCGCATAATCGCTAAAGCCAAAATATATTTTTCACTTAACGATCATTTTCATGATGTTCATGAAAGTGGAACAAATCGTAAGTCGTACGGTGTAAGCAGTGCTGTTTCTTACTGTACTCTGCTATTTGGAAAAATGGTAACTAATCTAGAGAGTGGTCCAAAAAGTTAATGTTTAGTGCTATTGAAAATTTGGTGGGAGGAGTAGGAAGGTCGGATCGATCTTTAACGATAGTTCGGTTCAGGGAAATTTAGTCACCATAAAGCTCTACACGGAAGAGGGGTGCTCGTTTTCTGTGCACCAGTATTACCGCAACAATAATGCCAATAATCAAAAGAAGATCACAGTTTGGGTTGCAAACTCGGTATCCGGAATAATCGGCCCGTTTTTTTTTCGAAGACCAGCAAGGCCGCGTAGTAACGATGAAATCTCAGTATTATGTCGACATGCTTCAAACTTTTTTCACTCCTGCTATTCAATACACTTGGGATACTTGGCTCCAACAAAGACGGAACCACCTACTACACTTCCAATCACTCTTTGTCTGTCGATCAGGCGCTTTTTCCGAGAAAATTAATTTCTCGGAGAGGAGACATTCAGTGGTCCCCCCGAAACCCGAACCTGACTCCCTGTGTTTTTTTTTATGGGAACATCTTAAAAGTCACAACCGCCCCACCACTCTGGGAAATCTATCAATCTCACGTTATGGCAAATTTTCACCTTCGAGGTCGGCTTCAGGTGTGCCAGGACAAAAATACAACACATTTAGACAATGTAATCTTCAGAACATGAATTTCCAAAAATCTTAATAAATAATAATTTTAAGAATAAGTTTGTTAAAATTGATCAACTTTTTTTATTTCATTTCAAAAAGTTAACAACTCTTTGGACCACCCGTTATATAAAATATTACATGTAGGGTCTAGATACAATAATATTCTTTGGCAGTTGGCGAAAATTACCATTTTCGTCAAACTTTTTCAGTTTTTTGAAAGTTGAATCTGAAAACTGCTTGCAAGTAATATTATTCAACAAAACTCTACATTTAATTTCTAGAAGTCTCATTGCATAAAAGACCTAATTTATTTCATAATAAAATACAATATATTATAATTATTTATAGGTATTCAGGCCTGCTGTAAGAGACATTGATATCGTAAATGAAAGACAAGGAGACACAATATACAAACATCCTATGGTTCCCGGTTACGAAGGTAATGTCAAAATAAAAACTTATCGTAAGTTGCGGTTTTTTAAACCGAGATATGACATTGTTACAAAATACAATTTATCAAAAATAAAAATAATCATTACATATTGTTAACCACATCCCCCAAATTTCAGAATCAGAGAAAGACAAGAGTCGTTCGAAAAGTTCTCCTGCAAAAAAGCACAAGTATTTTTAAGTCACCTTATCAACCCATTATTTTTAGACGAACGGCGTTTCAATTTTTTAGTACCCTCAGTGTAATGCGATTTTTCCAACTATCTAAAATAAGGGATAATCTTAGCTCTCATTTGAAATAAATCTTCGTCCAGCTTATCATTTCTTCAAGTTTGGGAAGTACCCAGATTGTTAATAAATCTTATTTTTTTTAAGAGATGGCGCTAGAAATAAAGGTCGGTTCACAGTCTGATTTCTTATGTTATTTTGTTGCTACGGCAGAACTATTGTGTATCTGAGGGTAAACATGTCGAGTTTTGAGTCAAATAAAGAGCATTTGCGGTACTTACTGTTTTTTCTTATTTAATCAAAAGAAAAATGCAAATGAAAGCCGTCGTATACTTGTGGAAACTTACGATGACAATGTCCCAACGCAAGACGCTTGTGGACGTTGATTTAGACGATTCGGAAATGGTGATTTCGACTTGAATGACAAAGGACGCCCAGGTTAATAAAAAAAAATGAAAGATGTCGAATTGCAGGCATTGCTGGAAGAAAACAATATGCAAACTCAACAACAAATAGCAGAGAGGATAAATATTGGTCGCCGAATCATTTGTGGTCGTCTGCATGCCATGGGAAAGATCCAGAAGGCAGGAAAATGGGTACCACATCAGCTGAACTCAGCAGACAGATCGAAATACGCTCTGCAAAGTTTTGCTTTCTCTGCATGTAAGAAATACTTTTTTGAATCGGATCGTGACTGGAAAGGAAAAATGAATATATTTCGAGAACTCATAACGCAGAAAATCATGGGTGGACCCAGGACAACCATTAACAGCGGCCGCAAAACCAAATCGCTTTGGAAAGAAGACAATGCTGTGCATTTGGTGGGATCAGAAGGGTGTCGTTTACCATGAGCTTCTGAAACCAGATGAAATAGTAAATACACTCACAGCTAAAAATACAATTCCTGCACTTGGCTGGGAACTCTTGCCCCACCCGCTGTACTCACCAGACTTGGCCCCTTCCGACTACTACTTGTTTTCATCGATGTTTTACGCACTTTCCATGAAACACTTCAATTACGGATATTAAACTCTAAGCAGCCATGAGCTTTCCTCTGCTATTCGGTTTCAATATATTTGATGATGTCATTCGGTCTTCTTCGCTGACGTTTATGGTCAAGCAGTATCCACTCCAGGATTGCTTTGGTCCATCTGTCGTCACATATGGCCTCGCTATATGGTCTAGCCACCTCCATATCAATTCCCTTACTCTTTCAATAATGTCACATACCCTCTTTTTTTCTCTGATTCACTTGCAGGTCTTTCTGTCCCGCTTTGTAATGTCAAGCATACATCTTTCCAATCCCCTCTGTGCTACCTGAAAATTTTGAACTGATTGTGATGTGAGTATCCAGATCATTTCTGCAAGTCATAGCGGGCAGAACTTACTAATCAAAAACTTTTCTTTTCGGGCATAGTGGAAATTTGTTCTTAAACACTATGTTGAGCCTACCAAATGTCTACCATCCACATTTAACTCATTGTTCCAACACCCGGCCGATATATTGATATACAAGATGCATCTCACGGAAAACAGGAGTTTTTAAAAACATCTACTCCTAGTGGTGCCATCTTTTGACGGGGGTAAGCTTTGGAAAGGTGCAGCATTCACTGAAGTTTCTACAAAATTTCATGATATTCGGATTGTTAGAAGCCAAGTTATCACGCTTAAAGTGCCAGTGTGTTTATATCATCGGTCGAAAAATTAACATCGAACAAAGTGCGAATATTAAGTTTTGTTTTAAACTTGGTACAACATTCACCAAATCATTTCAGTTATTGAAACAAGTGTATGGTGAGGACTGTTTATCCCGTGGCAGAGTCCACGAGTGATTTAAACGATTCAAAGAAGGTCGTGAGGACATCAAGGACGACGAACATTCTGGTCCGAAAAATTCCGTGGTTACTCAAAGAAGCATTGAAATCGTACGCGAATTTATAAAAAATCAGCCAAAATCTTCGTTGCGATATAAGGAATTGGAACTGAACATGTCCAAATATTCAGTTCATAGCATTTTGACTGAACATTTGGGACTTCGGAACGTTTGTGCACGCTTTGTTCCACACAAATTGACTAAAGATTAAAAATTGCTCCGAATCCAACATTGCAAGGATTTCATTACAGAGTCGAAAAAGGACGATAGCTTCTAGTCCGGAATTGTTACTGGTGATGAGATGTGGTGTTTTCAATATGATCCAGACCTCAAACGTCAAAGTGCCGAATGGAAGCACCCGAGCGAGCCAAATCCGAAGAAAACCCGTCTCGAGAAGTCAAAAACCAAAACCATCAATCATTCACCATCATCACCAATGAAACCATTCATTTGATCAATCATTCGCCTGATTTGGCTCCCTGCGATTTCTACCTCTTCGAAAAACTTCATTTGCCGATGAAACATTGAAACCATTCAAAAGGCGTCGACCGCGATCCTGAAGGACCTATTTTGGGCCGAGCTCAAAAATTCATTCGTCACCCTAATTGGCCGTTCAAAACGTTGTATTAACGCGCAAGGAGTTTGTGATTACGGTTGCTCCTCAAAAGGATATTTGTCCTCATGGAAGTACGTAGCATAAGAATGTAGTTACAATAATTAAAAAGAAGATAGTAGTTCCAACTATTCTTGTTATTTTTAATAAAAATAATGATTTTTGAATATAATGAAAAAATAAATATTTGTCCTGTCCTGTCTTACGTCCTGTTTTCCGTGAGACGCAGCTTGAATATCATTGTAATTTGGTCATACTGATGACACCTCTGTGTCAGGTCGAGAAATTTTCAAAAAACCCTCGTATAACACAGTTTGCACAATCAGTTAACATGTTTGTCATTTAATACCGATTTTCTCTAAATATCTAACAATTCAATTTTATTCCTATATTTCAACTTTCAATAACCACTACTGCACTAATTTGACTGAATTTTATTTTAATTGTAGCTCTTTGTTATAAGCTATATATAATATAGTCATGTTTTCCTCTAGGTTTTGTACCTAGAGAACATGGAAAATTTGGACAGAGATATACTGTTCAAGCCACAGAGGCATTATCCGACTTTGAAAAACTACAATACGAAAAGAGAGCTGCATTAAACCAAATTGTAAAAATTGGCTACGTCCAAGATAACAAATGGGATCCTAAAACTTTAGAAACTAAAGAGGTGAGGACTGCTTGAAGTTGAGTAACCCAATTTATGTCGATTATTCTACTAGTTAACTAAAAGTGAATTCAAATTACCGCTAATCGAAGTTAGGCCAGAGTGCGGTGGCTTGCTAAGAAACGTACCTATGACTGAACCACCGATCACCCCTCCAAGACATTCCCATAGTCCATACTTCTCAGATAATATCGATCCAGAAAAATATCTAAAGGCAGGTAAGATATTCATTTTCATGTCACCATTTCATTTCATGTAATTTTCATTTTTTTATTTTTATATATTTTAGTAGTGTGGTATGTTATTTCGTAAGTGCACCGATTATCCTCTGCTATATTTTGAGCAGGGTTACACTGTATAAACCGTTACCGTTAATGATTCTTGTCTTGTAATTAACTACGGTCCCTACAAAATCATCTGAAGCATTAAAGATATGAGGTGTATAAATAAAGTGTTGAGAATATAAATAAAATGATGAGATTATAAAGTAAACATAGTAATTCTACATTGTCTCGTTCAAAGTAGTTGCTTTGGAAAGCCTAAACACAGTGTTGGTCCACTTCTTCTATCTGTCCACTCTTCGTAGCAGTGCTGGAACTCAGATACTAGAATCGTCATTATCTGGTCGGCTACGGGTTTTCAATGTTCTACAACATCCCAAAGTGGTATCTTTTGAAGTGAATTTTCCAATCTTGGGAAAAAGAAAAAATATCACAAGGATTCAAGTATGGTGAATAAGAAGGCTGTAAAACCATAATGGCCACTAAAATGTTCTTGATGTCCGGTCTCACACGAATAACCCTGTTTGGGACTATTTCAAGAACTTCTCTGAAAAAATGCTTGTTTACCGTTTGGCCTTGAGGCACAAATTCCTTATGGGCCTACAATGGAGGCTCCAGATGGCCCCTTTGTTCCTGAAAGGATTTTTCAAGGATCTTCATCAATACATTGATTAAAATCTGATGAACGGCTGTGTGATACAAATTCAACTCTTCCCCTGTCATTTTGACCGCCAATTAACGATCAGAACGCAAATGATCCTCGGATGGATTCTGAGAACATTTAGATCACTTTTCGCAGTTGAAGACCTTCTGAGAATGTCTTAAACCACCTGAAAACCTGGGCTCTTGACAAAACACTGTTTCCATAGATCTTTTGAAGCTGTGCAAACGTTCCCGTTACACTGTGCTCAAGTCGGAAAGAAAACTTGACAGCGCACCGTTGTTCGAAAATGTCACTCATTTTCAGAACGCACTAGAAAAATCCGGTTCATGAAAAAAGTTATCACGGAGCATCTCGAACAAAGTTATCACCTCGTAGTTCCTAGTCAACTTTAAAATCAAAAATCAAAACGCGGTACTACTCTCATTCCTGAATCACATCTCAAAGCGGCTAAAATTATATTCATGGCGTTTAAATACTACAGCAATATATATTATGCATCAAACTTCAACGCCTTCGAATTAAATAATCCTCAACTCTGTTCGGTTTGAAGATATTAAGTGAGCAAACATGTCTGAGTTTTAAATTTCAAACAACCCCACCCCCAAAGGATTTCACACGACCCACAAGGTCACAATTTAAATTGTGTTTATTTATTTGCCCTTTTACAGTTTTAAAGCGTTGCGTTGTGTAATACACATAACCTCAGTAGGATACTGATGGTAATAAGAAAAAAGCGTATTCGATTTCCCATCCATTTCGCGTTTTATCTGAAGAAAAATGCTTATGAAGCCTTTGATATGTTTTGTCCTGCATATGGACATAATGTTTTAAATCATGCATGAGCAAAAAATGGTATTAAAAATTTCACCAAGAGGATTTCAGTTTTGAAGATGAACCGTGTACTGAAAACCCTTAAAATAGTGAAACATATTAATTTGCTAAACAGTAACTCTGCGCTAACTGAAAAGTAAATTTAACAACATTTTGATATTACATAGAAAGCCATTTTCGTACGTACATGCATTTGCAAGCAATGAGAAAGGCAAAAAGTTTCGGCATGAAAGACAACAGACAAAACGTAAAAAATCATGGGTTGGCCCACTATTCGATATCGATGCCAAACTCCATTGTTCACATCAATAAGGTTTTACTTTGCATCTGGTGGAATTGGAAAGCTGTGTTTTATTTTAAGTTATTACAGCCGGGCAAAACAGCTCATCAATTTATCAATTTGACCGATGCATTAAAAAAAAATTAACCATTTACCGACGAAGGATGTCGTAAAGTAATTCTGCTTTACGACAAAGTCCGACCGCATGTTGCGAAAGTGACAGGACCATATCTTTGACTTAAGTATAACACTGGCACCGACATCTTCCGAGTACCATCTATTTCGGTCGCTGAAGCATCACTTGTATGTTACACATTTCGTGCTACTTTAACATATACGAAAATGCATTCATGGCTTGAAGGCAGTGAGCTTCTAAATGGTTTTTCAAATTGAGCGGTTTTTAAATTCTTGAATAAAACACACAATATGCATTGATTTCAACAAACTTTTAATTGATATTTGAAGCGTAGTGTATGACATTTAAACACGAAAGGCAACATATGTCAAATGACCATCTCTTCAGCTCCATAGACGTCCACTCTTTTGTCAAAATTTTGGATGACATTTTAACATAACCGTGACTCTATTTCACCAAAGACTCGAATAATTTAATTTTTTAGTTCAGGAATCGAATGTTGATTGTTCTTATAAAACTGGCTTTTCACGTAACCCCAAAGAAAATAATGCAACGATGTCAAATCACATGTTCTTGATGGCCAATTAACATCGCCGTTTCTTGCAATAACTCGTCCAAGAAATTTTTCTCTCAATAAATCAATTGTTTCATTAGCAGAGTGAGGCGTAGGCCATCCTGGTGGAACCACATATTCTCCAGATCAATATTATTCAATTCAGTCCACAAAAATTCAGTTATCAACTCACTATATCGAATACCATTCACAGTTTCAGCTTCATCAGCAGCATTCTGAAAGACATACGGTCCAATTACACCTCCTGACTATAATGCACACCAAACAGTGATTCGTTTAGGATGCAAAGGTTTCTCAAATGTGGCAATTTTGTCTATTAACATACCCATCAATTTCAAAATGTGCTTCATCTGAAAAGATGATTTGAAAAAAATCATCTTTGTTCTTTGATCCATTTGACAAATGCACGTCGTTTTGAATGATCCAGTGGCTTTAGTTCCTGTGTTATTTGAACCTTATGTACCTTCAGAGCTAAATCCTTTCGGAAAATACGCCATGTTGTGGATTCACTGAATATTGGATATGTGAATAGTGGATTCACAATTCCAAATTGTTGTGAACGTCGACTAAAGGAAATTTTTGGGTCTTCAGCAATACTTTCACCTACCAAATCAATTTGCTCTTGTGAACGACCATTACGACTATATATTGCTCTTTTTTTCATCTTCCACCGAACCAGTTTCTTGAAATTTTCATGAAATAACACTGGGGAACAATTTGAAAAATAATTTATGTTGAGTTCGATATTTAAGCTGTTTTATACGTAAATTGACATGCTAATTCAAAAAGTTTATTTAGTTTTTTTCTATCACGTCAAGTTTTTTCTCTACAGTTGTTGCGCATCCGACTAAGCTTGGCGAATCACAGAAGTCACTACTGCTCTCCTACCGGCGAACCTTCTTCGACCTAGGAGTGGGAGCGTGAGTGACGTTGCGTCATCCAAAACTAGTTCGGTCAGTTACGCATGAGATACTAAAGTACGCCTATGTCTACCTCTGGTAGTTCTCGTCGTAAGTGCTTAAACAGCCCTGATTCATTTTGTTATATATGTGGCAATTTTACCATCCTCGGTAAAACTGCCACATATATAACAACGGACTAATATTAGTACATTTGCCAGGCAAGCCTATTTTGCTTATTTTAAAGTGAAAATAGGCGACCAAGATAAATCATGGGCCCCTCATAAAGTGTGCAAGCAGTGTGTAGATAGTTTACGTATGTGGACGAAGAGAACACGTAATAAACTTTCGTTTAGTATACCAATGGTTTGGCGAGAGCCCAAAGATCACTTAAGTGATTGCTACTTTTGCATAGTGGAAACATCAGGATTCAAAAAGAAAAACAAACATAAAATTGAGTACCCTAGTTTACCGTCAGCTATACGCCCTGTGCCTCATTCAGCTGAAATTCCAGTGCCAGTTTTTCAAGAATTATCTTCTTTAGACCTACAAGAATGTGAATCAAGTGAAGATTGAAGTGACTCCACCGACGAAGAATTCAAAGTTTCCAATGATTCTGCTGTTCGTAAAGGATTGAATCAACATGAATTAAACGATTTAGCACGAGATTTGGGACTATCCAAAAAAGCATGGGAATTATTAGCATCAAGACTGCACGAAAAAAATTTGCTTGACAAAGGAGCTAAAGTCACTTACTATCGATCCAGAGAAAGTGAATTTAGGCAGTACTTCAGAAATAATGACGGATTTGTATATTGCCAGAACGTAGAAGGTTTAATGAAAGAATTGCCCATTTCTAACTATAACGCAACTGAATGGCGATTGTTTATAGATAGTTCAAAGCGTAGCTTGAAGTGTGTTCTCCTACATAATGGAAATTTATACGGTTCAATCCCAATAAGTCATTCACTTTCATTTCACTTTCATAAGTCATTTCTTTCCGTGAAGAATATGGCTACATAAAGAAAGTCATTGACTTGTTGCAATATAACATGCACCAATGGATCATCTGTGTTGACCTTAAAATGGTCTGTTTCCTTGTTGCCCAGCAACGCGGGTATTCCAAGTATCCCTGTTTTTTGTGCATGTGGGGCAGCAGAGCTCATGAGAAGCATTGGGTGCAATCGAACTGGCCGCCAAGATCTGACCTAAGACCTGGTGATCCAAACATTTTAAATCAGCCACTTGTCGACAGAAAAAACATTGTATTTCCGCCTTTGCATATAAAAATAGGTCTCATGAAGTAATTTGTTAAGGCTTTGTCAATTGAAGGAGACTGCTTTAAGTATATCATTTCGACATTCCCTAGCCTGTCATATGAAAAGATAAAGGCTGGTGTGTTTGATGGTCCACAGATTCGGCAACTCGTTAAAGATGAAAATTTCAATGAAATAATGACCGAACTTGAAAGGAATGCTTGGTGGCTTTTAAAAATTGTTAAAGTTAAAATATTGTTAAAGACTTTCTCGGAAATACACGAGCCCCGAATTACATCGAAATTGTTCAACAACTCTTGGAGAGCTTTAAAAAGCTTGATTGCAACATGAGCATCAAACTGCATTTCTTACATAGTCATCTTGCTAACTTCCCAGAAAATCTTGGTGCTGTTAGTGATGAACAGGGCGAGCGATTCCACCAAGATCAAAAGGTTATGGAAGCGCGGTATCAAGGTAGATGGGATGTCAGTATGATGGCTGACTACTGTTGGAGCATCAAGCGGGAATGTCCACAAACTGAACACTCCAGGAAAAGCTATATGAAGAAATTTTTACCATAATATCTTTTATTTATTTTTTGTATAAACACAATTTAACTTTTAATAATATGTTAACCTCTGTATGAATAAAATATTCTAATCCATTTGGTCAGATCTCACCTTATTTCCTTTCGTATGTACACTTTTAAGGTAAAATGAGGGGTATGCTGTAGCTTAAGAACTTGACGTGATAGAGAAAAACTGTGAATATTTTTGAATTCAGAGATGAAAAATTAGTCAAAAACAAGTCACAGATCCAAGTCAACAAAATTGCTGTTCCCTAGTGTAATTCAACAATTTTAACGCGTTATTGTACAATACAATATGTGTGTCGTATACAAATACGACTACATTTTTATAAATGTCATACATTACACTTCCGAAATGAGACTAGACCTGGGCAAATTCACAACGCCGTCTGTGTTTTATTAAAAAAATTTTAAAAACCGGCCGGTCGCGTTGGTGTGTCGGAACCGCATTGGAGCGGTAGTTGGTTCGATTCCAGCGCTCGGATGGTTGTTTTTCTTTCTTTCTTCTGTCTGTTTACTTCCTAAATGTTTGTGATTGTTTCTAGGCAAGAGTGTAAAATCCGACAAGGAATTACCCCTCAGTCACGCCAGTTAAAGGCTGGGTAAGGCCGGATGCCTTCTGAGAAGTGTTCTACGTTGGTCACTCACCAGTCGGTAGGCTTCCTGATAGAGGGTAAGCACATAACTAAGGGTTAATAGCCTGAGGGGGGTGCTGGTCAAGGGTTGTCGGTGGTTCCGAACCCACGTTAAGCTGTAGGTCCAGGTGCTAACTAGCCTTGTAGTTGCTGATGCGTCTCTAACCGTAAATCCTTTCCTTTAAAAAACTGCTCAATTTGAAAGACCCCTTATGGTTAGGGAATTCATACGTTTCTAGAAAGATAATAAAAGGTTATAGAGGCAAAGGAGAAATATTTCGTCGATTTTTTACTGTTTTTAATAAAGATTGAATTTTGTAAAAAAAGGTCAGATGTTTTTTGTTCACCTAATAGTTTTCCAATAAGGGTATCAGAATTTTGAAATTTAACACCATGGAAAAGTACGAATACACGAATTGGGATCTAGAGCAGTTGGAAGGTGACCCCAGTTTGAGGACAAAATAATCTTTTCCTACGAAGCATACTTCTGGTTTACTGTGTTTGTGAACATATATAATTGCAGGATTTGGGTCGACAAAAATCCTCAAGTTATTCAGAAGTTACCTGTTCATCCTCAAAAAGTCTCTGTTGAGTGGGTTTTTGGCTGAAGGAGTGATAGGACCTAATTTTTTCTAGGACGATGATGTAAATTTGGTTACTGTTAATGGTGGATGCTATAGCAATATGCTAACAGAATATTCTTTGGCTGGACTGATAAATATGAATATAAACAATACTTTCTTTCAACCAGTACGATCTGTCACACATCTCGCTAGACAATCGATTTATTTCAAATAGAATTTCGCGAAATGTGAATGCGCTATTTTGCGAAATGGTAATGTCAAGTGACCTCAATCTCGCGCCCTTGGATTATTTTCTGCGAAAAAATACTATGCAATATTTGTGAAAAGCTAATAGAAAATTGAATCTACAGAATGCATTCCACCAGACGAGGTCGAAGAGGATTTTTGAACGACATTATTTTTAAGACATACGAGGGTTGTCCCAGAAGTACCCGACTTAAAAAAGAAAACAATAAATTTGTGAAAAATATGTTTATTTCTCTACATGAAAACTATATACAGAAAGCTCGATGCACTTTTCCCAGCGATGTTCAATAGCTTCGATTCCCTGTTTATAATTAGGTTATAGAATCGTCGAGCTCCTCAAAATAGCCATCAACCGCAGAATCCACCTCTTCATTGTTGGCAAATCTTTTACCACCGAGCCATTTCTTCGAGTTTGGAAACAGAAAATAATCCGAGGGGGTTAAATCTGGCGAAAAGGGTGCGTAAAGAGGCAATTTGAACTTTAACTCATTAATTTTGGCCATCGCGATAACGGATGTGTGAACTGGTGCATTGTCTTGATGAAACCAAACTTTCTTTTTCGTCATATGCAGCCGTTTTTTCTTTACTTCATCACTCAAACGTTACAATAAGTTCGCCTAATACTCAACGTTGATTGTTTTTCCTTTCTGAATATAATCAATGAAAATTCTCCTACGTGCATCCTAAACGCCATAACCTTGCCTGCAGACAGATCTGCCTTCGCCTTCATTGGAGCTAATTCTTCCCTTTCAGTCCATTGTTTTGACTGTTCCTTCGTATCAGGTCTGAAGTAATGGACTCATGTTTCATCCATGGCCATGAATCGGCGAAAGAATTCAAATTTATTCCTGTGAAACTTCGCCAAACACTCAATTGAAACATCCTCACGACGCTGTTTTTGTTCCGTTGTGAGTAATCGCGGCACCCATCTTGCGCACAGCTTTTTCAGGTTCAAATTTTCAATCAATATGCGATGTACAGCACTTTTGAAATGCCTACCATGTCTGCTAGCTCGCGCACTTTCAGTCGACGGTCATCCAATACCATTTGTGGATTTTCTTCGCCATTTCTGGCATGGTTACCTTATTTGACCGACCACTGCGAAATTCGTCTTGGCAGCTCATACGGCCTCATTTAGACTCTGCCGCCCAATATTTTACTGTTGTAAACGAAGGAGCAGACTCCGCTAGAGTAGAATTTAGCTCCGCTTTGATATCGGTTGGACTGAGATCTTTCAAATGGAAGTATTGTTTCACATAACGATAACCAAATTTTTCCATGTTTACAAATTCACTGAGAGCGTTCACTATTAATGGCTGCCAAACAAATACTAAATGACGTAGCATCGTCAAACTTTAAACTTAAGCTTTATAAGGTTGGTACTTTCTACCATAGTCATTCTTTTCAAACAACAACCGCCAGCTATGCGTCAGGTCGGGTACTGGGACTACCCTCGTAATGCCATTATTTCTTCAAGGTAAAATGAAATCACTGGATTATCACTTATAGTTATCATTGGGCCTCATTTTAAAGTTCTAACACTTTTATTGGACAACCCTTCATGATTTACTACAAAATGACATTCGCGCATTATTGTATTTCTGCTCTTTGAAGAATATCATTTTTACCTATTAGAGGTTATTAAAAAAAAGGCAAATCATATTTTTAACCTCTACTCCGACAAGGTATGAAAAATGACAAAATGCCAAAAAGACAAATCAGTTCTCTTTTTTTATATCATAAAAAATTATTTCCAAAAAATAACTTAAAATGTACGAACGGCTGCACGATTCTTTTATGCAGCAGCAAAGATATACAACAGGCTGTGGTAAAAGTAAATTAGGGAATTTTTTAATTATTTCTTGATAACGGATACAAGTTTATTTCTTTATAATTTAAGGTTTTACTGGTCATGTACCTTTTGGATATGCTGCTTTCGGAAAAACTAACGAAGCTATGACTAACAGTGCCCTCTGTAATTTTACATCAAATTATCGAAAAAGACTTAGCAACGAATGGGCTCCCGTTGAAATAGATCGTCCCGATCCTCCAGTTTTAGTACAACCTGCAGAAATCTATCACAGACATATGGGTCAACTTCCCAATTATGGTGGTCATATCCCCGGAGCAATATTTAGGTAAAACATTCTTAAATATACAGTTTTTTTATATTTGTAACATTTTTTTTGTTCCAGATATGGTAAAACGTATGGGAATGATTCAAGAGATGCCAAAAGGTGGCTAAGAGGAGATTTCAGCACCTAAAACATTATTTACATCAGCAACGAACAAAATACCTGTACAGTAACAAATAAACGTATATATCTCATAGAATAATCTTTATTTTTCTATAAAACATTTATTAAAACATCTCTGTTTTATCCAGACTTCCATTTTCGAAGAATATCAGCGGCTGATTGAAGGTTTTTATCTTGCTGCGACAAAAAAAACAGTTACGACAAACTCAAAACATCAAAATACTTATCAATACCTTGATGAAACAATATCTGACAAAATTCTCTGCGAAATATTTATGAGGTTTGCTATAAAAAGCTGTTGGAGGGATTCCTTGCAAACCAACATTTTTAATCATCCATTTTGTAAATCTATAATCCTTATATTGGTCATTTTCCGAATCGAGATCAACTTGCGATTCTAAATACAAATTAAATCAGACATGTATAAGAAATATGTATCATTAGGGTGATCCGTAAGTTCATGCGCTCTTTTATATAGTATTATTAAATTAATATTTGCTATGAAATTTATTAATGATATTATATTATGATATTATATGGTGGATATATATTATGATATTATATGGTGGACATTATGATTATATGGATGATATTATATGATATCGTATAGCTCTTGAATTGATTTTTTCGTACGGAGTATTTATTATTCTTCTTCTTTTGCCCATAGTGCTACAGCCCATTAGTGAGCATTGATCTACTTCAATCTTCGCCTCGAACCTGATCGATCTCTAGCTGCTTTTTCCTACATTACCCTGCCACTGTTTTTGGTCTACCTCTCTTTCTGTTACCATCTATTTGTACTTCCATGATTATCCATAGTAATCGGTTTTCTGGAATTTTCTTCACGTGTCCCGCCCATCTGTATTGCTGAACCCTCTCATAGTCTACAATATCCAAATTATTGAATAATTGCTTAAGTTCGAAATTATTCCTGATTTTTCAATTTCCATTATTATTCACAGCATCAAAAATTATTCAGTACTCTTCTTTGAAATACTGCCAGCATCTCTTTTGTTTCTTTATGAAGATCCACATCGCGCGAATGAGTTTGATAGATGTTAACTTTCGTATTACTTTGTATCAGTTTAGATCTTTAGACAGACTATAGGGAGTAAATAATTGTTTTATCCTTCATAATACTATTTTTGATATCTCCCGTGTTGTTGTTTTCGTCTAGTTTCCTTCCCAGATACGTAAATTCCTCCATAACTTACGCTGCCATCGCCGATTATCGAGTTCTGATCGCTTCCTAAGTTAGTTCATCTTTATTTCATCATAGGTTTCTCCTAATAATCGTTAATATGTTTAGGTCATCTGTATGTTCTATCTGTCTTTATTTATCACAGTTCTATATGATTTATGATTATGAAAGAATTATAGAAAACTATAAGATATCCGTGCTTTTTCACCATATATGAAAACAACAGAAACGATGAGGAAATTATGCAAAGCGAAATATGAAGGGGCAATCCCGATTTCTGCAGTACAAAAGTAGGTCACTAAATTCACTTAGTACATTTAATGGAAAAGCCTATTACAGTGAAAGCTGAAGCTGAATCAATCAGATCTTATAGGGTAGCACTGACGACAGTGGTATTCATCCATAATCATCAATAATGCATATTTATTCTTTTACCAAATTTAGAAGGCTCTGTCGAGAAAAGTACCATAATTTAAATAATATCCAAGCTCTGTGCTGTATTAACAAATGCCGAAGGATATTTTAAAACCAGCAAACGCCGCCCCAT
Organism: Cosmopolites sordidus; assembly: GCA_031761425.1. Classification (NCBI taxonomy): domain Eukaryota; kingdom Metazoa; phylum Arthropoda; class Insecta; order Coleoptera; family Curculionidae; genus Cosmopolites; species Cosmopolites sordidus. The sequence continues at coordinate 215,776 of JARFXV010001635.1, forward strand.
GGCAGACTTACAAGAAATGCTCACATTTAAAATTCTATCCATACAGTATACAACTCAAATCTTGCTTTTCTTTTCTTTTTGCCATTTCTGTTCATTATTACAATTATTGCAGAAGTGAAGCGTCTTTCAACAATATAACTGGAGTGACAATAGAATGCAATGAATTTTTTACTTCTGAAGACAAGGACAAGTGGCGCGCAATTCAATATATTTTTAAAATATATCTTTTGAGTAAGAAAATAAACGAACATATAGATCACCCCAATAAAATAAGCATGTAATATCAAAATTAAATTTAAAACGATTTTGAAGCCAGATTTCAACACTAAAAATGGATAATTGCTATTGTTGAAGGTTGAAATATCAGAATTGTTCAGTTTCATTTATTACCTAATGGAGACCAATCAGCCATCATAAAATAGCCCCCCTCTGGTACGATTGGCTTCATTCCGGCTTCTTGTAAAAATTTCGCCATAAATTCACGTTTTGATTCAAGTTCCTTTGAGATTGATACAAAATAACACTCATCAGTTCCTAACCGATCTAATTCGGTTTCCAATGCAATAGCTGCTGCTTCCTGAAGTTATTAAATCTGTATAGTATTGGGTATTAACAGAAACATACATATATGTCCAAAAGTTTGGAATATTGAAATATTTCACTTTTTTATTGATGTTAAGGTTTTCTTTTACTCGTTTACGTAATCACCATTTTATTACAACTCTTACTGGTACCAAATAAAACTCGACACCAAACGACCAATCTGTGTAAAATTGATTTATTATGTTGGAGTCAAGAAATTACAATGTACCAATTGCCTTCAAAACTAATTTAAAAATAATAAGAAAAACTTTCAATAAAACTAGTAAGTAGTAGTTTCCCCGTGGGTCTGTATGCATGTATGAAGGCGATTTGGAATACAGACGATTAAATGATTAATTTGGGCTTGTGGAATTCTCTCCCATTCTTAACGAGCAGTATCTTTTAGTTCTCACAGGGTAAAGGGAGGATTATTTCGTTTCTTGATGCGTGTTTTCAGAATGTCCCAAGCATGTTAATGTTAGGGAAATTTTTTGGCCACTCTAACTTAGTTATTCCCTCCTCTTCAAGAAAATTTTCTACTGCTGCTGTTCGATGAGGAGGTGCGTTGTCATCCATGAACACAAATCCGTCGCCCACTGCGCCTCGGAACAGACGCACAACAGGATTTAAAACTTCCTCTATGTATACAGCACCAGTGACTCTTCTCTCCAGGATCATGTCCGTGTACTCCTCATAAAACCACCCCAAAACATCACGGTCCCATCTTCAAATGGGATACGTGGTTGAGCTGTTTCTAGTCGGGCTTGTCGACCTGGAGATCTCCAAACTAATGTTCTTCATGAATTAGAAACCAAGCCAATTCTCGTCTCATTGGAGAATATCACGTTATTCCAGTTAGGTCTATGATCCACCATTTCTCGTAACCATTGCAATCTTACATTTTTTTGTTGAATGGTTAGTTTGGAAACACGTAAAGGTCTTCTGCGGTAAAAAATTATCGCTTTCAGTCTGCGTGATATCGTTTGTCGTGAACCATTTACCCCTTCATGCCTAACAAGCTCCCTTGATATACCACTTGTAGACTCCAGACGATTTCTTCGCGCTATCAATGATATCTGCCGGTCTTGTGCAGCTGTTGTACATCGTTTTCTACCACTGGTACGATCCTTTACGTCATTTGTCTCTTGGAATTTTTTATGAATTTTCAATACAGCACTTTGGGAGATACCTACAATTTCCGCGATATCACTTTGATTAAAGCCCTGTTATAACAAAGCAATTACTCTTGATGTGTTAAAATGAGATATCATGTTTCTATGCAGTTTAAAACTAATTGATTAAAAATTGAAAAATTGAAAAACCTGTGTTATCAGCAAAACAATACTTTTGTTATTTTCATATAAAAATGGTCTAAAATAAATATCCATCACCATTTTTAGAGTATCATAGTCGTAGATATCCCATTTGTAAATATTCCTAACTTTTGGACATATGTGTATACTTATGAGTCATTAGGTTTGTTCTAGCAACGATTTCAAACGGTTTCAAACCGTCCGGAGTTTGTGCAGATGACCGAAACATTCGCATACATTAGCCTGCGCAAACTCTGGACGATTTGAAACCGTTTGAATTCTTTGCTAGAACAAACCTATTATATACGGAGCCTCCATTTTATCCCGAAACCCACGTGACCTATAAATGTGGGCAACCAGCACGATAAATTGGTAATGATTAACATAAAATTACTAATTTTCTTAAATTTCGCCATACACCGTAATCGTTTTTTTTTTCAAATCTTATAAATGATGTTTTTTCTATGAATTATATAGACAGTTTAGCACTAATAACGAAAATAAACATAACATTTGACCAGTCCTGCATTATTTTGAACCTAAGTAAAAAAAAATTATAAAATAACTCCATCAAACCAGATGTCATGGAACGAAAAAGAAGCGCATGTCGTAGGCAACGAAAATTATTTCTTTTGAATAATTAGGTGTGTTTAAGAGGTGCTTATAAAATATTAGTTGTTGCTCAGGAAGCATAGGAAGTATTAAAAACCAAAGGAATAAAGTGAGAGACAAGGAAACTTTTGATAATTGACTACCTATAAATAATTCAACACAAAAGAATGAAGTTTAAATTTAAATTAATTTAAGTTTAAAATAATAAGTTTAAATAAATCGCTATTCAGGTGAATTACGTGAAGGCTCTGTATAAGGAAAAATATAAGATTCAAAAATAGGAAAATAAATGTTGAGATTATAAATGTTTTGCATGTCTACGCTTGTCTTTATGTTTATGTATTACAAAATTTTATATTTAATTCATGGATTAAAACCAGCATACATTTTTACACTTTAAAGTATCTAGTTTGTTTACCTGAATTGGAGTACACCCAGTATATACAGAACTTTGATGAATCATTTGCAAATTGAACATTAAATTAGCCGGTCCATATGCCCAGCCTAACTTCCAGCCAGTTGCACTAAATGTTTTACCAGCAGAACCAATTGTAATAGTTCTCTCCCACATACCAGGTAATGTAGCTAAAATAGAGATTATAGAAATATTTTTCAAATCTGTATATTGAACGATATTTACATAATTTCGGACATGCAGTAATCATTAAGAAAAGGAAACTTAATTTACTATTTTTTTTTGTATGTCAACAATACTTACATTGACAACAATGGATTATTTAAAAAAATTATATAAATGGATTACCAAAAATGTGGTTTATAAAATTCCCTGCGAATGTGGCAAATTCTATATAGGTGAGACATCTAGACCGTTAGATGTTAGAGTAAAAGAGCATAAAAACCTTCTTAGAAAGGGCGATTTTAATAAATCTAGAATTTGTCAACACGCATGGGAATAGGCTCATAAAATCAATTGGAATAATTCCAAAATGCTATTAAAAGAATCGGTAACAAAATACAGAAGATTAAAAGAAACCGCTATAATTAATTTAAATAAAAATAACTGTATTGCTATGCCTTCGGTAGATTTAAATTCAATATGGTTCCCGATTCTAAAGAATACAATTAAAAACATATAAATATTTGAATACACAATCAGTACAATAAACAATCACACAGTTAATTTACTATAATACTGAAGTTTACATTTAAAAACATTACAGAACGATGTTAAACAATATCCTGTACAGGATCTTTAAATAAATTTATAAATTACATAAAATATAGGCGTTTATTGGGTTGCATAACTACCATTTTAAAAATATCCACATCAATCTAACATCTAATGAATTTTTTTTTACCTATTCTAATATGTTCACGAGGTTTGTATACCATCCACTCATAAACTTCATCAGAAATGCATAAAACATTGTGTTGTTTACATAAGTCAGCAATAAGAGTCAATTCTTCGAGTGTAAAAACTTTCCCCAGTGGATTATTGGGAGTATTTAAAATCATAGCTTTGGTTTTTGAATTGAATAAGCTTTTTAATTCGTCTCTGTCTAAAAGAAAATCTGCTGAGGATAGTATTTTACTATCAGTGTTCCTCTAAAAATAATAAATGGTTTTTATATTCTACAATATTTTTTTCAAATGTATGAAATTGTTAATGTAAATCTGTTAACTTACAGGTTTTAGCGCTATATATCTGGGAATACCACCAGCATATTTCACCATAGGTTCGTAACAATCAAAATATGGTTCTATAATAATAACTTCATCACCTACATCCACATGCCCTGTTATTGATGAATAAAGCGCTTCATATGCACCAAGAGTTGTTAAGATTTCAGTTTTATGATTAATTTCCCTGCCAATCAATTTAGAGTATAATTTCGCTAGTGCTTGGATTAATCTAGGGTGTCCCTAAAATAAATACGGATAATTTAAACAAACTTTAATTACATAAACATAAAATATGTGTAAGAGCAAAATATGCAAAAAATAAAAAGTGAAAAAATAGATAACACGGATTATTGGTTTTAGTAAAACCGGCTTTAATATTATGAAACCTAACCAATAATTCGATTAAAAATGGTAAAGCTATTTACAAATTTGTATTCGCTTTTTTCAAGAATGTATTTAAAATATTGAAGCAACATATAGTTTAAAAAATTCTTACAAAATCTCTTGTGTATTGATGTAAGCTTGTGTTTGAAGCTACATTAATTAAGGCATCTGTAACATATTGCGGTGGTGGATAGTCAGGAAATCCTTGCCCCAGGTTCAAAGGTTTGTAATCCAATGCTAATTGAATGTACTCTACCCTACATTTTTTTGAATGGCCATTAAACAAAGAAATAAAAAATTATAATAAAATATTTATGTTTCTTATTCTATATAAATGTTTCTTACCAAACACTGGGGGTACTACCTTCAAATCTTTTAGGCAATTTAAATTTTTGGTCAATCCCGCTCATTATAATGTATTACGAATTTGTAATTCGCTGATATCTCTATAAGTAAGCAAGATGTCTGTTTGGTAAATTATGAAGTAAATTTAAGAAAAATATGCTATCACAGATATTTGTAAATGTATTAAAATATTAACACTAAGTTAACAACCATATAATGTAAAAGATAAGAAGTATTTTTTTAAATATTTTGCTATTGTCGAATTTTGAGAGCCTTTCAAAGATTTCAATCTATTTTTGAATGGTTATTTAGGTTTTGAACACTTAGCCTTAATAAAATAATTATTATACAAATATTAAATCATCCAGATTCACAGGTATTTCTCTATATTTGTTGATTTTACATGTAAATATATTTATTCTCTATTATTCAATCGTTTGTCATTTTTGAATAAAATTTATGACATTTATCTACATAAAATTACATTACGAGGGGTTATTGATAAATAATAAGCAAGCAGATATCAAATAATAGTATTGCTATAGTAACAAGAATTAGTTTTTAAAATTCACGGTTTAGAAGAAAATGTTTAGATTGAAACTTCAACTAAATTGAGTATGGTTTGATCAAATACGTAGTTTTGTTTAGTAAGGAAATGTACGATGACATGTTCGTAGCATTAGATTAGTTATTATTAGTTATTAAAAATCCTTAAAATTGGTTTACTGATTTTAAACGTAGAAAACGTGTCATAAACGAGAAGAGTTGTGAAAAACTTATTTCATTATCAAATCTTGGATTCCACTATAAAAAATCAACCAAAATGGTTTAAAATTATCGACCACCCGCCAAGGTTTGTGGAACAGGATAACAATTTTTTTCTGAATCTGAATTTTCACTTTTTTATGCTATTTTTAACATAAAATTTAACGTAATGAAAATACATAAGTAAGGTGTTTGAATGTTAAATACTGTTGTAATAGCAGCAACACTAAATGAAATGTCACTAAGCCTGCTGTGTTCAGTTCATTGTGTTAATTCACCTTGAAGAAATACATGATTCAATACCACGTAGAAATTGAAAGGCCGCCCCTCCCCCAGCTTTGGGAAAAATAATCGATTCCGACAAAGCGCACTTTTGACTTAACGGGTTTGTAAACAAATATAAGTGTAGGACTCGGGCTAAATTCTTAAGTGATACGTCTTCATCCTCAGAAAAGCCTCTTTTTTTGTAACGACAATGATGTTAATGCTGAAGAATATCTTTGGCTTGAACTGATAAATATGGATATAAATAGTGTTTCCTTCCAAAACATGACGATGCCATTTGTCACATACAATTTAATAATGCAGTTTTCCTGCATTATTTTGCAAAATGGTAGTCTTAACTGGCACCAAGATCATGCGATCTCACGCCATTGGCTTATTTTTGTAAGGTATATGTTAAATATGTGATTTACAGAAATAAACCCCAACAATTCTTGAATTTAAATGAAATTGAAGCCACCATTGAAAATACACCATGCGATATGCGTTAAAGAGTAATCGGACATTGGATTTCAGGAGCAGACGAAGCCGAGGTGGACATTTTAACAACAATATTTTCAAAACATAATGCCATTATTTGTTCTTCAAGATAAAATAGAAATACCGGTATGTTTCAACTAAACAATTGAAAGGTTACAATTATCAACTCGACAATAGGTGCACTGATTTATTAATGTTTTGCTTATTTAAACCATAACGACGATATGGATATTTATGATATGATCCTGATAGGACTTGCTTCCTTAGATAACCTCAAAAAATACTTTTTCTTGATACACAGAAAATACTTACTTCCTATTTCGTTTGCGATTATTAGCATTAAAGTAAGTCACGCCACCTTAAATTATATATTAAATTCATAAGTTCTGATAAACATAATAGCTAATGAAATTCGACTGTATTCGAAAAATTTCTACCATAATAGTTCCAATACAATTTTAAAGAATTCGCATAATTAACATTTGGTTAAAGGTTACAAATATTCCACAATATACTGTTATATCTCGTACAAGCATATAGGTTAGTTTTCTAGATTATCTTGTTCATCTAATTTATGTATAGATCTTCACATAGGTGAATTTTACTAAGTAGTAGTTATCTACTCTCTTTTTTGCCTGGGCATCCATTTTTCATTTTTTTGAGCTTGAGAGAGATTGTTGGGTTCTTGTATCCAAATCAATGGTAATTTTTTTTGCCTGCCAGGTTCCGTTAATTTTAGAACTACCAATATATAAAACAAAGAAATACCACTTATAGTATACAAACTTTATGTTACTGTGACATATATATAGTATACATCCATACTATATGGTATACATCTATAACTATACATTGGATGTATGTATTAAAGAAATACGACCACATTGCCAAAATTGTAACTGAAGTGGTGTGTATTGCTTACGGCCTCTTTATTGATCAGCAATCCACTGCAATGATTGCAGAAATTTCACTGATAAAGCGTGATTCAGTATTAATAGCGCACTATAAAAGTGTTCATTCAGCCAGTGGTCACTTATGGCTGCGAAATGTGGATTTTCACAAAGAAAACAGAAGAGATGCTTGCAGTATTTGAAAGAAGAGTTCTCATAAGAATTTTTGGTGCACACTGAAGAACTACTACATTTCAAAAAGTGGCAAGGGGCTGCTGGAGATTGATCTGGTTGAAGGGGATCAAGGCTCGCTGTCAGGCTATAGTACCACAGGCAGATTAAAGATACCCAAATAGTATTTGATAATCATTATGAACCCAGGTTTCATTGTATTTAGTACTAACTGACAATTATTTTTGTTAATGAGTGAAACCAATAGCAAGACAAGTAATATTTGTGACTTCTAGCCATAAATTAAGAACAGATCTAAGAACATATTTTTTGTATACTGTGATTCCTTTCATTTTACTCACACTAGAAATGGGAAATGGGAAAACAAATGAAAGACATATATCCCAATGCAAAATAAATATATTTCAATAAAACAACAAAACAAACATTTATTTAATTATATACACCCTGTATTTCTAACCAGACTTCCATTTCCGCAGAATGTCCGCCGCTGCTTGAAGATTTTTATCTTGCTGCAAGAAATTAACAGTTACATCAAATGCAAAAAATGGGAGATATTCAACACTACCTTGATAAAGCAATATCTCACAAAGCTCTCTCCCAAAGGTTTGTGGGATTCGTTATAAAATGCTGTCGGTGGGATCCCTTGCAAACCAACATTTTTCGTCATCCATTTTGTAAATCGATAATCCTTGTATTTATCGTTTTCGGAACTGAGGTCCACTTGTGATTCTAAATAAACAAAGATAAAACTTCATCAGTTAAAATGAATGTAAAAATTTGTGTTCTCAAATTAGAAATCATTATAGTCATGTTTCATGAGTAGTGATTCTCAAATTTATTAAAAGTATTGACCTAGTCTGAGTGATCCTGTTTATTTATTATATCTGGTCAATTAAAAGCTATCAACTAATGGTTGTTTTAATCATGGCGATTCAAAAGTTCAGGTATTTTCCAGCAAAAATAAACTTTATTTAATCAATTCTTCTATTGGAACCTTTGGAGTGAAACAATAAACTCAAAGAGATTGATATCTAAACAGCAAATCAATTATTTTTAATTTCACAACACGCGTTTCGTTAATCATGTTAGTATCATCATGATCCATTAATGACTCATTCCTGATGGTTAGCGAAATGCGTGCCGAGATGCTAAAAACAAGTGATTTGGTTTTGTGGTAAATGTCTTTGAATGTAGAAACTTTATTTGGGTTATATATCATTTAGTAACTCTTTGAATTGATATTGACACTTGGCAAGTAACAGTTTAGGAAACAGAATGTATAAAGATTAATGGCAATGTGCTCGTCACCATTCATGAACTGTAAAAGCAGTTGAAAAAGTTCAATCAAGAACAGACTGACTGAGCCATTGGAATCAACCCTTCAATTAATACTTGCTGATTATCTTCTAAACACACAACATTTAACAAATTGTTAACTGAACAGCCGAATTGTGACGAAAAATAAGTGAATAACCTTAAAAAGCAAACCTTATGGTTCTATAGACTTGTGTGCTACACATTTAATAGAATTTTGAGAATGTAATCTACTTTGAGATGTGTAAAAGAATTTTACACATTTTAGAAAGAGCTTTAATAAACTCAAATTTGATCTAAACTTTCCAAACCATATAATAAAATGGTTATTATTTTGAAAACATATTTTTTACTTATAAACTTTATATATAATTATAATTTAATAAATGTCTAAACTTATTGATCACTTTAGTAATAGCGACATATGATTGCAATAAAAAAAGTTCATTTTTACCCAATGGAGACCAATCAGCCATCATGAAATATCCACCTTCAGGAACAATAGGTTTCATTCCAGCTTCTTGTAAAAATTTCGCCATAAATTCCCGTTTCGGTTCTAGTTCCTTAGATATCGATACAAAATAAGATTCATCAGTTCCTAAACGGTCCAATTCAGTTTCAAATGCTATAGCTGTCGCTTCCTGAAGAAAATAAAATAATTTGCATCACAATAAAAGAAAATATGAATCAAGCCTGTAAATTCATTTCAAATCAACTTTTAATAAACATTATATTCAATCTAATTAAGAGTCAATCAACTCCTGATGATGCTAACATGTTGATCGAAACTTGCATGAGAAATTAAAAATAAGTGATTTGGTATTTAGTGGTAAATGTCTGAATTTACTGTTTGATGCCAAAGGTTCCAATACCAAAATATTTTCATGGAATGAATGGAAGATTTTAAAGTATTTTCTAGGTTTTCTAAAACACTGCTAAGGTTTTAAAAGCTAGGATTGTAAAATGAAATAAAAAGTTTAAAGACACCTTTTGGAAATGTATCTGTTAAGAAACAAATGAAGGCTTGTAATTATTAGATCTCATTGTGGGAAACATGGGTGTGGAATATATCCTTTTTGTAATATTTCTATTATATAATTTTCTTCTAATTTATCATTATATTCTAATAATACAGCTTGATGTATATCATGATTAAATGGCACATTTATATCTTCTATAGCAGATAGTCCAAATTTATTTATTATACTTATAAAAAGTTTTAATGTTAGTTTAATACCTTCTATAATTGAATTATTTTCTTTTTTATTATTATTTTTATAAAAACTTATAGTTCTTTCTAAATTATCTATAACTGTTATAAGTTTCATCATTATATTTTCATTAGAAAATTTACATATTTTTTCTATTTCAATAAGATTTTTTTTTATTTATATTTTCTATCTCTGATCTAAAATATAATTTTGTATCCATCATTTCTTTAAAGAATATCAATATTATTTTTTAAATTAATTATTTCATTATTTTTTTCTTCTAATATAATATCATTTATTTTTTCTATACTATCATTTAAATTGTCTATTTTTTTATCATTATTTTCTGCTTTTTTATTAATAACATTTTTATTAATAACATGTGGGAACTTTGAGTCAGAAATTTCATTCCATCCACTCACTTCATCTTGGGCAGGCAGATTCACTCCTAGATAAAACTTATTTAGCTTGGTCCATCTGTTTGATCTGTTTCTTCCATCAAATCCACATTATTTTTGTAAAATAATGTATAATGAAATTTGTAAACTATTAACAAGATGATGCCAGAAACAATACATATACAATTAAATCTTTTAGTGAAAGGAACCAGTATTTCAATTCACATGATAAAAACTACACAAATATGTGTATTCAAAACTATTCACCTTATAATGTATCCCATCTCTTTACCTGAATTGGAGTGCATCCAGTATATACAGAGTTTTGATGGATCATCTGCAAATTGAACATCAAATTAGCTGGTCCATATGCCCAACCCAACTTCCAACCTGTTACACTGAAACTTTTACCTGCTGAACCAATTGTTATTGTTCTTTCCCACATATCAGGCAGTGTTGCTAAAATAGAGCAAATAACATATTTGCAAAGTAATACACTTTATATGTCTTAACCCACCTATTCTAATATGTTCATAAGGCTTGTAAACCATCCATTCATAAACTTCATCTGAAATACATAAAACATTATGTTTCTTACATAAGTCAGCAATAAGAGTCAATTCTTCCCGTGTAAAAACTTTTCCCAAGGGATTATTGGGAGTATTTAAAATTAAAACTTTTGTTTTTGGATTGAATAAGCCTTCTAATTCATCTCTATCTAAAACAAAATCTGCTGATGATAGTACTTTACTATCAGTGTTCCTCTAAAAATAATAAATACTTTTTGATATCCATTGACACTTTTTCAAATGTATGAAAATGTTAATGCAAATATAATAACTTACAGGTTTCAGTGCTATATATCTAGGAATACCTCCAGCATATTTCACCATAGGTTCATAGCAATCAAAATATGGCTCTATAATAATAACTTCATCGCCAACATCAACATGGCCTGTTATTGATGAAAAAAGAGCTTCATAAGCACCAAGGGTTGTTAAAATTTCTGTTTGAGGATTAATTTCTCGGCCTATTAATTTAGAATACAATTTTGCTAATGCTTGAACTAACCTAGGATGCCCCTAAAGTAAAAAAAAACTTCCTAATAAACATTCTAATTTTAAAACAGGTAATGTTTGCTACTTGTATTTAATTAAAAATGAGTTAAATATAATTGAGATAAATAACATAATAGCTGATAAAAATATATTCAAAAATTCTAAATTTAGGAAAGCATTAATGCATTATTTTAATACGTAGATAAATACAAACGCAATGCTATTTCTCATTTTGAAATCATATTTTATAAAATGTGAAAAATTGTGGAGGTCAAAAGTTTTAGAAATGATAAGGCAATCATAGATTATTACCCAGCTTTTATTATGATTGTAAAAAAAGTTGTATGATTGTAAAAAAATATTGTCCTGAAAATATAAGCTATAGAAATACTTACAAAACCTCTGGTGTATTGATGTAGATTTCTGTTTGATGCTACTTCAGTTAAAGCATCTGTAACATATTTCGGTGGTGGATAATCAGGAAATCCCTGTCCCAGATTTAGAGGCTTGTAGTCCAATGCCAGTTGAATATACTCTACCCTAAAAATTAACATTAACAAATACAATAAGAAAAATTTAGTTTATAACATTGCAAAATTAAGTTAGTTACTACATACCACACACTAGGCTCACTACCTTCATATCTTTTAGGCAATTTAAACTTTTGATCGATTTCACTCATTGTAACTGCTGTTATGCACAACTGCCTCTGTAAACAAGGAAGATGTGCCTTCGTCAAATTACGAAATAAGTTTAATGAAATTTTCGCAATCCCAGACATTTATAAATGGATTAGGACATTTACAGTAACTTAATAACAATGTTATAACGCACACGATAAGAAAGATTTTTAAAGCCTTAAAGAACACACGCAGATGAATTATGGACTAGCTCTATTACTAGCAAATATACAGGAAAAATAACTACATAACCTCTTTTTTTTGTAGTCCCCTGTTATTTGAACTACTACTAAAAAGAAAAATATATTGTGTAATAATTAATATCATGGCTGATAATTTATGTCTATAATATTTTGTTACATCCTACATAGATTGTATTAATACTCGACCTTATAATTTTTATATCATTAAAAACGGACGCAATTTTCCTTTTTTTATATATAAGCCATTAGCCTTAAATGTTTACCTTTATTAAGGATTCATAAAAATATCAGGAAACGTTAGTTAATACGTGCACAAACCTAAAAAAAATATATATCAGATGCGTGTATTATATGTAATGATACTTTTTTCTGAAAAACTTTTAGATACAGAACCACTTGTGCCAGTAGTTTAAGTAAAATAAAAAAAAATATATATCGTAATGGAATTTAAAATAAAGTCAGTCTACAACTTATGGGATGCTTGTATATTTTGATACTAAATAAAGCATTAACTATTTAAGAATGATATATGAAGAGAATTAAATAAATGTACTACATTTTTAAATGATTTCACATTATTTTAATGTCAGATTTTATAGACTTTGTTATTTGATTTTAATGAGTAATACTAAGTATTACTTACTTTGAAATCATGATGAACTCCTGATGGTTTCACTCAATTCCATTATGAACTTGAGGAAAATGAATTCAATAAGAATTTTCACCAAACTTTTATGATTTTAATGACTTAATGATGACTAAGATGCAGGTTGAAGTTCTTTCGTTTCTATGTATTTTTTTTTTCGTTTAAAAAGGAGTCAAATCTCATCCCACTATTGTTACATCTGGTAACACAAGCTGTCAGTACCAGGCAAGAAATATGACTATAAATGAGGTTAAACTCGTAAACTAATTAAGAGCATCTCTATTCTGGTTTAAAAAAAAACTTTAGCGTATGATCACTGAAAATAAAGAACATTAATTCATTTTAGTTAAAAATAACCTAGCTGGCTTAGATTGATAGGATTGTTAGATAGACAGTAATTAAGACTTGTTATGGATTCAACAGTAATTAAAAACTCAAACTCAAAAAAAAATTAGTACAATAATAATCCAGTCAAGCATTTATTACTTTTAGTTAGCCACAACTGAGAATTTGAATTGCTATACTTTGGACAAAGTTATACATTTAATCTGGATAGATATATTGCTTCAAATATCATTTGGTTCTTGTGTTAATTAGGAAAAAGGAAGAAAATCCATAGATCTTGAATCGTTACGATATTCACACTTAAATGTATATGGAGGTCCCTCGAATATACCCGGCTGTAGACAATATGAAATCGGTCTGCAATAAATTGCATATTACTAACTCAAAGAAATAAAACTGAACGCAATTGAGCTCTTACCACATCCTAGCATAGATAAATAAACTTCCACGTTTTCCTTTCATTAGAAAACTTACTGACTACAGAAAGGTTTAATAACTTGAATACGGCGAAAAAGTGGTGCCCTGAGTTGAAAGGGTTGGTTTTCAAGCATATTGAAGAAAAGGTGAAAAGCTGAAAAGCTAAATTTGTTGGTGGTATTTTTTAATATATATTCTTTGTTAAATTGCTTTGTTATTTATTAAAATGTGATAAGTGTTAATCTTTTCTCTCTGACAATTATGTATATGTGTAGACAATATTGGAGTACCGTAATATTAATGCTGTTTAACCTCTAGAGAATTATACATTAAGTAACATTGTGTTGCGGTATTATTAAAAATGAGTTTTCCAATAAGAGTGTCGGAACTTTGAAACGTAATAACGGCAACACTGTTTGAAATGTAAATGTTACTCATAGACAATTGTGTTCGGTAGATTGTGTCAATTCACACATAGAAACATACACGATTCAACAGCGCCTAAACATTATTTGTATCTACCATCAAAATCAAAAATAATCTTTACCGACGAAGCGCACTTATGGCTTACTGAGTTCGTGAACAAACTGTAAGATTTGAGGCGACGAAAATCATCAGTTACCTCTTCATCCTAATAAAGTCACTGTTTGGTGTAGTTTTTGAGCTGAAGGAGTGATATGACCGTATATTTTGAAGCCGATTATGGAAAACGTGTTACCGTTAATGATAAATGCTATATGAGTATGCTAATAGAATATCTTTGACCTCAACTAATAAATATGGATACAAATAATGTTTTCTTTCAATAAGATGGTGCGATTTATCTGGTTCTATATCTACTGGCCACCAGGATCATGCGATTTCCCGCCTTTGGATTATTTTTTTGTGGGGTTATGTTACATTTCTGGTTTACGGAAATAAGCTCCGAACAATTCTTGACCTTAAACGAAACATTCAGTCCACCACCGAAAATTGGATCTGCTGAATGCATTACACCAGATGAAACCGAGAGAGGCATTTGAAGATTTTTATTTTCAAAACATAATGGCATTATTTGTCCTTTAAAACAAAATAAAAATTGCGGGATTATCACTTCTAATTATCATTGTTCTGGCACTCTTATTGGGCACACCCTTTATATATTTTAGTATAGGAATGCTGCCAAGTACTGATAGAATTCTGTCGTACTCTTTGACATGATACGGGTTGTGTCCATGCTAAATTCATGGATTTAGTAGAAGCATACGCCTAGAAGTCTGGCTAAAACCTGCCTAAAATTAGACAACAAAGATGTTCAGATTTGGGAATAAAATTTTCTCTATCGACTTCTCTATTCCAATCAGAATTTTTCCCATCGAATAGTTATTTTAAAGACCAATCATTCAGCTCCAAAGTGACGCACGTTGTTGGATTCCTTATGAACTCACAACTGAGAATGAAAGGAGATGTTTTGTATTAGTCGGCGGTATTAGTGGCGCTCTGGAGGAAAAAAAAGTCATATGAAGGAAGGAGAATCGTTTTCTTTCAGGACAACGAACGGCAACATTCAACAAAAAGGACAACTCTAGAATGATCTAGAAGCGATCATCGAGTTTGGCTGGGAGATTTTATCGCAACTGGCAATTTTTCAAATTTGACCCCTTCGGTTTTTCGTCTTCTTTTTCCTGCAACATCATTTGGTTGATATCCACCATACCTCTTAGGAAAGCCGAAAAAGAGCTTCAATGACTCTATCACATCAAAACCACCAAGTCGTATCAACCACCATCATCACAAAGTTTATAGAAATTAAGAGCGATTACTTGGAAGATTAAGTTTTTATTGCTTTTTTCATAAATAAATGTCAAAGGTAGTTAAAAAATTGCCGAGAATTAAGACGAGGACCTAATATAATGAATCATGTTGATAAATTTGAATATAACACGAATATTAACCAATTTTTCCAGCTCCATATCATGGACTTTCTCATATTTTCAACAAAAATCTATTATAATCAGTGCAGTAGATAGGTGGAGCAATTCATATGGTCCAACAGCCATAGAAAATCAAGTACACTCAATATCACTCAATAAGCTACAATATGTGGTAGTGTTGTTATCTCTTTCCAAAATTGGGAAGGACCAGTACAACGCCAGACAACATACTTACAATCCCTATAGTTGTAGAATTCTCTAAATGAAAAAAGTTTCAAGAGAAAAATGGTCTATGTATTATTGAATATATTAAACTTCATTATACTTTACTGCCCATTATTATTTAATATTGTAGTACGCGTAATTTTCCTAAACGATTCGTAAGTTAAAATGTATTCTTTATTTAAATCCATTTACATTTTTAATAATAAACAATGGATGTTTTGTCTACGCAACTTAGACTTTGCCCCTGCATTTTATCGCACTGAAAAGCCACATAACACTTGCAGTAAAGCCACTCGCAGATTTCAATTCATTATAACACTCAATAAATAGTCTTTATTTTACTATCCTCTTGTTTTGGTTTAATAATAAAAATAAAAAAAACAAACAAAAAAATAAAAAGAATTACTGAAGTATCATCGGCATCTTTATAAACATGAAACATATTTTTTACATGAAAATAAAAATTAAAGGAACTGTAAGCGTTCTTAAAGTTGATGTTCTAAGTATTGTTCAAATAAATATAATTTAACATTTTATTAACATTAAGATTACGTCTCATTTAAACAATCAAAAGGGTAGGTTTATTAACTTTACAATATTTGCATTAATTTAAAATATATTGTGTAAATTTAGTGTCAATATACATATATACTTATGTTCCTAATATTGTTATTTCCTCCAGGTAACCTTTAACTCAAAATGTATCACCACAACTACTATTTTTTTTTCTTTTACTAATGGTATTAAATGCACACGAAAACATTTAAGAGAAGGCATTGATATAACGTCATAAAAGTGTTTACAGTCAATTTAAACAGCAAATAATTACTTCTGTTTTTTGGTTCATGAATATTGCGCGACAACTATGAATATTAATACTGAAATTTATTTTCAAATAGTGACTTGTGTAAGTTTATCTATGATTGTATTAGATGAATTTAAACCTAATACTAAGGACTTTTGAAAAACAGCTCTAAATCCTTTTTCCTTTGTGAAAAATAACGACATATTTTTTTTGTTTTAGAAAAATATATCATTGGTTAATTTGTTATATTTTAAATAAATAATCTCAGTTTGAATGTTTCCAAATTCCAATGAAAAATCTGTTTATGTAATATTGTAGTCATGTTCATATGCTATAGACAACCCTAGTACTTATATTACTATTGAATTCAATTAAAATAAACTGGGAGTGGTAATCATATTTTCGAGTATATTAAATACAATCTATTGAGTAATAAGACCATTTTTGTAAAAAAAATAGTGGGAACCCACAATGTTCTTATGGCATCCTTCTGAACTTTTGTTATGTGCTATTTATTATATGGTTTTGAAACCTCACTGTAGTTGACTGTACAACACAATGCCTAAAATATGGGAACTGACGTAAAATGAACCTAGACAAATTGTGATATCATATTTTGAGAGAATGCTGTGATGAAAAGATGTCTAAGAAGCTTCAAGAACATAACATTGTTATTTTTGCACAAACATTGAGAAAATACCTTGTGAGAGACAGCATTTTCTTAACAGAAGACCAAAAATCATTATTTATGGACGAAACAGAGCGAAAATGTGCCATCATTGACTGGGCCAGTTATATGATCAGATGAATTCAATATCTGCAAATCTCACTTTTAAGACTGAACGTTATATTATCGAATAATTTCTTCTGTATGACTTTTTCGAACTATCTGGTGCTCAGTACCTTTCAAGAAAGGTCGAGGTCTATAATCATGTATTATGCCGAGTGAAATATGGTGGCGAAGCCGTAATGATATGGGGTTGTATGTCTGTATCAGGCGTGGGAGATTTGTATCAGTGCGAAGATTGCATGAATAGTGATTGGTTTATCACCGGGTTAAAAGTATTGTTTTAAAATTATTTGACGAAGATGCCCCAGTTATTACATTCAATAAGACAACGCTTTCTATCATAAAGCACAAAGAATAACAGTCAGTTCAAGAACAACAAAGTACGAGTGTTACAGTAACCACCACAGAGTCCTGATTTGACGCCAATGAAATTTGTGGCACGTTATCAAAATTAAAGTATCGGAGTAGTTCAAATGCACTTTATAGGAAAGGGAATAAAATAACGAAAAAAAAATGGAATTAATCTTAGAAATAACCTAACCACAAAGAATAGAATGCGTTATTAAAGTAAAAGATATAAGGAAATATTTTTTGTAATAAGAGAAAAAAAAAGGCTGGTATCTAATACATATGACATGTGGAAGGACATATATAATTACAGCATATCTAGTTCAACAGGATTCAAATCTATTGGATTGTAAAAATGTACTTTTTATAAACATGTGTGATAGCTCACCTGAACATTTTCAGGGATATACATACTCAGTTTAAATGCTTCGAAATACAAATTCATAACTAAAAAGTCCACATTCACAAAAAGATGTATCACATGTAGATGTATCCAGTGCGAGATTCAAAGGTCTCTAATACCTTTTCCTAAAACAATCACATATGTAGTTAATTTTCAAATCATTTTTAAATAGAGAGTGGATTGGATATTTCACAATTGAAGAAATTATTTATGTAAATTTGATACTAACAGAAATACCTAATGTTCAAATGTGCTCAGTTTTAAGAAATTATAAAAATTATAATCACATGTGTAGTTGATCACAACAGTTTTAAATGGATAAGATCATTTTTAATACATCCAAACTCAAACTGTAAAATATATTTATATAAATATTTGTACCATCACAAAACCTTTATCACATGTGCAGTTACTTCAAATGCTTCCAAATTCAATTTGGAAAAGATACTTAATGAAATCTGCACTGGACTGTAGATTTGTAAAAATGAGACTATTACAACCACATGTGTGGCTAAAAATACAAACATTTCAAATAAAATCAAGAATTGTTCTTTGCATTTTAAAAATATTGATTTAGTCTTTCTTCAACTTGTTCCTCAGTGAAATCATCAGAATAGTCCCTTCAGCAGTGGGAATAAATATTAGCTAATTAAATTTAGTTATTATTATTATTTAACTACCTTCCATTATGATATAGAACGATGACTACTATTAATAAAAAATTGTCAAGCTGAGTCGTTTTTTTGTTTCACTGGTTTTTGATATAAAAAACTGTTTCCTGTTAATTGTAGCTTATTTAGACAACAATGGTATCATAACCACAATGAGTAATTTATTACTCATAATAATTTTATACATATAGATTAGAAAACCAATACAATCACAGCAAACATTATTTTGAGGTTTCTAAAAAAAAACTGATGGTAGTGATACCATAATAACATACATTTGTAACCAAAACAATTTTTGAAGTAATTATTTGTTAGAATAAAGAGTTCTTAGACATAAAATAGCTACCCTTGAACACAAGGCAAGATAGTCAAAACTCTATGAACAATATCTAACCATTAATGATATTATTTTAAATGTTGCCCATGGCATCGTAAAATAAGAAGTTACTGTTGTAAGTTGATGGTGTATTAGGGCTCTGACAGTTGTAAGTAAAGTCGTCAGATAAAGTGGTACGATTCATGTTTGGTTCTGATGCCGATCTGCTTATTTTCGGTTGATTCCTCAACAGATTTTCCAACGATGAAAATATATGGCTAAAAAGTGGTCGTTCGTCGCGATTGAACTTGATACATTGTTCCAACAAACGACGTAATGCGTTGGGAGTGTCATTTCTTAAAAGCGTCAAATCAGGAGTTAGGTATCCCCTCCCAACCATAAACAAGATCTGATCTTTATTGTTAATTTTGGAATAGGGCAATTGTCCCGCCAGCATTTCAAACATAACTATGCCGAAAGCGTATACGTCGCTCTGAAAACTGTAGGGGCTATCTTCTTGCATCCTGATGACTTCAGGAGCCATCCACAGGATTGATCCCGTTGGTTGGTGGAATTGCTGCGATCCGGACCACCGGGTTTTCGCGGTGGCCAAACCGAAGTCACCAATTTTAACCGTTAGATCGTCGTGTAAAAATATGTTATTAGATTTTAGATCTCTGTGGATGATATTTTTAGCATGGAGATACTCCATTCCTTGGGCGATTTGTCTCTGGATTTCTATAAGCGTGAACAATAAAAATTTCGTTTCAACGACGTGTAAATGTTTGTATAAACTACTACCATCGCACCACTGGGTCACTATAGCTAGCTGGGGTTTGCTCACGCAACCCATAAATAGTAAGATATTGACGTGACGTGTCTTGCGAAGAACGGCTACTTCGTTCTTGAATGCTTGCAATTGAGCGGCGGTCGGTATTTTTACGTTCAAAGTCTTTACTGCTACCGGTCCGTGCCAATGGGCCTTGTAAACTGTTCCAAACGATCCTGAACCAACTCTGGCCCCGACTAAAATTTCATCGGCTGGTATTTCCCAATCTTCGATACTCTCCCGTGCTGCTAGAAGCGGTTTGCTTTCATCTGCCGACCTAAGAAAAAACAATCGTTAATAATTAAATAAAACGTAGGTGTAAACGAGGTGTATAAATAAAATAATGAGACTGGAAGCGTTCGATCTGGTAACATTATTGGTTTCCCCTCTAGATATGAGAAAGGTCATCTGATATAACTTCAGGACCAGTTTGAGCTCCCTAGAGTCATTTGGTGGTGGCAATTATTTTCATGACCCGGACTGAAAATGAGTGACAACAATTTCGAGCAACGGTGCGCTACCAAGGTTGAGAGAATGCTAAGAACATCATCCACAGTGCGACGGGAACTTTTTGCTAAATTTCAACAGACCTATGAAACAATGTTTTTTTCCAGGGTCCAGGTGGTTTAAGGCATCCTCTTAACGTCGGAATTCGATTGAAGATTAACTTCGCAGCGGGAGGTCTTTAACTGCAAGAAGTCATGAAAATGTCCACCGAGTCCGAGTTCTTCTGCATTTTGATTATCGGTTGACGGTCCGAATGATCAGGAAAGAGTTAAATTTAACTCACACACCGTATATTGGATTTAGGTCAATGAATTGGTGATGATGGGAATCTGTGCGAAAACGGTCCTGAAAAACCTTTCGCAGGATTAAAAGCTTCCCTCATAAGATTTTCAATATCTGGAACGTGTATTTACTGTTGACCAGTCTTAGATTTTTGAATACGATCTAAAAACGAAGCGCAAGAGCCAGGAATGACACACCCTAACCTCACCATGTTCAAAAAAAAAGCTAGAATGAGGAAATTAAAGTTCAAAAGCATGCTGATTTGCTTTTTTGAAAGCTAGGGGATCGCCCTTAAGGAATTTGTGCCTAAAGTACTCAAAAGAGAACTTCTTGAAAGTTTTCAATAATGGAGACGGATCAAGAGTATACGCCTTGCTACACAGTGATTTTAATTAACCAGTTTTTAGTAAGTATTAACATTAATATGGATCCGCAGCCCCGCAGTGGTTCTCAAATTTAAATGATGTGGTCTGGAAATTACAATTATGGATTTTAATATAATCTAATTCACGATTTCTCAATGAAAAATTTGCAAAAACGTCATAATATATTTTAGAAAATAACTGAATTCACATAACATTTTATAATACTACACAGGAGGGAACAGACAATCACAAAGCTTTGTCAGCTTCCTTAATCAATTTATTAAAGTTTATATTTAATATTTATTAAAGTTTATAGTCAAGAGTTTGACTATGGTATGTAGAATAAGTTTTAGCAATTTCTGATTCAAATACTAAACGTTTACAAAGCTTTAATAAGGTTGTATATAAAGGGTGTTACACTCAGAGTGCAATATTTGAATTGTGCGCCGTCAGATTGTCGTGATTCGATAGGCCAAGAATTGTAACAGGTTGATAAGAGACAGATAGGAGTTAATAAACATGGAGCGTTACACGATACAGCAATACATCTTTATTGTTAAACATTACTATCAAGATGATCAAAGTTTGGTTGCTACTCTTCGTAAAGTATGTCTGATTTTCGATAGAAATAATCCCAAATTAATCAACTGTGAAAAGAATAATCGAAAAATTCGAAATTACTAGTTCAGTTATTCGTAGCTCGTAGTGGTCGTTCACAACAAAACATCACGGTAGTTCTTGAAAGTGTGGCAGAGAGCCCAGGGTCCTCGATTCGTCATCGTGTACAAGAATTGGATATTTCAACAGTCACTCTTCACCGTATTCTCACTAAAGATTTGCATCTCTATGCTTACAAAGCCCAATTGACACAACAACTTTTGCCAACAGACCATGTACAGCAAAGAGAGTGCCATCTCCCGTTTTGATGACACAATTGGCCGCCACGATCTTGCGATTTAACACCTACGGATTTTTTTTGTGGGGTTTTCTGAAGTCTCGGGTTTACGCCAATAAGCCCACGACGACCTGAACACTGAATGCCAAAATTGAACGCTATATTAACGAAATACCGCCACATTTATGCAAAATCGTTATTAAAAATTTCGCCAGAAGAGTACGCGTGTGCCACCAAAGCCGTGGTGGCCACTTACTGGATGTGTTTTTCTATGCATAATTTCCAAATGCCTATATTAAAAATCAATAAATATTTCAATACTTTGCTAAAGAAAACCATGTTTTATTTAAAATTCACATCTTGCATCTAACACCTTTTAGATATCCTCTGGTTTACTGTTAGAATTAGATTCAATGCCCCTGACGATGTTAATTTGGATGGCGAAGTGCGCGCGCGCCGGAAGACTGCAAAAAAGTGATTTGGAATTTCGAAAGAAAATATTCTTGAGTTAAACTGAATATGTAGTATACAAGAATGTAAGTCCTAAACTTTGATTATTGCTGTCTACCTCTAGTGACCTTAGATAGGACATTATTCTTACTATATTTTACTTATATTTACTTTATCATACTTTCATAAATCAGTATTAGAACTTGCCTTAGTTGTATGTTGCAAATTAGTATGTTTGTTTGTTTATTCATTTAAGTTTTAGATTCAATTCCTTAAATGTTTCTCAACTATACATTTATCAATAGCTCTATAGTTATTAATGACATAAATATTTTTGCCACTTTTTTGAAAAACAGGTATGTTGTAGCAAATATGTCTATATTTAATATCATGTAATCATTGAAAATTTCGTTTATCTCAATGCAATTATCACTTTTCTGGTTAATTTTAATCCCTTGAAATATTTATAGATATTTTTTTTTGCGTATCTATCTATTTATTTCTTTGAAACATTCATTTTTTTAATTTATAATTCTGGCTCCCTAATTTAGCTTCCCTATCAACAAAACCTGATTAATAATTGTCTAATGCTGTCAAATAGATAAATATAATGGCTGAAGTAGTTGGAAAATCCAAAGCAAGACTTTCATCAAATAAAGAGTTTTCCAATAAGGGTGTCAGAACTTTGAAACGTAATTTGTCGTTTGACAGCGACAACACTGGTGAATGTGAATGTCACTAATAGACTGCTGTGTTCAGTACATTGCGTTAATTTACCATGGAAAGACACACAATTTAACAGCGCCTACACATTATTCGTATCTGCCAACAACATGGATGTTCAGTTAGCCAGATCTTTTCCGACGAAGCGTAAGACGAAGCTTAAGGGATTTGTGAAACATAACTACAGAACTTAGACAAATGGAAACCATTAGTGATTCAGGAGTTACCTCTTCATCCTCAGGAAAGTCGCAATATTTTTTTGAAGATTTTCAAATTTGACAAGACAATCGATTTATTACAACAAAAATTTTCCTGGACGCGTTATTACACGAAATGGTAATGCCAACTGGCCACAAAGATCATGGAATCTCGCGCCCTTGGGTTATTTTTTATGGGGTTATGTAAAATCTCTGGTTTATGAAACGGTCTTAAACGAAACATTCAAACCACTATTGAAAATATACCTCGCGATATGTGTGAAAGAGTAATGGAAAATTAGGACTCGAGAATGCATTCCACCAGTCGAAGCCACGGGGAAAGAGAGCGAAGAGGGCAAAGTCGAGGGGGGAGCGGGCGAAGAGGGCAAAGCCGGGACATTATATTCAAAACTACTGGACTATCATTTGCAGTTATCACTGTGCCTCGTTTCAAAATTTTGACACTTATTGGACAGTCATTAACCTATCATGTCTCTGACGTGTTGTATTGACAATTTTATTTTATTATCTTCTTCAAATAATATAAGACATTGAACAATTTTTTTTCTTATATATATATATATATATATATATATATATATATATATATATATATATATATATATATATATATATATATATATATGTATGTCGATCCACTGCAGGATGAAGGCCTCTTCGGCATGCTTCCAACTTTCGATGTGAGTGTCCAAGTTTCACTTCCGTATGTCATAACGGGTAGAACGCACTGATCGAAGACTTTTCTTTTCAGACAAAGTAGGAGTCTGCTCTTAAACACTATGTTGAGCCTGCCAAATGCCCGCCAGCCACATTTAATACGCTGTTCCACCTCCCAGGCGGTATTCCCCACCATTGAAATCATCTGCCCAAGATATATAAAGCTGTCCACAATCTCCAAATTCCTTCCTAAAACTGAAATTCTTCTGTTCTGAGAGAAGTTATTGAACATAACCTGACTCTTTTTCGGGTATATTTTCAAGCCAAATGGTTCCCGAGCCTTTTGCAGTTCTTGTATGCGTCTTTGCAGCTCTTCTGGGTCTTGTGAAAGGAGAACAATATCATCTGCAAATCTAAGATGGTTTACATTTGCACCATTGATCTTTACACCATCCTGTTCCCAATCCAATTTACGAAATACTTCTTCAAGGCCAGTCGAGAATATATATTTATATATATATATATATATATATATATATATATATATATATATATATATATATATATATATATATATATATATATATATATATATATAAAAGGCGCGTCTCACGGAAAACAGGACTTTTTAAAAATAGTTATTTCTAATGGTGCCATCTTTTAACGGGGATAAGCTTTGGAAAGGTGCTTCCTTTACTGACGTTCTAACAAAACATCATGAAGTTAGGGCGTTTAAAGTGTCAGTGTTTATTACGATCTGTCGAAAAATGACCATCGAACAAAAAGTGAATATTAAGTTTTGTTTTAAACTTGCTAAAATATTCATCGAAACGTTTCAATTAATGAAACAATTATATGTTGAAGATTGTTTATCCCGTGGCAGAATCCACGAGTGGTTTTACCATTCAAAGATCGAAGAACATCTTGCTAAGAAAAATTTCGTGGTTACTCAAAGGAACATTGAAATTGTGCGTGAATTTATAAAAAATCAGCCAAAATCTCCGTTGCAATACATGGAAGTGGAATTGAACATGTACAAAGATTCAATTCATCGCATTTTGACCGATCATTTAGGACCTCGAAAGGTTTGTGCACGCTTTGTTCAACACAAATTGATTGACAACCAAAAATTTCTCCGAATCCAACATTGCAAGGACTTGATGAAACGTCGAAAAAGGACGAAAACCTACAGCATTGTTACTGCTGATGAGACGTGGTGTTTTCAATGTGATCCAGAAATCAAACGTCAAAAAGAAAAACCGTCTAGAGAAGTCAAAAATCAAAACAATGTTGATTTGTTTCTACGATTAGGAGATAATTGGGCACAAGCAGTTTGTTCCATCTGGTCAAATCATCAATACTGTATGTTATCTTGGTGTTATGAAGCGTCTGTTGTCGCGTATACAGCGTATGCGACCAGAATGCCCTCAACAAGGCAGCTGGCGCTTGTTGCACCATAATACGCCGTCCCATCGCTCGACGCTCATCACTGATTTTCATACCGGATTTTCATTTTGGCTCTCTGTGACTTGTACCTCTCCGAAAAACTTCATTTGCCGATGAAAGGACAGCGTTATAGCGTTATGTCAACACTGAAGACATTCAAAAGACCGCCATCCTGAAGGACATATCTTTGGCCGACCTCAAAAATTCGTTTGTCAACCTAATTGATCGTACAAAACGGTGTATGGACGCGTAAGCAGACTATTTTGAATAAAACTAAAGATGTTTGCCGAAAAAATAAATATTAGTTTTTTTTGAAAAAGTGTTTTTTTGGTGAGATGTTCAGTGAGATGCATCTTCTATATTTAAATTTTCAATTTTGTTGAATTTTTCAATTAAATTTTAATACTACGTAAAGAAATATGAATCAGCTTTTTTCATTAAAATATTATCAATTAACTACATCACATCATTATCCTACAATTATTTATTGATATTTCAATTTCTAGATGGTTTTATAGATTAACAACGTAACTTGTGTTTTTATAAATAAATACTTTTAATTAATAATAAAAAATAAATATTTGATTATATCAAAATATACTTACCTAGCTCTAGGTCGTTTAGGCTGTTGGGATCCAGTAGGTGATGCTTGAGTACTTCTACAGTGTGGTGAATCATAGTCAGTGCTAGGTTTTGCCAAAAGTGGTAAAGGTCTAGCACCTTCTAGTGCTGAACCTGATTAAATATAAATTAATAATAATTGAATGATTTGTACATTGCTTAGAAGTGATAGATAACAAAATAAAAATTAGTTTTATTTAATTTAAATTAATAATAATCACAAAAAAAATATATTAATAAAAAATAAAATAAAAATAGATATTATCAAAAAAAGATCAAGAAAGGGTGTAAAACAGAAGGAAATAATATTTATAATATAACTTTTACCTTTAACACTATTTAAACAGACATTAGGAGCAGAACTGGCTCTATCCTGTTGGCCTAAGGAAGTTGGTTGCCTCTCTGGTTGTTGCCTAGTGATAAAAGCTGCTTGACCCACTTGCAGAATTCCTGCACTAGAATCCATAGGTTGAGTTAACAGGTACTTGTAGTAGGCATCTGTCATTCTAGCCTGTTAGAAATTTAAGCTTTTTATGACAAAAACATTAACTAATGGACACAAAACCATAAAAAACATGGTATTTTCAGTGAATGCAAAAATAATTATTACCTGGTGACACAATGAAGGAACTCCTGAAGCACATCTCTGATGGAACTTATAACCACATGTCCTACAGTTAAAGCCAGTAAATACAAGTTTTCTACACACTTCACAAAACACTATTGAAAAAAATGTTTTTCTCACAAAGTTATGGGAAATGCTAGTAGGAATTGGAAATTTATCTATTATTTTAATTGTCACTAAATCACATTCAAGAGTACTTATATCTACATTCCAACTAATTTTTGTGGTTGATGTTTCATCCCCAAGATATGCGACACACATTTCACAACTAAGATTTCTTAGTTTCATTCCTTTAGCTAAAGCTCTGCGCAATGTCAATCCTTCACGAATCTGTACACTAGTTCTTTGTTGATTTGGTAGGAAGGCTCTGAGAAATCTTGGTGTTGTATGCTGAGTTGGGACCTGAGGCTGATGATGCCTTAAGAATGGAGCCAGTTCAGGAGGGCTCTGCACATAATGTTTATCCCTTTCCACTGTAGTGTACCCACTGTGATTTTGACTTCTGAGTGACTGGCTACTTGAGCTGCCACTGTAAAAAAAATTATTACATCGAAAAGGTAATGCATAAAATAACCTTTGTGCACTTTCTAAAGAATTCTGATAATAACATTCTTGGAAAATCATGGAATTATTAATTAATGATATTAGAAATACAAAAATATACATACCTATGTGAATCTCTTCCACTATTATTCCCATTACCCATTTGTTCAGTCAGTCTTCTTTTATTTTCTTCAAGTTCATGCAATTTTGAAGTTAAATCTTCATATTCCTTTAAATACATGGCTGGAGGGTGCTGGAAATCCGCAAATTTTGCATTTAGGGCATCAATATTAGCCCTAGTCAGACTGATGACATTTTCAATATTTTTAATTTCCTCTTGTAAATCCATGACAATTTCTTCCTCGCTTTCGCTCGACATGGTGTCACTAAGTGAGGCCGCATTAGCATAAGAAAATACACTTCCATTCAGTGATTTTTTGGTCGTATTATTAAATCGCTCAAATTCCTGCAAAACGGCCATCGCACTTTTTTATGTTTGTCATTTTTTTTCTACTGACGTTTCACTGACCGTCAAATCTTTACCTTTATTGTGCCCTCTAGCGGTGACGTCTTTTTATACACATAGAAACAATTTGGATAATATTGGAAAATGAAAAGGAACTAATAAATATTTTTTCTTAAATTTCACATGTTAACCTTTAATTTGGTGATTATATTTTTATAATTACAGTAAATATTTAACTTAGAAATATATATACATTTTATTCTTGATCAATAACCAGCAGGTATGTTGAGTTGCATAAAGATAAAACTAATATATTTTGTATATAAGCACATCTATACAGTTTGAAATCTTTTCAGTATTCTGTTCACTTTAAACAAGCTTATGTGGATTATAATTAATGTCAAACTTTATGAGTCTGTTGGATTCGCAACTATGTTCTGAAGGTTTTAATTGAAATTTTATTTTAATGAAATATATTTTTTCATATCGTCGTAACAAACACAGTAATATATATTGCCATCGTTTTTTCAATATTTTGCCATCGTTTTTACAACACTGAAAATACGTTATTTTTTCTAGCATAACGGACATGCCTTTAATACACAAATTGATCAATATGTTTTGATACACCTTACATGTTTCCACCGAACTGTAAAATTAGCAGAATCGTTGTCAAAACAGTGTATATTTTACTTAAACGTAGCGTAAGATTGGCGATTCTTTGCGAAATGACGTCAGAGATCTACTAATATGAATTTGTGTGGAATTCTAGAAATTTTCAGGAAAGTTCTTAAAATATAATATTGATTTTAAATACAATCCTGGAAAAGGGATGCATATTACTAATCTGCTGTCAAGATATATACTTTATTAATATGTCTCAGGAAAGAAGATTTTTTACTCTGAATAATTCGTTAACGAATTATTTTTTATGTATAACAGAGTAAAAATAGCAAGAAAATTAAGAATCATTTTAAATATACTGGAGGCTGATCATCCAATTACCGAAACTAAATAGAGGACAAATTAAGTGTACATTAGCCAGCAATCAACAGGGACATTAAATGTGTCATTATTAGTAGTAATTTTAGTAAACATTTGAACTTAAACCTTTTCAGATGTGGGTCTAAATTAAGTTTAAAATGTAATGAAATATTGAAGGAAAATTTTGAAAAACTTGTTAACTGAAATATCTTTATTTGAGATATATGTCTATAAACAATATAGAAACAATTGTCAGCTAAAACCTGCATCAAAACATAAAATATCTAATATGCACAGATGTATTACATATTAAACCAAAACGTTTCATTTTGCTTGCTTTAGTCTAAAGTTTACTCATATTGCCATTAATCAGCAAGGAGAGTGTCTTTCCAACTATATAAAAGAGTTTAACCAACTTTATACGAGAGTCACGAATACTTATTTATCATCACTACTTATACTTCCATTAATTTTACTAAGTTTGTTTCGAGCTACACCATCAAAAAATAGTAAACCAGAAGCTTTTTCAATAGTTTGTGGTGGTACCTGAAAATAAAAAACAAAATAAGATTTAACGCGATCTTAACTCATTTAAACTTTACCCTGAAATGTTCTAAGGCTATTCTGTCATCTATCGGCTGGTTTGCCATAACATAAGATTCCATTTCTAATTTGCCTTCATCAGTTTCCCCAACCACAACTTTAAAGAAGTGAGTTGGAACTGCAACATGGTTAGCTCCTATCACTTCATATTTTATGTATAATTTACCATCAGCTTCTCTCCTAAAATTATCACTTAAATAAACGAAATACTTTCTATGTAAAAAGTACCCGGATTTTCCCACTTACAAAGCCCGCATAAAATATTTAATTTTCTTTTTTTTTTGTAAGATGACAGTTAAGACCCCTAGTTACGACGATCAATTTGAAGGGTATATGTAAACTAGTTTTGTTTATATTAGCTGGTTTTGTTAGTCGACGTCAAGTGTGTACTGCGATTGAACTATGAATACAAATATTGAGCAAACAGTATACCTTAAATTGTGTGTTTTAACGAAATTTCGTGTGCCGAATCGCTGAAAATGTTACAGAAGACCTACGTTAAATCGTGCATATCAAAAACACAGGCATATGAATGATATAAAATGTTCAAGAGAGTCGAGAGGTCGTACTTGATTTGCCTTATTCTGGTCGACCTTCAAAGTGAATGAACAACGAAAACATCGAAAAATCAAGAAACTGGCACTCGAAAATTATTGTATAAGCCTTTGAGAGTTGGCTCAAGAGGTGAACATACCTTTAGTCCGTTCATATCATCATGACTGATATTTTGGGCATAATACGCGTTGTCGCACAACTGGTTCCGAAAGAATCCAATTTTATCCAAAACGAGTATAGAAAGCAGGTCGCTGAGACAGAGATTGTACGGACCCCACGTTCATGAAATGCATTGTAACCGGCGATGAGACATGGGGTTACGAGTACGACATGCAAATAAGTCAACATCCTTCGAAATAGCGCCTCGAAAACGAGCCGAAACCCAAAAAAACGCATAAAAGTCGCCCGAAAACTAAGGTCATGCTGACATTTCTCTTCCAGAGGGGCAAAAGGTGAATAAAGAATATCCATTGAAAATGGTCGAAATTTTGGAAGGACAATTCATAGTTCTTACACTATGATAATGTACCATCGCACAGGCCATCATTGTGCAAAAGTTTTTGGCCAAAAACTCAATTAACTTCATCAATCAAGCCCTGTACTCACCTGGAGGAAGGCGTTTTGAGTCAATTGCGGCCGTAAAAGAAAATTCGCTGAATGCCATATCTCAATCGGCCTACAGAAGATGTATGGAGGGTTGGGTCAAGCAAGTTGTATTGCACTCGATGGGCCTACTTTGAAGGTGACAAAATGAATTTTGATGAATAAACCTTTTTTATTTGTGATCTATTTTAAACAATTCCAGGTACTATTTACACAGAATGTAGATTATAAAATAATGAAATGTGCATCAAAAATAGAAAAAATCCCGAAGTAATATAAGCAAGAATTAATAACTTTACTTACCTTGGCAAATATAATGGTCCTGTACAACAATAAACATTCTTGTAAGATCTTGTTAACTTTCTAACATATCTCTCCAATTTATTCCATGTATCACGATTAAATCCTTTGCCTACTTGTGGGGCCATATTTGACAAATAAAACGTTTGTTCAACATATTTCTGATCAGACTTATGATTGCCAGCTGCTGCAAGATGTCCTCTGTCATATCCTGATCCCTTATAATCTGAATTATCTGATCTACAACAAATATTGTAAACATATTTTTTTTAGTTTTTATGAAGATATTTACCTGAACATTGGATGTATATTTTGATCAGGCATAAACTGACATCTTGATCGATCCACATTGCCATTCATTCTTATACTATCTTGAGTTAAGTGTTCAAATACCCAGTGTGCTACTCTAGTTTTTCTGTCATAACTTAAAATGTAGTCGTCAAATGATCTTATATTGTCTAAACCAGGAAAACCATATTTCATAATTTGGGAAACGCGATGAATCTTATTTTTTGGAACGGTTTGTTCCGGTACCGTTGGTAAACTTGAATCTGGGATAGATGTAGCAGCCTTAACAGATTCAAAGAATGATAAATTTGGACTTTTAAAAGTTACACTAGTCAATAAACTGTCAGCTGTATCAGATAAAATCTTGTGTAAACCTAAAGTACCATTAATCTTATATAATTTTGACAATGAATCAACTGAATATGTTCCAAAAAGGGGAAGGCCCGGCTTTTTCTCTATTATATATGAATCTACAGTGTTTACCAAAGATTTTTTGTGGTAGTAATAGCCAGCAATAAAAGCTGTCGAAGCTACCGATGAAAAAATTACAATATTCTTAAATATTCTACTGGACATTATCTCCTTTAGTTTTCTAAACAGACAGCGCAATTTTAAGGTTATGTAATCTATGATAAACATCTTCGATCAGGGTCGGAGTTTTAATTTTTCTAGTAGGGATTAATGTTAAAAAATGTTGTTCCACAGAATATTTAACTTCACCAATTACACTTTTATTATGAGGAATTGTAAATATCTTGTTCGTTTCGCAAACTAAGCACATTTTACTAGAACAGTTCGATCGGATCAATACAAATATTACTTAAATAAATACAAATTAAACAGAAAAAAATCATCTTTTTAAATGTGTAGGATTTTTGCATCAGTACTATTTTATTATTTAGACAGTACTCTGAGGTTCCTTTTTGAAATAAATAATTATGTTAAAGTAAAGATTGTAATGTGTTTTTTTTAATATAGAAACATTTATTGTAAAAAAACTTTTTATATTACTCACAGAAAAATAAAACTTTGAGATATGGAAGTGCTCATTACTCTGAAATCTGTGTAAAAATAAAAGAGGGATTATATGGAATAAACAACTTTATTTCTAAAGATATTTTGCTTGCTCCTCCAAGCGAAACAGTTTTATATTTACGTGAAATCTTATAATTTCTAATACATTCCAACAAGAGTCTTGTTAATTTAAAAGAACATTATGTAAAGATTCGACAAAAAAAATTAAAAGATTATTTTTTTTGAATAAACACACACACACACACACACACACACACACACACACACACATATATATATATATATATATATATATATATATATATATATATATATATATATATATTTACCTGTAAACTACCTGTAAATAAAAGTAACCCTGAACACTCCGAATCCATAAAACTATTATCTGCTTACTATCTACTTTAGATTTATCAGATCGATACAAATCATATTTTACCACGAGGCTATTAACATACAACCAGATATATTTGTGAGCATATTAGTTATATTAGCCATGATAGCAATCAACATAAATTCAAATAGAGACTCTCTACATAACTCAAACTATGATACTATTATCGGCCAATAATCAAATATCAAACTGGGTACTGTTCCTGACACTGAGTGGCAAACACGCAAAATGTGCCAGCTTCGGGTATGAACGGGGTATCAAGGGAAAACCGCACGAGATACCCATTTAAAGAGCTAAACAAAACATAATGGATTATCCAACTACACCCTACGATGTAACCTCTAGTACTGAGTTGTGCAGTGGGTACAAAGGGCAAACACGCGATGTACCCGTTTCAGATACTAGAAAAGCAAAACAGCATTTACCCACTTCATAGTATTGAAGGGAAAACCGCGCGACAATACCATGGATCTACCTCTCAATTAAATCATAAGTCATATAAATCTGCTGATGCCACTACTCAATGTTTGGATATTCACTTAAATATAAATCATTTAATATTGATCAAAACTTTAATCAAGAAACACTGTTTTAAATATTATTTAAGATGGACAGTGACAGTTTAATTCAATCGGACTTGAATATTTGGTAATGATCAGAACAGTACTCCGTGAGAAAAAGAAATAGAAGTAATCTTTAAATACTTATCAAAACTACTAAAATACTAGAAGACAAAGTTTGTTTTTGATAAAATACTAGAAGACAAAGTTGTGTGAAAATTTGTTCACACTATAAATGAAAATGTTGGTTTCAAATATAGAAATGAAGCCATCTCTAAAAATGCCCCACCATTATCGCTCATCTGGCGGTTAACTACTAAGTATTGTCGAAGCTTTTAGATAGAATCAGTGAACACATTGAATGTAAACACAATAACACAACCCAATGTCCTTAGGTAGAAAAATGAAATATAGTCGGCATCTGGTCAAATACAATAAAGCCCATCTTTACCAAAAAATTGATAAAACTATCGTTTTGCCTGGGAATGAACAAGAGACCGGAAGATGTAAATTAAACAAACATATCTCTTAAACTGGGTCCACACTAATAAAATTTTGCGCGCGTGTTGAATTTACTGGAACAATTTGTTTGAATTATCTGATTGAAAACAGATAGTTCATGTGCATGCTGTGCGGCGACAATATTTGTGAGTGACTTTGTGTGTCAGAGCATCTACATTGCCACGTAGGCACACCACATATAACACATACAGCCCGCACAACGCAAATTTGTATTTATGTGGACCCAGCTTTTACATTTGTATGCTAAAAAACCATCTAAACAAACGATAGACCTATCGTTTTATTTGAGATAAAACCGATGACTGAAAAGTATATATTAAACAAAAATATTTTTTACAATTAATTTAGAAACAATTACCACAGTCGTTCAAAAAGTTGTTGGGTTGACAGAGATGGCGCCTAGTATGACTACGATATATGTGACGTATGATTCTACAGATGGCATGTTGCGAAGTTTCAGGTGCGTGTGTTTAGTTGCTTGTTTGTGGCGATGGAGTAAAGCAAACGAGTTTTGATATTTTCTGAAAAATGTAGGCGAGCTTGTTGACATTTGTTGACAATTGATTGTTTGTTGACAGTCGACCAAGGACGTATTCGAATGAACACTTTCCAAGATTGTTTAGATTTATTTAAACGGTATTTAAAGCTTTTTCGATTTTTTTTTCTAAAAAATTCAGTCTAAACAGTGGGTAAAAGCAGGTGAAGGTGCACCAAAGAAAGTGAAAACGATTCCATCTGCATGAAAAGTTGTGGCTGCTGTTTTCGGTTTCAATAATGCGCTTGCCGAAAAAATTACTCGCCGGACGAATATTCACTTCAAATGATGTGGTCAGATATTTTGCAGAGTTGGACAAATCGCCTTACACCGAGGGTATTAAAAACTTGATAACATATATTGTTGTTCTAAATGCATTGAATTGTAAGTGACTACTTTGAAAAAAAAGTTAAAACCCTTGGGTTCTGTTTGTCAGGCCGAAAACTTTTTCGAATGATCTTTGTAAAGCAGGTTTTGAAATGAGTAATCAATAGATATTCTCGATAATAGATTATATCATCAGCCCGTGTCGATCCATTGCAGGATGAAGGCCTCTTCAGCAAGCTTCCAACTTTCACGGTCCTGGGCTTTCCTCTGCCACTAGGGTCCAATATACTTAACGATTTCATCAATCCATCGTGATTTCGGTCTTCTTCGCGGACGTTTGCGATTAAGCGGTATCAACTCCAGGATTGACTTGGTCCATCTGTCGTCTCATCGCCTCACTACATGGCCTGCCCATCTCCATTTCAATTGCTTTACTCTTCCAATAATGTCACACACTTTCGTTTGTTTTTTTATCTATGCGCAGGACTTTCCATTCCCATCTGTGCTACCCCAAGTTTTTGAATTGATTACGATGTGAGTGTCCAGGTTTCACTTCCGTATGTCATAACGGGTAGAACGCACTGATCGAAGACCTTTTTTTTTAGGCAAAGTGGGAGTCTGCTCTTAAACACTATGTTGAGCCTGCCAAATGCCTGGCAGCCACATTTAACACGCCGTTTCACCTCCCGGGCGGTATTTCCCTCTATTGAAAACCTCTGCCCAAGATATATAAAGCTGTCCACAATGTCCAAATCCCTTCCTAAAACTGAAATTCTTCTGCCCTGAGTGAAGTTATTGAACATAACCTGATTCTTTTTCAGGTTTATTTTCAAGCCAAATGGTTCGCCGGCCCTTTGCAGTTCTTGTATGCGTCTTTGTAGCTCCTCTGGGTCTTGTGAAAGGAGAACGATATCATCTGCAAATCTAAAATGGTTTGTTTGCATCATTGATCTTTACACCATCCTGTTCCCAATCCAGTTTACGGAATACTTCTTCAAAGCCAGCCGAGAAAATAATAAGCGATATTGCGTCACCCTGCCGTACACCTCCTTCTACATTAATTCCCTCTTCAAAATCATCAAGGTGAATTGTGGCCGCAACTCCATCATATTCGATCCTAATAGGTTTACATATGCTTTATCTACCCCTTGGCTAAGCAGTGCATCCATCATCGCATACTTTGAGGTAGAGTCAAATGCTTTTTCATAGTCGATAAAAACCAAGCACAGGAGCATGGTGTATTCGTTGTGTCTTTCTGTGGCCTGCTGTATAACCTGGATGTGATCCATTGTACTGAATCTGCTTCTGAATCCTGCTTGTTCTCTTGGTTGTTCGTCATTCAGTTTATTAAATATTCTTTTAGAAAATATCTTAGTGAAAACTTTGTACATTACTGATGTGTTTTATGTAACGTCCGACCGCCGACTTTTAGCATTTTGACAGTTACACTGTCTTTTCCTGGAGCCTTGCCGTTTTTCATCGTTTCTATAGCATTTGTTACTTCTTCCACTAGGATATCTGATATTTGTTCTTCCGTGGGTATGGTTGTCTTTGATTGGTTCTAATCTTCATATAACTGGGAATAAAATTTTCTGGCAACCTCTAACATTTGCGTACGCACCCTGCATACTGTGCCATTCTCACGCCTTAAGGCATATATTTTTTGCTTTTGTTTCTCAGCTTCTGTTTAGCCTTGTTAATTCCTTTGTTTTCTTTCAGGGTTTCTTGCACTAAATGATACGTTTCTGAAATGATACACTTTCTGATACGTTTTCTTATAGTTTTGCAGAGCTCAGTGTACTCGACCCTGCCAAAAGAACTACCTGCATTTCTCATTGCCCGCCGTTTCTTCATTAAATCAATGGTCTCACTGGAGATCGTTGCCTGTTTGAGACATTTTTCTTCTGGTGCTATTGAAGCACATTGTTGGCGATTTCTTCATATTGAACTGATATTTCCACCTCCTCCGGATCTTGTAACACAGCAAATGACAGCGGTTTGACAAAGCAATCTCAAAATCGCTTCCTCTCTCCAATAGTTTCCCAGAATCCACTCTGCCCTTCTTTGATCTTACCATTCTTTCGCGATCTCTTCGACAGTTAATCCTAACTTTTGCTCGTACCATTCGGTGGTCACTTCCAACATTAAAATTGTTAAGGACAGTACAATTGCAAAATATTGTTTATATATATATATATATATATATATATATATATATATATATATATATATATATATATATATATATATATATATAAACTATAATAAAAATTGTTTTAACAAATATAATATTCTTATATGGAAAACCATTTATTATAAATAATCTTAGGCTTATCTGTGCAGAAAATATTAAATTATCCGCGTGGGTGTAAGTCGCATAACGTTTCTAATTCACGTTGAGTGTTTTCTTATGTAGCTCTTTCTAATGCGACACTAAAATGACATAAATTAATTTGTAGTTGTGTCTCTAAGATACAGTTAATATTGTTAAATAATAAGTTGAAACAAACAACAAATGACAACAAGTTTATGATTAATTGGTTCATGTGTTTTTTAAAATTATAAATATTGAGCATTTTACAACTAAACAAGATTAACTTTCAAAATAAAGAATATTTGGTTCATTGGATTCAAACCATAACTTAGTGTTGGATATTAGAATGAAAAATTTCTCGTACCCAATTTCGAACTAGTTCATATTATTGAAAGTTCGGCTACGCCAGAAAATTCACATGGCACAAGATCTTTGCTGTATGCTGGATGTAGTAGAAGTTTAATTGCTAGATTGACAATATGTCGCTTAACAACATGTTAAAGAAATACTTGTTCTTTGTTGGTCAATAGAATTGCATACAGTAGTGATTTATGTGGATAGATGATTAATTAGGATTAGCTCAAAGCAGATTATGCAGTCAAAATTCCACCAAATGTATACAGGAAGAATCAACGAGAGACCGATACCAGAGAAGGCTGCAAGACAAAATTAGGATGAACGGAATGAATGACAATGATAGCATAGACAGTAGCTGAGAGAAAATAAAACAAAATATATTACAAGCTACCTATGAGACACTAGGTTCTAAAAATATTGATAAAAATAGGAAATGGAAAATGAAAACACCATTGTTCACGGAGGAGATTAAAAAAAATGCATATTTTCAGTATAGGTCAATCAGAATAGATGAAGCTTATGAAGAATATAGTATAATTAGAACAGAAACCCATGAACTATTAGGAAGCACGCACAAAAAAAGTTAGAATCAGACTTCTATGGGCAACAAAAATAGACAGAAGTGAGATTAAAGAACTGATAGAGTATATACATGTAAATAAAGAAACATGGGTACAATATTTTATGCAATTATATAAAAGAAAACAAGGTACCACAAGGCCACGAGTACTAGATATTACAACAAATGCAGAAACGATTATAACGGAAGAAAATCTGACAATAGCTCTGAAAAAACTTAAAAATTATAAATCTCCCGGTCAAGACGAGATAGCGAATAAGCTATTGAAATATGGAGGACACTCTCTGGTTGAGTAGCTTCAAACACTCATATAAAGAATCATAAGATATATAATCACTGCACTGCACAAGAAAGGAGAAAAGGAAGATTCCATTAACTGTAGAAGCATAAATCTGCTAAACTATACACTGAAATTATCAACAAAGATAATAACAATAAAATGAACGAGAAAATCCAACTTGAAGAGCAACAGGGGTTTAGAAATGGGCGCTCGTGCATCGATGCCGTATTTATTGTGAGACAGGTGAAGGAAAATTCCCTAGAGTACAACATTTACCGGAGCTTACCGGTGCCTGATTGACTTGAAGAAAGCCTTTGACAGAGTACAAATAGAAGCCGTTATCCACATATCATATAACAGGAACATCCCGTTTGATCTAATCAAGACAATTGAAGACATATACCAAGACAATAAGGTAATAGCAAGATTAGCAGAAGAAGATACAGAGCCAATTAATTACGAATTAGGAATACGGCAGGGAGATTCCTTAAGACCTCTCCTATTAAATATTGTCATGGATGAAATCACAAAGAAAAGCAAAAAAAAGGATATAGAATGGATAACCATGAGCTCAAATCATATGTTATATACTGTAATATTCATTTATCTAACAGCAAAACAATATAACAGGTCAATCTCGATTGAGAAAACCAAAACAGTTGCAATAGCAAAGGAGCCCATTAGATTCAAGTTGGTGGTTGAAGATAAGCCAATAGAAGAAGTGATGGAGGTTGAATACCTGGGCATCAAAATAACTAGCGTACGGAAAATCGAGGAAGAGGAATCGAACATCAGGTTAGTAAGGCGAACAGGATAGCAGGATGTCTCAATGATACTAGATGATAATGATGAGGAAATAGATTCCTCTTAGTTGGGACCAAAGCAAGAATATATAAAAGCGTACTACGACCAGTAATGACTTACATAGGAAGGATGGCCAACAACAGGATAGTGCATATTGCAAGAGACAAGTCATCGATCGGAACAAGACCAATAGGACGCCCAAGGAAGAGATGGAACGACGGTTTATAAATCAGGGAACGGAAAAACAGGCAATATGCCTAATTATAAGTAAGTAGAAGAAGAAACTTCCACCAAATGTATAGCAATGCGTTTTTAAATAATATGCCTACTTTGTTCATGAATTTTGAAACTTGTCCGGTTTCTAACCATCGACTTTTCTTGTTGAGGTTATTAAAATGTTCTTGTCAGTATCAAAAACGTGAATAATCAACCAGGCAATTTGAAAGTGCTAATTGAAATTGACATCGACCTCACTGAACTTTTATAATCATTTTTGCACCACACTCATAAAAAGTGCTTTTAATGCCGAAATCCCACGTGATCTATAAATGTAGACAACCAACACGACAATTTAATAATAACACGAAATCATTAATTTTCTTAAACTTCTACATATGTTTATTGTTTTTTTTTTCAGTTTTTAGAAATAATCTTTTTCTTTGAATTGTATAGACACTTTCGCACTAATAACGAAAATAAACATCAAATTTGATCGGTCCTATATTATTTTGAACCTAAAGTAATAAAAAGTGTTAAAATAACTCGGTCGGAGTAGATGCCATGGAAGGGAAAAGAAGAGAAACACATGTCGTAGGTTTTTTTATAGGAAATACTGTTGAAACGCAAATAACGAAAAGTATTTCTTTAAATTAATTAAATCTGCTTAAGAGATGCTTTAAAAATATTTTTGTTGCTCAGAA
Source organism: Cosmopolites sordidus (assembly GCA_031761425.1). Lineage (NCBI taxonomy): Eukaryota > Metazoa > Arthropoda > Insecta > Coleoptera > Curculionidae > Cosmopolites > Cosmopolites sordidus. The sequence continues at coordinate 255,599 of JARFXV010001635.1, forward strand.
AGCATAGAAACAAATACACTATTACACGTTGTTTTATTATACTGCAATATAACCGTCGAACAAATCTTGATGACAGATGTAGGGAATATTTTAATGACATTTTTGGTGACAAATACCATCACCTTTAAATAATTAAAGTTAAAAAATGAAAGTTCCATAGTTAAATAAATCACTAATTATGTGGGTTACATGACTAAAGAAAGGATCTGTATTTTCTTATGTTCTTAATATTATAATCTTTTACTTCCAGCTTTGCCACAAAAACACTCAAATGTCAACATTCTTGTACTTTTATTAAAATTTTTTACAAATTATAAAAAACATAATTATATATATAAGCTAAAAAATGATATAAAAAGACGATATGATTATGATATAGTAATAAATAATTCAATAGGTGGAGGCCATTAATTAAAAAAATAAACTAGATATAAAGATACAATGACTAATTTTGATTAGTACATATTTCTGTATTATACTTTAACTTTAAATATATATCATTATTTTGTTATTATGTAAGTGTTGAGTAAAATTGATGATACCAATTAATCTAATAATGCTGAAAATTGATATATAGTGTCATATAAAAAGGGAACTATTATGTGTTATTGAACTCATTACGGTTTCTATGAAATAGGGCATTGTTGGTGCGTTGGCTTCTTGTTTTCTGGAGGATATCAAATAGTTTACTAAGCGTTGTATTAGTTTTGCTGTTTCTTGTTGAATGTCTAGTGATTAATTTATCCGTGTATTCTAGGTTATTAATTAAATAATTTTGTTACTGATTTTATGATTTATTACCAATTACTACATTATTAGGATATTAGGTATCATGATATTATGATATACTAGCTGTACCCGCTCGCTTCGTTGGGCATTTAAAATTAACATTATTATTTATTGTCATTATTACAGTTTCTTAATAAAATTTTTTTTAACTTCCCCTTCCCGTATTAAATCAAGCTTACATATAGTTCCCTCAAATATAGTATTTAATCTTCCTAACATTTAATCTCCGTCGTCTATCTCATTTTCTTGGATATAGTTTCGATTGGCCGCAAATCGTTCATGAGCTCCGATGTACTTATTAGTTAAAACGACATCTTCATTGCACCGAATGATGTCATTTGGAAAGCATTGTTGTAAGGTCTGATAGATTTTAAAAATGCATTTTATTTTACATGTGTTCCATGAACATTTTACTTTCCAACGAATTTTTAATTTCATACGTCGTAAATCTTCTTTCCTTTTTTGTTCTTTTAATAATATATACATATACATAGATATATATATGTTTTTAATATCTTTTTAAATCAGTCAATTGACATTTGGTAAAAATTTGTTTAGGTTAGAAAAAAACAAACAAACTTTTAATGCTACAGAAAAATATTATTGTAATAGTTTAATTAATAATTAATTTATTAAAATTAATAATAATAGTAGTTAATGTACATGATAATAATAATAATCAATAGTAAGTTGATAAAAGCTAAAATTTTAAATTTAGCGTTTTTGATCATTAGCGCCCTCACAACCGCTTTAGGAGTTTGAACTCCGTTTGAACTCCTTAATTAGTCTTAATATAGCCCAAGAAAGAAAAAAATCATTTCAAATTTTCATTTTAATAATAAGTTTATAAAAGCTATAAAATCAGATAATTAGCGATTCTCATCATTAACGCCCCCGCAACTGGTGTAGGGAGTCCAACACTCATGTAAATATTAGCGTTTCCATTAACTACATGTATTTTTTACATGGATACCAAGTTTTAAGTCAATCGGATGCATGGTTCAATAGTTATATATATATAACGGAACATCCGTAAAAACCACTGTAGATTTATTTATTAGTATAGATATGTTATATCGTTTCTACAATTCAAACATATTAGCGTTTTGTTGGTTGTATAGTCTTAATATTTCATAGTTGAGAATTGATTTTAATAATGTAAAATATTCAGTGTATTTTGTTATTTGGAATATTTATTGCTGCTTTTTGGTACTAAAACTAAATAATGATCATGAAAGAGAAGAATGTTTAAAAGAGTTAAGTATATACGGTTTAGGAAGATATATATTTAAATGAAATTAGTTATTATAAAGGGTCTTTCAAATGGAGCGGTATTTTTATGCTTGAATAAAATACACAATTTGCGTATATTTTTTTTTATTGATAATTGAAGCATACTGCATGACATATAGATACGAAAGACAATATCTGTCAAATGACTACCTCTTGCAGCTCCATGGACGTCCACTCTTTTGCCAACATTTTGGATGGCATTTTGGCATGTATCTCACCAATGACTTGAATAATTTCATCCTTTAGTTCAGGAATCGATTGTGGATTGTTCTTCTAGATCTGGCGTTTCAATTAACATCACCGTTTCTTGCAATAACTCGTCCAGGAAATCTTCCTCTCAATAAATCAATTATTTCATTAGTAGATTGAGGTATAGGTATATTGAAATATTATTCAATTCAGCCCACAGAAATCCAGTTGTCATTTCACGATACCGAACCCTATCACAGTTACAGCTTCACCAGCAGCATCCTGAAAGAAATATGGCCAAATTACAACTCCTGACCATAATGCACACCAAACAGTGACTCGTTTAGGGTGTAAAAGTTTCTCATAAACCAATCGTGGATTTTCCTCATCCCAAATGCGGCAATTTTGTTTATTAACATAGCCACCAATTTCAAAATATGCTTCATCTGAAAACATAATTTATTGAGAAAAATCATTTGTTTGTTCTTTTCAGTTGACAAATGCACGGCATTTTGAATGATACAGTAGTTTTAGTTCCTGTGTTATTTGAAACTTATATGCCTTCAGAGCACGGGCGTAGCCAGGATTTAGTTTTGGGGGGGGGGGGGGGGGGGTTAGTTTGAAGTAAATAAAACAACAAAAATATATTTACATGAAATTTAATATCTATATATTCATCGGAAAAATTACGACATATTTATAAAGTTCTTAACTTTAAATGAAATGGTTAAATTAATTTCGTTCCTCTGCACTAAATCTAAAACCATTAAAGAAGAAATCTTCGGCTTTTTCTTTTAAACATATCCACTACTTCATCTGCATGAATATCTGTTCCATAGTGAATGTTCATGAGAGCCAAACCATTAAGTCTGTTTTCACTTGTAGTGTTTCGTAAATAGTTTTTCAGTCTCCTTAGACTCGAGAAAGACCTTTCTGGCGTAGCAGTGGATACAGGAATGGTAGCCAAGATTTGTAGTAATGTGTAAATATTAGGATAAAGGTTTTTATGGCACATATCTAGGCATTTCGAACTAGATTTCGGGGTAGGCGAGATACTTGTCATCACTGTTTTCCATACTGCAAGTTCTGCTTTAACCACTGCTATGTTGCTTTCGGGAAGCAGTGACGAGTACATGGAAATTGCTTCTTCAATTTCAGAACTCGCAGTAAAATTTGAAGGTAGCACACCAGATAATGCTGATACTACTTTACGATGTTTGGTAAACCTTTCAATCAATTGTTGAATTATATGATCAGGAAATGAAATGATTTATGCATTCCTTACAAACCATGGGGCATCGATTATTGTGCGAAGTGCACGTGACTGGAGCGACTGCAGTTTTGCAATCGAGGTTGGGAGGAGGAACGGGAACCAGGCCTGATATCCGTAAACAAGGACTGATCGGACCATGATTTTATACAGGGTTAGTTGGATGTCCAGCGAGAGCTTACTTTTTCCATTCATTAGGGGGTAAAGCAGTCGAGCCATGGCTCTTGCTTGAAAATTACTGGGGCAAGAGGGGATCCTTGCGGGACTCCCGCTTCGATTCGCTGGACTGATGATAAAGCACCATCGACGAGCACTTGGAAAGTGCGTCCAATCAGAAATGATGCCAAGAGCTTGACTAGGTCTGTTGGTATACCCAGCCTGAGCATCTTGACTATAAGTCCAAGATGCCAGACTCTGTCGAAGGCTTGCGAGAGGTCTAAGAAGACAGCGCCCGTATGGCGCTTGCCGCCGAAACCCTGCCTGATCTCCGTCGCGAGCCGTGCCGCCTGGTGGACGGCCGCATGCCCCCTCCCGAAACCAAGCTGCTCGTTCGGCAATTTGTTCTTGTCAGCAAGAACGCCGTTGAGAGCGTGTAATATCGCTCTCTCGACGATCTTGCCGAGTGCGCTAAGCAAGCTAATAGGTCTACAGCTACTTGGCTCTTTTGGGCTTTTTCCTTTTTTCAGAATTACTATAATTTGTGCATGTTTCCATATAGATGGAAAGTGCTGGAGTCTGAAAGTAGCATTGACAATGTTTGTCAACTGAGCTATTTGCTTGTTAGGTAGTCGTTTCAGCTGCATCGGAGAGATACGGTCGCGACCAGGAACTTTTCTAGCTTTCAGACCTCGGATAATATCGTGTATTATCTTCGGCGAGACTATTTGGCTGATCAAGTAGCCAGGGTTGGGAGTACCTTGGTAAGATAAAATTTCTTGCCTGAATTGTTCAACTTTAGTCCTTTTCGGCTGAAGGCTGAAGAGAGGTCATCTGTTTTTGGTAGGTCACGGCAAAGAGCTCCGCCTTCTCCGCCCCGGTGACGGCGTGAGTATCACCCGTCCTCAGGGGGGGAACCGGCGCCCTCGCCTTTCCCACCAAATGATTGGCCGTTTTCCGCAGTGATCGATCGGCCCTGTCGATTGACGCTAGGAAATCGTCCCATCTGTCCATCCTGAACTCTCTGAGAGCCTGTAGAGACTCCCTTTTGGCTTCGTTTGCACGTCGCCCGAGCTCAGGATCGCCAGTCAGGCGATAGCGTCTGTAAAGTCTATTTTTCAGACGGATCTTCTCTTTCACCTCGGACGGGATGTCCAAGGTGGTCCGAGAAGAGTCCGTCTTGAAACTAGTAGCCACGTTTGTGGCTTCTATTATACCATTTGTTAGCTTTTCGACCGCATCCTCTAGTTACTGAACGCTATCGATACGCGGGTTGGGCCCGCTGCTTTGCAAATGCTCTTGGAATTTGCTCCAACTGATGTTAGATACCTTTCGCGGTGGGAAGGTGTCCACCTTGGTACCTATGGTTAGGATGACCGGGTAATGATCCGACGTAAGCTCGTGGACAACATGGACAGTGCATTGATTCGTTAGATTTCTCACGATGAAGAAATCTAAGAAGCTACTGAGTCTGGATGGTTCGTCCGGGACAAGTAGGTTCAGCCCGTATCTATCCGCCATAGATAACAGGTCAGCACCCCGCTTGTCTGTCCATCTCGAACCCCACATTTGGTTGTGTGCGTTGTAGTCTCCACCAATGATGACTGGAGTGTTGTTAGTCAGGAACCTGCCCACTTCGCCAGAATCGAAGTTGTTGCAGGCTCTCTGGTACCAAGAAGATAGGTTTACAGGACTACCTTCTAGAGCCACTTGCACCGACATCACCTCTGAGGAAGTAAGGCCCGTCGGAGGCAAAATGTTGTGTCTGATTCCTCTCTTGACGAGAATCATCAGACCACCCTTCGCTCCGCCGAGACGGTCCTTCCTATAACAGCAAAAGTTCCTCACGCTGAACCGTTGGCTCGGCTTGAGGAAAGTTTCCTGAATCAAGGCCACGTCGATGCTGTGATCTTCTAGAAACGCAAATAATTCCAACTTTTTTCCGTTCAAGGAGTTGGAGTTCCAGGTCATAACGCGCAATGAATTTTTATTGTTCATTGGCGGTTTTTAACATGCCTTCTGCTGCTTCAACTTGCTGCATTCAGTTGTTGCTGTACCATGGCAGCCATCTGTAGCATAATGTTTTCCATCATTGCGGAGAAGTCCGGCAACTGGATTTTTGGGGCTTCCATCCTGGGAGCGGCCTGTATTGTTGAATGTTGGGGGCGGAATTTTCGGCGGAGGTTTTGCTGGTGTGCTCTCTTGAGGTTTTTTGCCCTCCAACCTGTTCGGGGGTTTTCTGGGGCAAATCTTAGAGTTAGCTGGGTGAGGACCATCACAGTTAACACATTTAGCCGGGGTATTCCTCGGCTTTTTGCAGTCTTTAGAGGCGTGATTATTCGAACACCTCATGCATTTGGGTGGGGCATGGTATTTCTTGGCCGTATGCCCATAGACCTGACAGTTAAAGCACTGCGAGGTCTCACCCTTAGAGCGGATGTTCTCCACCTTTATTTTTTGATGCACTAGGTATTTAATGTTATGTATTCCCTTTTGTCCTTTGGGAAGTATAACATAAACCATCGCTAGGGGTCCCTTTTTATTCTTCCATCTCTGGACCTTGGAGGGGGTGAACCCTAGCTCAATGAGTTCTTTTCGGATCTCGTCCTCCGTGACCGTTTCCACGATATTGCGGAGCAGGACGTGGAGCTGTTTTTCATCCCTAGTGCAGTAAGTGTGATAGGGAATTTTCTCACTATCCAGGAATGCCGTCAATTTTCTATAGTCGGTTGACGTTTTGGGCTGAATCTTCACCCCTTCTGGGCGATGCAGCGCCTTGTCTGTTCCGATTTTTTCTTTGGTTATGAAGGTCATGACCTTCATGTACTGCATCTTGCTGCGTAGTATCACCGGCGGGACTTTTTCAGTCTTTGCTGCCGGTGATTTCTTTGCGGTAGCCTCTTTGGCCACCGGGGTTGGGACGGCACTAGGTCCTGCCTCTCCGGCGGACCTTTTCTTTGGCGCCTGCTCTGGCTGCCTATCTTCCTCTAAAGAGGGCCTGTTTCGTTTAGCACGACGCCTTTTCCTGGCGGTCCTGACTTCAAAATCTGAGTCGGAAGATTCTCCGCCGATGGAGATAACTTCCCCTTCACTATCTTCCTGCTCCATTCTGGAGATCACAGGAATTTTCTTCGTGGCAACGTAGGCGCCCTTTGGCGTTTTCAATGGAGGGAAATCGGTATCGTCCAATTTCCCTTAGCCAGGGATTATTTTTATTTAATTCTGCCCATTGGCGCAGGTGGTCTCCTTTTCCTTGTTAGGCTCCGGTCCGTTGGTGCGGGCGGTCTCCTTTTTTAAAATATTCGTCGACCCTTTGGTGTTGGCGGCCACGCAAACTCTGCAGTATGCTCCACTTTTATATTCTGAATATGACAACCAGGGGAATCTCTCCAACCATTTCAATTGAAAGCGCAAGTTTCGTTTTGTGGAAATAGGAAACTTATAATCTCTGGGTGGGTTCCATGGCGTTTTTAAAATTTGGACTTTAAAATATTCATCCAAGATTTTTTCTTGATTCGCGTAAAAACCAACATCCAAGTTAGCTACAGTTGTAAAAGATGAGGTAACAGGCAAGCTGGCCTGTTGCAGACTAGATGTAGATTCGGCAGTTGAAGGTATCGAACAGGGCACCAGCGACATGGCATCGATTTCGACATTCGGTATTGTGATTGAGGTCGAGGTCGAGGGCCCGCTTGTCATCACAGTCTTCTTATCAGCATGCAAGGTAGTTAAAGCTTTGATAGCTAAATCCAAATTTGTTTCTTTATTAGACACCCTTGATTATACCACTTTTTCCAGTAGTCCATACCTTTAAGTTTATCACCCTTCCTTTTTTCGACAGTAATAATGATTCACGTATCCATCCTTAACAAGGTCACCGAATAACACTGCACTAAAATTACTCACTTACACGGTACACTTAATTCTGTTCACTATTCGTTCACCACTTTTCACTTATATTTGTTTTGAGTTTGCATGGAACAATACTGCCGTAAGCGCGGTCATGCGCCGCTTATATAGCAGCCCAATGGTAGCCGTCCAGAAACCATTACAAACTAAAATCACCTGAAAACTGTGCCCAAGTCTGATACCAAACTTGATGGCGCATGGTTACTCGAAATTGTTGTAATTTATTTTAATAACGCGCGAAAAATCCAACTCACCAAAAGAATTACTACAGACCACTAAGTGACCCTAGGGAGTTCAAACTAAAGTCTATTTACCGAAGAAAGACATCACGTGATATTTTAACCAGAAACGCTGAGCGCCCCTGCTATTGGCGGGAATCGGTCGAGCCGATTTACACCACCAGTGAAAATCCAGATGATCGGCAGGTTGCCGTTCGACAGAAACACAGGGTTGGTAGCAGTAACTCATACACTGCCGTGAGTTTTTTTCATTTATTGAGTTGCATTCGATTTATTAATAATTGTATTTTGTTTTCATAAAATGTCTGCTACGGACACAGCTGATGAAGTTGTCAATATTAGCTATACCCCGCCCAAAAAAGTACAGTTCTTAGTGCGGTCCTGTAACGATCACGTGCAATATGCGCGAATATGTTTGGGTTTAGTTTCTTTCTTTAATAAATAGGCTATAGTATGGCAGACGAATCAGATATTGAACACCTCCCCTCCAGCCTTCACCTCCAAGAAGAAACCAACGGTGTTGCCAGATTGTACGCTACACCATTAGTCTCATTACTTTATTTATACGTCTCGTAAATGTGGATCTGCCTATAAATATAAAAATAATTTAATTCATAGATTAAGTAGAAACATATGTGAACAGGTATAGATCAAAATTTTATAGACCAAGATCTTTTTGGTTGTTTTCTACTAACAATAGATAATACGCTTTTTATTTTTGAGTAAGTATTTATTTCTATATTTATTTCTTTTGCTTTATTTCTATTGCTTATTCATTATTGTTCTTCTATTGTAGAATCAAAATTATCCTGTAAAGCATATTTTCTTTGATATTTATTCATAAAGTTACTAATGAACGTACTAATATTCAAATAACCGATACTTACCCTTCAGAATAATAAATATTTTTCGGTAAGTTTATTATTTTTTAATGATTTGTTCCAAATTTTAGTTCCCGTTTTATATAATGAAGCAAGTACGCTATCGACTCATCAAATATCACGGTAGTTGTATTTTTGCACGAGATATGGTTCGGTATTAGTTCGTTATCCTACAAGTTCCAATAGAGTGAACTCTAAGTACTTTTTCATGCACCACATGGTCTGTTGTTTGACACCCCCTTTTATACATCGTTGCCGCAAATCTACAATAATTTTCTAGAATTGAAAATGATGCATATCGTTAACCATTTTTCACTTTGACGGATACTAGAACACATATTCTAACTGATATTTACTATATGATGAATTTGTTTCGTTTCGTTTCATTTTTTGTGTGTTAAATGGAATAAATTTTTGTAGTTGTTTAAAGAAATATTGCAAGTAAGTAATTTTTATTATTTTATTACTTTTTAAGCCCGCCAAAAAAATTAATCAAGCACATCTTAAAGTATAGCATATCGAGGCGACCCAACATTCAAGATACTCGTTAATTAAATTAATTACTAGTTCTGCCAAGTAACCACCATCAGGTCGAATGATACTTTAAATTTTTTGGTATTAATACTGTATAAGTGTGATCATAAATATAACGCGTTTTCCGTATCGATAGAACAATTTGTTTATTTTAATTGGTATGACTGTCATTGAATCTGACAGAAGTTTAATATCATTTCGCTTAAGTAAAAAGTATAGCGTATTTTGTTATAGCCTAATTATTAAAACATTTTGTCAGCGATTTCTTCAAATTGATAAATTTATAGAGCAGAGTTTACAGTAAATTATGCCCAAAAACAAAATTTCTTGTGATATGATGATGCATTAAAAATGGTAAAACATGTTACGTCGATGAAGTTGTGTCAATAAAAATATTATACTCAAAGAGATTTACCACTAAACAGCAAATCACTTTTTTTAAATTGTCATTAGGTGCGGTTGTCATATAAATAAAATATAGTTTAGTTTTAGAATTAGATTAAATCATCTCCTGATGATGCTAACATGGTTAACGAAACGTGCTTCGAGGACTTTAAAATTGGTGTTTAGTGGTAAATCTCTTTGAGTTTAATCTTTCACACTGAAGGTTCCAATAGAAGAATTGATCAACAAAAATAGTAGTAGTATAAAAGACTTTAATGATGGTAGAGAAACAGTTGAAGATGAATCTCATTCATAAAGGTCTTCTACGTTAACCATTGAAATGAACATGTCAACCGATGAAAACACATTACCAAAATCAACGATCTTATACATATTGAGTAATTATCGATTAAGTATTAGAGATATTGTAAAGGGTTTCCGAATAAGAGCGATAGGATTTGAATTTGAAATAAAACTCTGAAAATTCGGCTGAAAATGGTGCTCATTGTTTTTATTAGATGGTATATTTTTGCCATTTATGATTTAAAAAAAATATCGTTCAAGTTCAAACCACCTTGACTGTTCTTGCATTGGTTGATTCGATTGGCTCAATTTTCGATGACTCGGTGGAGCATATCGGGTGGTATGGGGACTATGGTTGCTCTAAAGTTGGCTTCAAGTTTATCAAGAGGCTTGGGTTTGTTGGTGTAAACCTGTGATTTAACATAGCCCCAAATAAAGTAGTCTAAAGGTGTTAAATAACAAGATCTTGGTTGCCAGTTGCAAGGGCCATTCCGCGAAATTAGGGATTCTCCGAATTGAATGCTCAATAAGTCCATTGTAATACGTGCTGTGTGGCAAGTTGGGCTGTCTTGTTGAAAATATAGTACGTCCGCATCAATTTCATCAATTTTCAGAAAGACAAAATCGGATAACATGGGATGATAGCCTTCGCCATTCACAGTGACAGTCCGTTTTTGAAAAAATACGGCCCCATAATGCCACCGTACCATAATTCACATCAAACAGTGATTCTTTTGGGATGTAATGGGGCCTGATGAATCACTTGTGGGTTCGACTGACACCAGTAATGACAATTTTGCTTATTGACGTAGCCGTTTAACCAAAAATAATTCTCATCGGAGAAGATGATTTTGCGATAAAATTCCAGATCGTTTTCCATTGCTTCCAACGCCCAATTTTCGATGTAATCGATGGCCAGTTAGCTTAAGTTCTTGTACCAATATAATCTTGTGTAGGTGTAAAACAAGATTCAAACGCAATATACGCCAGATGGTCATTCTGGATAAGCTCAACTCTTCAGAACGGCCCGGAACAGACACATTTTCCTTCTCGTCAACACTTTCACGAACAACTGCGATATTTTCTTCACTACAGCCATTACGAGTCGTGATGGTGGCTTTTGGTCATGCAGACGAAACTCAAATTCAAACTTATTTAATATACGGCGGATGGTTTAATAAGAAGGAGCAGAATTACGACCGTGTTTTGAACGAAATGCTCTTTGAGTAGCAACAAACGAATTTTGATAAATGTTTGGACAAATCCCAAACGTTGTGGCAACGACAACTTGTTTATGGTGAAATTGCAAACCTTACTGAAAACAATTGACGGCAAATGTCAAGAATTGGATATCAAATATGGCCGCCATTAACTGTCAAAATCCTGCTGTCCCTATTGGGAAGCACTTTAGATCTTACTGAAATATCGTTCATATCAATTCAATTAATTTTGAAGAATAAATCAGGCGTGTCGTGTGTATCTTCTTGTTTTCTTCCTAAAACACTGATTTTTTTGAAAAACATCGTCGTGTTAAAGTTGCTGAAGAGATGCTTTATTTGAATGATCACATTTTGAATGTATAATTACTGGTGATGAGATATGGATCTATACTTATGATCCAGAAATAGGTCAACAATTGAGCAAGTTTTGTGTTTTAATTCCAAGTTCATGGTTATCACATCCAGTGGTGATGGGTCAAAGGTATTTAATTGAACGCGATCTGTCTATAAATGTATTAAAGTGTTGTGGCTTTGATATTATGCCAAACATTTTATAAGTGCTATAAGAACTTTAGTGATTGTAGAGAAGCAGTTTAAGATAAACCTCGTTCAAGAAGACCTTCAACTTTAACTAGTGAAGAAAACAGTACCAATTTTTTGCAATAAGATAACGCACCTTCGCTCATTACAATTAAGTAGTCGTACATTTTTCGATAAATATTAAACAATGCCGTTTCACAAGCACCAAATCGATAGAAGCCATTCAAAATGGTTTTCTGGCCCTTCTGAAAGAAACACTAGAAGTATAGTATAAAAAATTGTTTCGAAAACTAAAAGAAATGTCGGAATAAGTGTATTGCAGTGAGAGGGATTACTTTGAGGACAACATACATTTGGATGAATAAGTAAGTCATCATAAAGTCATCAAATGTATTACTCTGCGGAGCTCCTCATAGAGATCGTAATGGCAGTTTGTAACTCAACGAACTCCAGACAGCGTCATCAAATCCAATAAAACTAAATCTTTTTATTATTAATTTGAAATTCAAAAAATCATCAAGACGTGCTCTTATTCAATAACACTAAAGCAGCAGACATATTTATGGGTAGCGATGAGAACTCGTAAGTGGTAGCACATATATTAGATCCGGCTCAATCGACCAAAAATGTGCCACAAAATTATTTTAATGTTGACTGAATTTAAATTGTAACACAATGTCTGTTCACAACTAACTTATTTTAACGTCATTGTAATTATCAATTGTTAAGATAGAGCATCGTCGTTTATCGGAAGGAACCTTACAGGTACAAGAACTCTGTCCCTGTCGATTCAAGACTGAACGTACCCTCCCTTTAGAACTCGACGGTTGTATGTGGTCGTTACTAGAATTGCGCATCGGTATAACTGGTTGCCGGGTTAGCAGAGATTTTTTCGTTTACATTTTTGTTATAACAAATATAAATACCTAATACTAACTAAGGTTAACTAATGTAAATTAAAATATTTTTCAAAAACAAATATATAATATTTTACTAGCTGAGTATGATCTTTATCATAACAATAATGTATCAATCTTTTTAAGATATTTTATTGAGAAAACCTTCCCGTTTGAGAAGTGTACATATACGTAATGGGCTAAATGTATTTTGTCTTTGGTGGAGTTTCAACGGAAACTTGATTTGTGGCTAATAGGGAACCCAGAACTCTCTGAAACCAATGTCATAGTTCTGAAACAAACGATTCTCCCAAACTTTCCAAAGTGTATGGCTTGGTCGATATCCATTTTACCTTATTGAATATGCTTTGTAGCTATATAAAATGACTTATACAGTACTTATTACTGAATAAATTAATTTGGTATACATATGTTTTGTATACATATATCATCCTTTCTATAAATTTCTGCTCTAAAATAACAGCTAATTAGTTGTAAATATATTGGAGAACAGAAATATGGAAATTTTTATATATGCATGTATCAGATCGGTCAATAAGTCCCCGGTCGGACATATAGATGGCGTCACAAAAAATCCTTACCGGTGGTCGATTGTGTCAACCTTCAGACGTCATGTGTTAATATTCCCTGAATTAAATAATTTCGTGTGCTAATTAACCATTGCTTTTTGATGAAGAAAAATACCGTTAAAGCAACACAATGGCTTAATAAACATCACTTGGACTCTGCCCCAGGAAAATCAACCGCCAAATTGCTCACAGCGGACCAAAAACAACAAGTATTCATGATTCTGAGCAATATTTGGAGCTGTTTAAGTGAAATAAAAAGGTCTTTTTAATGTGGTATGTGATAATGGATGAAACATGGATTCATCACTGTACTCCGGATTCAAATCGGTAGTCAGCTGAGTGGACAGCAGCCGGTGAAAGGCGTCTAGCGCGACCAAAAACACAACCATCGGCAGGCTAAGTTATAGTCTCTGTATTTTGGTATATTGTTCATCGATTATCTCGAGAAAGGTAAAACCATCACTAGCGAATATTAGATAGCATTATTGGTGCGTTTGAAGGACGCGATCGCAAAAAAGGCTCCAATTGAAAAAAAAATGCTGTTTCACCAAGACAATGCACCGTGGTACAATTTATTGGTAATGATGGCTAAATTGCATTCGTATTCTCTAGATCTGGTCCCTAGCGACTTTTTTCTGTTCTCAGACCTCAAAAAAATGCTCTCTGAAAAATAATTTTTCTCCAAGCTCTTCTCTCTTCTTCGCTCTTCTCTCTTCTCTTCTCTCTCTTCTTCCTGAACCGATAATTGCCGAAACTGAAGTATCCTTCAGTATATCTTTTGAAGGTAAAGAGGAATCGTTCTATAAAAAAGGTGTCGAAATGTTAGAAAACCGTTGGAATGATTGTGTTGTTCTTCTTGTGTTTTATTTGTCAGACCGCGGACTTATTGACCGATGTGTTACTAAGAACCATGTGTATATCGATCTTCAAAATAATTTTTGAAATGCCATTTATTATTTATTTAAAATTTGTATATAATCTGAAAAATGCGCTACTACTAAATATAATTCAATCGAAATATTATTCAATTTTATATGACAAAGACGTATCGGGAAAATTTAGACAGAATTTCAAAATCTTTTATAGCATAAAATATTTTCCGCAGTGGAAAAGATTTTTTGGGGCCTACACAATTTTGTATCCTTCATTCACATGTATGTTCCCAGAGGCATTTTGCATTTAGTTTCAAGTCTTTCTGATTTTTAAATGAGGGATAAATATACAAGGAAAAATCAAATACATTATTACTAATTTGTGAATCGTGGGTATTGTCTGTATTGTTTTGAACATGAGTTTAGCAACGCGCTTACTGCTAAAGCGCTGCGATGCCAAATGATACCAATTTTTTTGCACTTTTAATTCGGAGTAATATCACAAGTTATTTGTAAACGTCTATATAAGCTAGTGAAAATGCAAAAGGAAAGACGTCGGGATCCCTATGAACTTACAACTGAGAACAAGAGTATACGCTTTGATGTTGCCATTGCTTTCCATACTCAAGAAAAAAAATCCTGCATTGTGACCAGTGACCTTTAATGAAAAGTGGATCCTCTACGATCATCTAATGAGGCGAAAATCGTGGGTTAATTCATTGTCGCCATCAACCAGTTAAATATTGATGCTGAAAATGTTATATATAGGGTGTTTGATGCAACATTTGCCAAATTAAAATGGCTAATAGGAGGGATCTTTTGCTATCTCCTCAGCCTCCATAAAACATTATTGGACCCACAGGTTTTTTTATGTTAATTATTTAATTCTTTATTTTAAAAACTCCAAAAGTCAGAATTGAGATTTGAATTAAAAAAAAAAGTTATTGGTATAGCCAGCCTCCAAATTTGTTTTATTTTAATGTGTAATGCTTTTTTTATAGACTCACAAAATTTTTGGAAGAAGTAAAAAAAAATTTTTAACTCAATTTTGAATTGCATATTAAAAAAAAATAAAAGCGATCATGGTCTTCGAATTCTTTAGAAAAAATCTTTGTTTTATCATCTTTCTAACCTATGCATTCATGCCATAAAAACGTTTTACTAACTCCACTAATTTGCTAACTTTGTGTATTGGGACGCATTAGGCTGATATTCGATATTACTTATTTGCGTAAATTACATACGCTATGTAGGTAGAAAATGCTGTCTCACTTTTGCGTGATGAAATCTGGCTGCTATCTTTTTCTTACATAGGGTTTCTTACATATAGTTTCGCGTAAGCGTCGGTAAGTGTTTTGGAAGGTGTGAGGGGAAGGTAAGCGTCTGTTAGAAAAGCGTTCTTGATAGGTTTTTGGCGCTTCTGATGCAGCACCATTGGCGCTTCCATAAGTCATCAAAATGTCCGCGTATTCTTCATTAGAGAATGCAGCCGTCATCAGATCAACTAAATGTCACAAAAACACTAACAAAACTAAACAAAAACTAACATAACTTAACAAAAACAAATAACAGAAGTAACACAATTCAAAGATTAGCGGCGCTGCGTTGGATCAACATATGCGTAAATCAGCAAAGACAGTTAAATCTCGCGTAAAAAACTGAATCCACGGCGCGCGTTTTCTGAGCTGGTTTTCCTTTTACCTAATGAAAGAGAGAGACAGATGATGCAATTCTACTGTGTATGAATGAGATAAAAGTTTTTACCTGCTTTGCGCGTGTTGTTTACACAAAAACGAATCTCGAATATCAGCCTAATGCGTCCCGATACACAAAGTTAGCAAATTAGTGAAGTTAGTAAAACGTTTTTATGGCATGAATGCATACCGTTAGAAAGAGGATAAACCAGAGATTTTGTTTAAAGAATTCGAAGAATATAAAAACTTTTAGATTTTTTTATATATAATTTAAAGTTGGGGTTTAAATTTATTTTTATGTCTTCCAAACTAGAATGTCGCTTGCATGTAATTTTAATTTTCATAGAACCGTACAGTCTTATGCATTGACATAAAAATAATATACATATATATATATATATATATATATATATATATATATATATATATATATATATATTTATTAAAAAATTAAAAAGTTAAGGAAGTTCAACCGTGCTCCACGTTGTCCTTTACCATTCCTTCATCCGCCATCCAAAGTGCCCGCAAGTGTCTCCCAAGACCGGTTTCTGGCCTTAAGCCGCCATCAGTTGGGCTCAAGCTGGACACCTGAAAAGCGGGTGAAGGAATAACTAAAGCCATGACCATTTAAATTCGCCATGTCGAATGGAGGTTGCAATCACATGCAGCAACGCCATCCTGCGGTAAACGGTCGCAGCAGTCAGATTGTGCGAAACCGTTCGTGACCCGTCTAACCTTAGATAAGTACCAGGTATGATCCAAAAATTGTGAACTGGGCCCGTGGAGAAAAGTACTAAAAAGCTTAGGAAGTTCACCCGTGCTCATTCTTTTATCCGTTGCCATTCCTTCATCCGCCATCCTAAGCGCCAGCAAGCGTCTCCCAAGACCGGTTTTTGGCCTTAAGCCGTCATCAGTTGGGTTCAAGCTGGACACCTGAAAACCGGTCTTGGGAGATGCTTGCTGGTGCTTTGGATGGCGGATGAA
Organism: Cosmopolites sordidus; assembly: GCA_031761425.1. NCBI lineage: Eukaryota > Metazoa > Arthropoda > Insecta > Coleoptera > Curculionidae > Cosmopolites > Cosmopolites sordidus. The sequence goes on from JARFXV010001635.1 coordinate 272,342, forward strand.
GAAGTGGCAAAGCACGACGTGGAACACGGGTGAACTTCATTAGCATTTTAATACTTTTCTCCACGGGCTCAGTTCACAATTTTTCGATCATATCTATATATATATATATATATATATATATATATATATATATATATATATATATATATATATATATGTTTATTTCACGTGTCTGTTCGTTTCAAATCAGCCGCCAAGACAAGTACCTCCCAGGACCGGTTTCTGGCCTAACAACTGTTGTCAGCTGGACTCGAGTCTAATGCAAGGAGACAGCTGATGAGAAATGATCAGAGCCAGGTTAAGTCACCTGGCCATGTTGATGGTGGATTGCAATCTCAATGCAACTCGCACCATACTATGGTGAATGTTTACAACAGTCGAACCTACGCGATGCATGCTACCCATAACCTTGTATGTAGGTATCAGGTATGCCCAAAAAATAGCGTAGCGGGGCCGTGGAGAGAGATATTAAAACAGAAATCTTTCATCCATAACTTCACGTGTCTGTTCGTTTCAAATAGGCTGCCGCCATCGCGTCAAGACAAGTACCTCCCAGGGCCTGCTTATGGCCTAACAGCAGTCGCCAGCTGTGTTCGAGTCTAACGCAAGGAAACAGCTGATGAGAAACGATCAGAACTAGGCCAAGACAATCAGCTATGTTGAAGGCCGTTTGAAATGAACAGACACGTGGAGTTCGGATGGAAGATTTCTGGATATATATATATATATATATATATATATATATATATATATATATATATATATATATATATATATATATATATATATATATATATATTAAGAAGAAAATAACAAAACAGGAAAGGAGCAAATATAGACACGGATCACTACTTGACTAGAATCAAACTTAGCTTAAAACCTCGAAAACTTATTCAAAAGAGGCTGCTAATACCAAAGTTTGACCCAACGAAAATAAAACCAGCCCTAACAGAAGAACTTGATAAACAACCTGCGCAGAACTGGCAAGAATTAAAACAAAAAATCATTAAAACAGCCTTAAAGATGGTCCCTTTACAAAAACGTAGAAAACATCCGTGGTGGGATGAAGTTTGCGAGCAAGCAGTATTAAGTCGAAGTAAAGCATTTAAAGATTGGAACAGTCAAAAAACAGCGATAAACTATAACATCTTTTTGGAAGTAAGAAAAGAAACATCGAAGCTAATTAGACAAACTAAAAGAAAATATCAAATCAATCAACTTAATGAAATAGAAAAAGATTTCCAAAAAAATAACACCCGAAACTTTTACAAAACATTTAAAACTAAATTAACAGGCTATCAACCGCAGAGCCTATGCTTTCAAAAGGAAAACGGACAATTAGCTCTAAATAACCAAGAAAATTGCAAGGAACTTGCGAAATATTTTGAACAAATACTAAACTGTCCTGAGCCCTTAAACAAATTACCAACACTAAACCCTAAACAAACAAACCCAGATTCATTACCACCGAAGGAAGAGCAAATAATTAGGCAAATCAAGCGGCTTAAAAATAACAAAGCTTCTGGTGAAGATGGAATCACTGCTGAACTTTTAAAATCCGCTGGTCCAGGTACAATCAAGGAAATAACCAAAATTCTACAAGAAGTTTGGCGAACCGAACGGATTCCGGAAGACTGGAAAGATGCTCTAATCCGTCCACTACATAAGAAAGGAGATAGAACGGATGTAAACAACTATAGAGGAATATCTCTTCTCCCAGTTTGTTACAAGATTCTATCTTAATGTCTACTAGACAGAGCACAGGGACAGTTAGAACCGAACATTGGTGAATATCAAGCAGGTTTTCGACCGGGCAGATTCTGCCCTGAACAGATCCTGAATCTAAAGTTGATTCTAAGACATCAAAAACTGTACAATAAAAATCTCGTATGTACATTTGTGGATTTCAAAAAAGCATATGATTTTATTGACAAGAACATTCTATTGAAAGAACAAGGACTAGATCTGAAAACGCTGGCAATTATTAAAGCAACGTTAACTAACACGAGGTCAGAAGTTAAATTCATGGGTGACATCTGAGAGCCCTTCGAAATTAAAACTGGAGTGAGACAAGGGGATGGACTCTCGACACTCTTATTTAACTGTGTTCTAGAAAAAGTAATACAGGAGTGGCATGAAAAAAAGTCGGCACTGAATATTGACCAGCCCATTAAACTGGGGAGAACCAACATCAAAATTGATTGTCTGGCATTTGCTGATGATCTAGCAATTTTAGCTCAAGATGTATTAACGGCATAGAAACAGATTGAAATCCTAAAAGAAATAGCAGAAAAGGTAGGACTCCAAATTTCCTTTGAAAAGACAGAATACATAACCTGCAACAGACTAAGAACACCATTTCTAAAAACGAAATATGGTAACATCAGACGAGTCTCTCAATTCAAATATTTGGGTGAAATAATCATGGAAAATGGGTTGGAAAAAGCGGCCAATAAGGGTAGATGTCAAAAAATGGAAACGGCATTGAGACTTACACAAAATATTTACAACAAAAAATGCCTATCTAAAAACACAAAACTGAGACATTACAACATGGTTATTAAGCCAGAAAGTCTATATGCTGCAGAAACGCCAATTTTGAATAGAAAGAGGGACATCGAGGACATTGAAAAGAAGGAAAGAAAAATCATAAGAAAAATCCTAGGCCCCAAACAAATAAATAGCACAACATACCGACTTCGAGAAAACCAAGAAATCAAACAATACACAGATATACATAGCGATATGAGAAAAAGAAGACTTAAGTTTTACGGACACATCAAACGGATGAATCCGGGTAGGCTAACTAGACAAATAGTCGAATTTTATGAAAATAGGAGTAGAGCTAAAGTAGAAATAATTAAATGGATTGCTGCAATTAAAGAGGACCTAAGATCAGTAAATAATACACAAAGTGAAATTCAGGATAGAGGCTGTTTCAGGCACAAGGTTAACGTTTGGAAGGTTGGCCAGAGAGAAAAATGTAGGAAGACTGGAACAACTTGGTCTGACGAAAGGAAAAAAGCTCATAGCGAAAGAATGAAATTAGTATGGGCTCAAAGGAAGGCTAACAACAACAAACGCCTCTAATTGTACTTCGCGTGGTCCACCAGGGCCCATACGTGAATAATAATAATATATATATATATATATATATATATATATATATATATATATATATATATATATATATATATATATATATATATATATATATATATCTATTTTATGCATGATCTTCAAAACTAATAGCGGAATATATTTTGTTACATCTAACTATTCTATACAGGCAATATACACAGCATGTTTAACCTAAAATAGTAAAGAATTAATTACGTTATAGTATTATTCATGATAAGCAAATCATTTTATATAAACATCTATCATATTTTCATAACTCATTGAGATTTTAAAGTGGTGGAGCATAGTAATGTTTCAGTCGACTTCATTGGGCCGTATTCCATGATATGAATAATGCAAGGAATATTTCCAGATATATTATTATTTTTTTATTTATTGGGATTTTCGGTCAGTGTAAATAAGTTTTAATTTTTTATTGTTTTATTTACGTTTCGATTCTACAACGAACCATCATCAGAATACATCTAAAATAAAAATTATTTTTATATAAAAAAAATACAAACTTACATTTAAAAACCTACCAATATCAATTAAACAATTAATTTTTTGAATTTTTTAAGTAATATGTGTCAATTTTTTATAAAATTTTTAAATGACATATTTGACTTTTGACATATTTAACAATTATTCCACCTTTTTTGTTTTTTATTATAACCTAATTGTTTTGCATTTTTTATGAGGAATGATATTAGATGCAAAAATTAAAAAAAATATGAAAATTTATTATTTAATAATGTTATTATATATACAACTTAAATTATCTGTATCATTTCTGAAATTAATGGTATTATTTGTTTTTTTATATAAATCATTTCTTTTATATTTCTTTTTTATATTGTTTTTCAAAATCTAAGATTTTTATGTTGTTAAAATTAAAGTTATGTTCATTGTCTATAGCATGCTTTGAAAGTGCAGTGATGTTTGGTTCTAAGTTTCTAATGCTTTTTTTGTGTTCATTAATTCTGTTTTTTAAATATTGTTTCGTTTGTTTCAGTTTAAGCAATCAATTTTGTAAATTAAATTTATTTGTTCCATTTTGGGTGTTTGTGGTTTTAATTTTGTAAATATTTGTTTAGTGTTATTATTGGGTATTTCTGCTATATTTATATTATATGGTTTAAGAACTTTTTTTATATTATTATTTATTTCTGGTATGTATGGTAAAGGTATGTAATTTTTATTTTTAGTTTTATTTGTTATGTTATTATTGTTATATATTCTATGTATTCTGTTTTTAATTACCGGTTCGTAAATTTTTATGGATAGTTATTATCTTCTAGTGTTTGTTTGATTTTATTTATATATTTTGGTCTATTGTTTGGATTAGTTAATATGTCATTTAAAAATTTTATAAAAAATTGACACATATTACTTAAAAAATTGAAAAAATTAATTGTTTAATTGATATTGGTAGGTTTTTAAATGTACGATTGTATTTTTATTATATAAAAGCAATTTTTATTTTTATATAGAAGTATTGAAGTATTCTGATGATGGTTCGTTGTAGAATCGAAACGTAAATAAAACAATAAAAAATTAAAACTTATTTACACTGACCGAAAATCTCAATAAATAAAAATATATATTATATATATATATATATATATATATATATATATATATATATATATATATATATATATATATATATTACGTGGTTTGAGTTGGGCAATGATGTTTTGAGTTATGCCGTCTGGAGTCTATGCTCCAGGGAGGGTCACCCCAACCAAAATCCAAAATCTGCCTACCCGCATTGGACCACATTGGCCAACCCCAATTGGCATATTACAGTCCATACCTTCAACATGGTATTTCAGTATGTTTTAATATGACAGTAGAATCTCAAACACGGCCCCCATTTACCGGAGGCCAAGGGGCAACTTGGTATAGGGTGCTAAGAATCACCGGGTTAGATCAGGCTGCCATTGAACTTTTGACATTGCAACGCTAAATATACGGACTATGAAAACGGAGGCCTGATTGCAAGAACTGTTAATCGAACTAGACACGTATTTTACACTCGAGGTACGGAAAATGGCCGATATGGCGGAATTGGATTCCTTATCAATCGAAAGCTGAAAGACAGTGTAGTAAAATTTGAAAGTACAACTGACCGACTAGCCTAATGTGTCATTCAGCTGAATAAAAAGTTTAGGCTTCAAATCGTCCAAGTTTATGCACCAACTATAAGCCATAGGGATGAGGAAATTGAGGAATTTTATGATGATGTGACCCAGCTTTTGTACAAGGAGAGATGTGGGTACAAAATCCTGATGGGTGATTTTAATGCCAAAATTGGAACAATAAGAACTGACGAAAATGCAATTGGCCCATATGGAAAAGGTGAGCGAGGCAATAGAGGTGACAGATTGGTTGGTTTTGCTGAAGGACAAGAACTATATATTATGAATTCGTTCTATATGAAAAATATCGACGAGGTGTACGGCGGGGTGACGCAATATCGCCTATTCTTTTCTCAGCTGGCCTTGAAAAAGTATTCCGTAAACTGGATTGGGAACAGGATGGTGTAAAGATTAATGGTGCAAACTTAAGCCATCTTAGATTTGCAGATGATATCGTTCTCGTTTCACAAGACCCAGAGGAGCTGCAAAGACGCATACAAGAACTGCAAGGGGCTGGCGAACCATTTGGCTTGAAAATAAATTTGACAAAGAGTCCGGTTATGTTCAATAACTTCCCTCAGGACAGAAAAATTTCAGGTTTAGGAAGGGATTTGGAGATTGTGGACAGCTTTATATATCTTAGGCAGAGGATTTTAATGGAGGGAAATATCGCCGGGGAGGTGGAATGGCATGTTAAATGTGGTAGGTATTTGGCAGGCTCAACATAGTGTTTAAGAGCAGACTCCTACTTTGCTTGAAAAGAAAAGTCTTCGATCAGTGCGTTCTACCCGTTGTGACATACGGAAGTGAAACCTGGACACTCACATCGCAATCAATTCAAAAACTTCGTGTAGCACAGATGGAAATGGAAAGATGTATACTTGGCATTAGAAGACGAGACAGAAAGCCCTGCACATAGATCAGGGAACAAACGAAAGTCTGTGACAACATTGGAAAAGTAAAGCAATTGAAATGGAGATGGGCAGAGGAAATCCCAGGACCGTGAAAGTGGGAAGAGGTCTTCATCCTGGAGTGGATCGACACGGGCTGATGATGATGATGATACGGCCCAATGAAGTCGACTGAAACATTACTATGCTCCTCCACTTTAAAATCTCAATAAGTTATGAGAATTTGATAGATGTTCATGTAAAATGATTTCCTTTTCATGAATGGTACTATAATGTAATTAATAATTATCCATTTTAGGTCAAACATGCTGTGTATATTGCATGTATAGAACAGATAGATGTAACATATAAGCCTAATTAAAAAAAGCCCTTTTGAAACACCCTATATAATATTACTTTGTCGACGTGATCGATACTGAACACTTTTCAGATTGACTTCTTATATTTCAGAATTGTCTTATTGAGTGAATTTGCAGCAAATTGAGAAGATTTTTGCAATCATAATGAAAGCTCGTTTAAGAATTGCTGAACTGCTTAAACGTAATGGGGTCTCGTAAAATTCGTACAAAATAAAATATTTCGCTTGTTATGAGGCTTGACGATAAAAACATATCATTTAAAGGTTTTTTTGGCTTTACAAGCTGGATTTGTTTTATTCGATTTTCCAATATGTAGCATGATAGAGGCTGGATTTTATTAATATTGGAGCTGACATTACCGATCATAGTTGATTTGAAATATTGAAATATAATTTTCTGCTTCAATAACGATAATGAGATATCAATTCATGTAATACAACAGGATCGTTGTTTATAACTGATTTTCGCTTCCCGTAAATTAAATGACTAAATGCTCGCTTCAATTTTGTTTCCCAATTTTAAGGTTCACTACATGCTATTTCCAAGTTAATCAGTTAAACTGTATTTTTGTATATGGTTTATTACTAATATACGGACAATTTTCAGTTTAAATTTCCCGTTCTATTATTGTATATAGTAAATAAGCATAGCCTCAAATGGGCCTGTTAAGTTCGAGTGTAAAATAACAGGTGGGGCTGAGTATCACACCACCGCTTTAATTATTTGTAACCTTTAAAAAAAACTACACAGATTTTTTTCTACAGCATGTTTATTTCATCTTTAGTTTCTGTGTGTCATAGTATTCTAATAGCTTATTATTGTCTGTAGACAAAAAGCAACATTTGAATCTTACAGGGAAGCATGTGCAAGTCACTTCTCAAAAATTACCGCAATTTTGTGTCTTTATCCATAATATAATTTGCACGACTGTACTATACAAGAGCGAAACCCAAATTTTCATAAATATCATAAAAAAAGTCGTCAAAATATAATGGTAGAGTGACAGATCCCAACCTTTATAACTGAAGATGGACGATAATTGAAAATCGATTACGAACGATTTTGTTGCGAAATATAGGACCTCGGACGCCTTCAAAAAAGGCTCTACTACTCCGGCAAGGAGCAATCATTTAAAGGTTCGGATGGTAAGGACCTCGGTGGTTCTTGAAAGAGCTCATTTTAGACGATATAATCGTGGAAATTGGCGACAAAAGTTGGTATGGGCGAGTTCATAGTGTATCAGACTGTAGAAACGTGCCTACGTTACAAGTTGTAGACTATTAAGGGACGACAAATGTTTCTGAGTTTATATGTTAGATCTATCAAAATTAATCGTAAATATTGGTACTGGTTTGCCCACAACTCTCAAGATGTCCATATTGTTGTGAAAGTATGGCGATATATGATGGGTTTGTAAGCGTTTCGACGTTTAGAACGAAGCCTTCTATAAAAACTTTGACCTCCGGAAAATATTTTAGTAATATGTATGTTGCACCAGTATACATGAGGTAATTGTCCAAAACTGGCTGTTGGATAACATATACATAATTTGATCCATCTGGACGATTAGGAATTCTGGCCTCCTAATAGTCCAGATCTGAATCTATTGGGTTATTACGTATCAAGTGTTATTGAAAGAGCTGCCATAAGTCGATACATCACAATATGAGTTGTTGACTTTTTGAAATAAAATTAAAAAAAGTTGATCAAATTTAACAAATTTATTCTTAAAATTTCCAAAAATCCTTGAAAATGTATGTTCTAAAGATTACATTCTCTAAATGTGCTCCATATCTGCCTGAGTGACGAGGCGGTTGCGGTACACTTGACTTGCTCCGTCTTATTGGAACTAAGTGAAAAAAAATTGAAACATGTCGGCAAAACGCTGATAATTCACCATTACTGCGCGGCTTTGGTGGTCTTCCAAAAAAAACGAGATTATTCCGAATGCCGACATTGCAGCTAAATTTTGTTTAGAAATATATATTTGTCATTCATATTCGATTTAAACAAGCAAAAATGGAAGGAAAACAGGAATGTGATAGTATAATGACATCCGAAAAACAACTGGACGAAGATGGATCGTCTATGGGAAGGCGTATATTCAACATTGGAGTCCTGACACTTTTTTACTTGAGTGGTATATATTTCAATAACTCAAACTCTGATTCAAAAACATTCACAGCGGAAAAATAAAACAAATGTACACTATATAACTCATAATTATACAAAATCAAAAATAAACAATTACCAAATCGATAATTAGTTCATATATGTTCATGCCTTTACTAATTGTATTTTAAAGGGTTGCTCAGTCCATATTAATTTTGCTTTATGGATTTTTCGCTGTTATATGACCGGCTTACGATTGGGATTTTTAGAATTCGAAAACCCAAAGGGAAACTATAATTAAAGTGAAATTGAGAATCGAGCGAAATGCACTACTAATACTCCAGCCGCCGGTTTTATAGGAAGTATATGATTACATATGGCATACATATGACAAGAATATCTAGAAACTTTTGTAATACATATTCAAAGTTATTTAATATAATTCTATGTTTATTATATATAATCATATATTTATTACTTTATTAATAAAGGACTGAATCATAAATTTGTCTGATAAAGGACTGTCTAATAAGAGCATCAGAACTGTAGTTAAGTAATTAAACAAATCATGACATTATGCTTTGAATATAATGTCGTTCAAATATTTTTCTCAGCTTTGTCTGGTGGAATGCATTCTGAAGACCCAATTGTCGATTATTCTTTCACATATATTGCGTGGTACATTTCCAATGGTGGCTGGAATATTTCGTTTAAGGCCATGAATTGTTCGTAGTTTATTTGTGTAAACTTTAACATAATCCCACAAAATTTATTCTAATGGCGGGAGAACGAATGATTTTGGTGAGTACTTGATATTGCCATTAAGCTAGATGTGTGCTTCGTTGGAAAAGAATATTTTTTCCCTAAAATTGAATCTAAAAAGTGGATTCCACCAGATGAAGTGGAAGGGACATTTGAATGATATTATTATAATTAACATAATTAACATAATGTCATTATATATTGTTCAAGATAAAATAAAAATTATCGGATTATTACTTGTAGTTATCATTATGCCTCATTTTAAGGTTCTAATTATTTCATTGATATGATACTCCAGCAGTAATCAGCCTCATGTGTTCATTCCATCAACCCTGGTACCTTTCTTCCATATTTTTTAGGTCCTGATGAAATTGCTCTCCTTGAAATTTTTTACAACATTGACGAAAGAAAACCTGGGTAATCATTCCATATCATTCATTTAATGCACGAAACTGTTATCTTTCATCAACAGTCTAATTTGCAGTCCATCGAATATGCCAGCCTTATTTTTCGAATATGCCAGCCAAAGTTTCTCTTTGCTCAAACCAGGAAATTTCCTCGATATGTAATTAAAACAGGAACCATTGTTATCCAATCCTCTGATATACTGTTTCATTACTTCCAATTTAATGTGCAATTGAGGCAAAATTATTTTCTCTCTAGTAACTCACGCTGGTTCCCAACTGCTAAGTCTTTTCTTTCAGGCCAGTTTGTTTTAACCGAATGCTCCGCTATCTCACAAACAGAGAAACCATGGAAATTTCATATAACTGCTTTGTTAACTGAATAAAAAGTTTATTATTTTTAATTCAACGCATATGACCCACTTATGATCATGGTCCTTAAGTTTTGCCAATACAAGAGATATGGTTTCATACTACTTTAATTTAGTTGAATGAGCAATGGAAAACACAATTCTGTATCTGAAAGATCAGACAGACCACGAAGAGTTGGAACAGGGACGTCTTCTGAATGACAAACAGGTCTTTTAGCAGATACCAGGTCGGGATAGGCTATTATTTTTTTCGGTTAATTCCATGTGCCTTGACTAAGCAAAAATAACAGTCATCGTAGTGATTTTCAATCATAGGCATACCAAACTTCAATTGACTTCCTTTACCATTCGTCCATTGCTTTAAATTTTCATAAAATGTTTCTTTAAATATTCATTACACATTTTGCAATCATTGTTTGAAATCCACGGTTCATCAACGTCTTTGATTTTTAAGTTGAAGTAAGCGAAAGATGTATTGTGCACAAATTCAGATATAGGTTTTCGAAACTTTTTCATCGTATATTCACCACGTGGCAAAAAGTGTTCAGGTAGTTTAAACACAACCCTTTTGACGATGACATCTTCCAGGTTGAGCTTCCATCTTTTTTAATTGAGCAAGCAACAAAAATTAACAGGTTAGATGGCTAGTGAGAAGAAAATATTATCAGTGTGAGTAGATTAAAAATTATACGTGCTTTGGATAATTTAATGTTACTGAGAGTGTTTTTTTTTTATTTTGTACATCTGTGTAATCAAAAAACTGCCAATGCTGATTGATATATGTACAATAATTTTTTGCCGGAAGACAAAAAAAGTAAATTTTGTAAAAAAAATAGAAATCGTCGCAACATTTTTCTTCGATTCGAAGGGAGAGGGAATGATTTTTGTAAACATAAATTTTAAATATAGAATAATTGACTACTGTGAAGCAGAAAATAAGCCATTCTGTGTATATTCTCATTTGCAATCAAATACTTATACTCCTTATAGTTTAATATGACTGTTTTACATTGGCAATTTTATGAATTCTTATGTATGCGTGTTTTGTCAACCATTAAATTGATTATACTTTATTCTAATACTACTTTTCCATATCCATCAACTAGTATGTAAATTATTTAAAAGCATTGGTTTAAATATTATCAACTAATAACCTAGATTGGTATATCTTTTTAATTATTTCTCAATCCTATATAAATATATTTAGATTTAGAGTAAATTTAGAAAAAATATTTTACAAAACTTATAGTTTATGTTTATGATTATGTTTATCTATGATTATGTTTATTTATAGAATGCTAGCATTGAATCCGGGAAAATGGTGGATTCTATTAATGTTCATTTCCAGCATTCCCAACTTTATATTTCAAAATCATTTTTGTCAAAGTATTAGTGATACTATGTGGTCGGAAATGGGGAGGATTACAGGCTTGTTTTTACATCAGTGTATAGTAGAAGATATAGAGGTAAATATTAGTTAGTTATACTATGGTATTTCAGATTTTATATATAACAATAATATATAGTTTAGGGATACGCATTTTTTGCGATATAAATATATCCATTGCTTTATAATATGTTGATATCGCTGAAGTGTGAAATTATGTTTTGATGAGAGGATTGATTGGACATAATTTTGATGAAAGTATTATTGTTTTGATATAGAGAATGATCTTAATGGCGTAGTGGGGAATAGAGCCTTTTTTAATATGAGAATATCATCAAGGATATCTGAAGAGGCTGGTTTATCTGTCTAGTTATTTGAACTATGGGCTTGAATGTTAGACTCGTTTTCTTTAGTGTTAGTTTACATTGGTGTTATTTTATATCACTTTATAACTAATTACAACAATTTTTAAATCCTATCAGCGTAATTGGATCTATTAAGAGTTTTACTATGGACTAAGAAAATGATGGTTGAAAGACATTGAAAAAAAATTCAAGCAACTAGATGAGTAATAAGATTTTATAGAACAGGACTACTATGTCAGTAGTAGATCCTCAAGTGCAGCAAGTCAGCCGACGCCTTCCGAAATTAAATTTTGAAAAAGTAATCTAGAATAATAATTCAAAATACATTAATATTCGACCAACATTTGCAATTTCATTTCCAGCGGAAAATAAAAATAATAAATCAACCAGTAATACACATAATCATAAGAAAAATTGTAGCTCCATACGTGATATAATTCCAATTGAAATTAATACACTATGATTAATACTTTTATGATTGAAATCCCATCCACGTTCATTAATGCTTCCACTATTTTTAGCTGACGCTATAATCTGCAAATGAGGCAAGAAAAGTTTTGCCTATGTCAGGCATTGTTGACAAATTGCTCTTTCTCATATGGCATAACATTTCGAAAATGTTAATTATATATATATATATATATATATATATATATATATATATATATATATATATATATATATATATATATATATATATATACGGATTATCTACGGCTGTCGCCGCCTCTCCGTCCCCAGTTTCCAGTTCGTTCTGTCGTGACACATGTCCTCTTGCAAATCTCTTGCTTCCATGGCTTCGTCAACGCCGTCTCTCCAACTTCTTCTTGGTCGTCCTCTCTTTCTTCTTTCTGGAGGTATCCATTCCAACACTTTTCGTGGCCATCTTGTCTCATTCATTCTTTTTGCATGTCCGAACCAAGTCAATTGTTTTCTCTCTATGTCGTCCACAATATCTCTCTCGATGTTCATGTCCCTTTTAATGTTTATATTTCTTATTCTCTCAAGTCTCGATCTCCGACAGCTCCTTCTCAAAAAATCCATTTCCGTGGCCAGTAGTTTTCTTCTATTAGTATTATTTAAATCCCACACTTCTGAACCATAAGTCAAAACACTCTTTACGATTGAGCTATATATGCGAAGTTTTGTTTCTCGCCTAATTTTTCTTTCCCACAGGACAGAGTTGAGTGCTCCAATGATTTGTCTACCTCTTATTATTCTTGTTTGAATTTCATCATTACTGTTACCTTGCCTGTTGAAGATCACCCCTAAGTATTTAGCCTTGTCAACGTTTTTTATTGTTCCGTTTTCCAAGGGTAAATCGTCGTTGTCATTACTACTCACCGCTAAGTATTCACATTTATTTAAGTTAATTGTGAGACCAGCTAGTGTGTACTCTTCATTTAGTTTCCTCACCATATAGCTCAAATCCTGTTGGTCTTCTGCAACCACTATCTGATCGTCGGCGAAATAAAGAGTATATAGGGTGTCATCCCCCACCCGAAGGCCCATGTTCCAACACTTCCGTGCCCAGCCTTTCATGGATTGGTCTACGTATAGTTTGAATAAGGTGGGAGATAGACAACATCCTTGTCTTAGCCCCTTTGTTGTATTGAATGATTCAGATAGTGATGTTCCAATTTTAATAACCGCAGAATTCTGTTCATAGTAAAGTTGGACGGCCCGAATCAATGTTAGTCTAATCTTGAGAGTTTCCATTGCTTCCCATAATTTCGATACTGGTACACTGTCATAAGCTTTTTCTAGGTCTATGAAAGCTATATGCGTCTCCCTGTATCGCTGGGTTCGTTTTTCTAGGGCTATTTTTAGAGTGAAAAGGTTGTCTGTGGTGGATCTCCCTGCCCGGAAACCGGCTTGTTCTTCCGCTTGTTTATCCTTGATGTCTTCTTCTATTTCATTTCTAAGGATTTGGGAATATATTCTTCCTATTGTTGGGATTACCGCTATACCTCGATAATTCTTAGGATCATTTTTTGAGCCTTTTTTGTGAATGGTTGATATATATGATGTTCTCCATTCGGTCGGCGTTTCTTCCCCATTCAGGCATCGTTGAAACATATTCTTCAACATTCTTAAAAGTTTTTCGGGTCCATACCTTATGAATTCCGGGTGGATCCCTCCAGGTCCAGGGGATTTTTTTATTTTTGTGTCTTTCACAGCTTGTTGCACTTCTTTTAGTTGGAGATCTATAGGAGTTAGATTATTTATTTGGTGTTGTTTTCCTAGAAAATTTTCACGTCTCTCTTCCAGAAGGTCTTTAAAGTGGTGTACCCAGTCTTCATTTGTTATGCCCCCTAAGTTAGGTATTTGTTTTTTTGATGTTTTTACCGACTTTATGGTCTTCCAGACTTCTGAACTTCGGGTTCCTCCTAATTGTTGTTCTATGTACTCACATTTTTTCTCCCAAGACTGATTCTTTCTCTTTAGGACTTCGTTTTTAACCTCCCTATTTGCTCTTTTGTATTTTTGTCTCGTCACATCATCGTTCTTTTGAAGGAGTTTCTGGTAGAGTTGTTTCTTTTCTTTAATTTGTTGTTCTATTTTATCATCCCACCAGTCAGGTTTGTTATTCATCCGTATTTTTCCGACAGATTCATCCGCAGCCTCAAGAATACAAGCTTTTATATGTTCGTACTCTTCTTCTATTGTTCGTTGAGTTTCGATTAGTTTTTGATCCAGTCTTCTAAGATATAATTATTTAGTACTTTCATGTTCAAAACTTTGTAAGTTATATTTTGTCGTTGTCAATCTATTCTCAGTGAGACTGCTGGTGGTCGATTGAAAAGATGTTAAAAAGGGAATGTGTATCTTTGCCACCAGTAAGCGGTGATCAGATCCACACTCGGCACCTCTCTTTACCCTAACGTCTTGTATCTTGATTTGGGAGTTTTGTCGGGCAATGAGATAGTCAATAATCGATTTTAGTCCTCTTGTCTGTTGGTACCAAGTGTATTTATGTATATCTTTGTAAGCGTAAAAGGTGTTAGTTATTCTCAAATCGAACTGCTCACAAATATTTACTAATCTTTCACTATTGTCATTTATGGTTTCTTCCCCGTGTCTGCCTACTACTCTACTATGTCTCTGTTTTCCGACCCGACCATTTAGGTCTCCTCCTATGATGACTTCATGACTGCGTGGAATTTGATCGATTATATCTCTGAGGGTATCTTCAAACCTATCTTTAACGTGAGCTGTAGCATCGTTATTAGGAGCATACACACCGAGAATTGTCATAGTTCTTCCCCTTATTTGGATCGTCAGTTTAATTATGCGTTCGTTCATTGGTTCCCAAGATTTAATGTATTTTTTCAATTTTTTGTGGATTAGAATAGATACTCCAGCACGTGCTCTTTCGTGTTTTTCCACTCCAGTGTATAAATGTATAAAATCGTTGATGTTTTCGATTCCGCTTCCCTTCTTCTTTGTTTCCGAGAGGATTGCTATATCAATGTGACGTTGGATGAATTCCATGATAACTTCCTTCTGTTTATTTCTTATACCTTGTATATTCCATATACCTAAATTCACTGTCCATTTCCGTTGCTGTTTTCGTTTACTGTTATATCCGTCCGACATCCGAGGCGTATTTCTACTGGGTGTTTTAGCGTTTTTTTCTTGTGTTTTCCGAATGTAAGGTTGCTGGCCTTACGACTCAACCCCCATGCTTGGAGGGCCGTCCAGTTTTTGTTTCACGGTGGGTATTTTATTTCCCCACTACCCTCCGATACTGCTGGTTTGCAGAACCGGCGAGCTTCCCCCAATTCCAATGGGGACGCACCCGATGGAGGTAACTGGCAAATCCCCACACGGGAAATGTTAATTAACTTCAATTATATTAATTGATTTTATGGTAACAATGACAGAAAGTTTATTTCTACACGTTTCTATGAAACTGAATTAAAATATCAGAATAGAATGCCTCTACTTATGGTTAATTATTTATTATAACAAAGTAGTACCTATTTTAACATCTGTGAGCCGCCACTAAACTACAATATGTAACAACTGATCCTCATTGAGGACAAATTTTCAAAATACGAACAATGACTTGAAACAGATATACCGAAAAAGTGTTAGAAATTCAGCCAAAACAAAATACCATTAAACTGAGAAAAGTTCGAGAAGCGTAGTTGCTATAACAGTTTAGATCTGGGTATACTGAATGTCATCAACGTCTGGAATATCAGAATAGAATAATCACCAAATACAGTGATGGAGCTAGATTTATTCAGAAGGAATTCTATAGATAAAAAATAACAATAAAACAATATGCAGTGAAAAATAACGATAAATAAAATATATGAGGGTGGTCTGAAAAGTTTCCAGCCTAAACATGAAGATGACGTTACTTCAAATGCAAGAATTTAACGATGACTCGATATTGGATTTTTTTCCATCTGTACACAAACATTGACTGACATAAATGATTGTTAAACAACAACTGAACATCTAATATGGCTGACATTTTAAAGGTTATCTTTCAACGCATGCGTAATTACATTATCAGAATATTTTTGACGAGTAAGGAAAGGAAACTTTTCACTGGACTACCCTTGAATTTCTGAAATAATCGTTTTAATTATACTTTTTTCAATTATGTTTCACACATGCTTTTTTAAAAGTTTCTCACTTATGTTGATACTTCCTTAATGATTTTTATAATTTGTTTTAGGAAGAAAACAAGATTCAGTCAAACGAAAATATTGGCTCCATATTCAAGGAATGTTTTAAACGAAAGGGATTGCGGGCTCTTGATAGAGTATTAAATCGTGACGTTATAGAAATTACGAAAAACGTTGTTTTAGTGAGGTGGAAAAACGATTCCGAAGTGTTCGGCGAAAATAATCCGTAAGATATTTTCATTCAGAATAATCCTGCAACTTATACATTCACTTTTTAAATTTGTATATTTTACAGTGCCAACATAAAAATAAATAAACAATGATATAAAATCAATATTCAAATAAAATCCGATTATATTTGTAATTTGTAAAAATACTTTCTGACAAAGAACGAATATTTTAAGAACATATCATTGTATTTCCCATATAAAATAATATAAATATAAAAATAAGGGGACTAAATAAGATGCAAAGTATTTAATTATTTATCTAAATTTACTTCGTATCCTTCAAAGTAAGCTTCCCTCACTGCAATAAATTTATTCCAATGTTTTTTCTAGTTTTCGAACCAGTTTTGAGTCTCGATTTCTGATTTTTTTGTCCAAGTGGCCAGCGAATTCTATTGAAGGTCTTCTATAGACTCAAATCGGCATCTACGAAATGATTTCTCCAATCGAGGGAATAGGAGAAATTGTTTAAACAGTTGGAAAGAACTCTTTCTTGTGCACAGTACCACGAAAATCAAAGAACCGTTAACATTGCTTTTATTTTTGACTGGCTTTGACATGGTTTTTTCGGTTCTGGTTCATCTTTAGCCCGATTTTCTCTTGATTTTTTTCTGGGTCATAAGAGATGATTTCCTTCGATGAAGACATTCATGTATAATTACTCACCAGTAAAAGTTCTACTTCAAAATTCTTCAAATTGATTGAAGTGATCCAAATGTCATTCAAGTAACATCTTCAATGTCTTTAATTCCTACTAATCGGCAATTAGCCAGTAAAGGGGCCTAGATTTTCTTAATGTTTTCTTCATTGGTTGGCGGAAGGTTTTTCTGAACGAGGTTTTTCAAGGCATCTTCAACTGCTTAATTTTATTACTGTAATTTTGTTTTAACATTTTTAATGCATCAACAAGAAATTGTGTTTTTTAGACAAAATTGAATTCAAATTCTTTGCTCGATAAATTTACCCAGTAACAAAATTGGACAGAACAAAAAGAAAGATATAAAACTTCTGTTAGAGATATTCATACCAACTTAAAAAACAAATAGTTGTATCGATACGTAAAGTGCGCAACTTTTTAAAATATAAGTTAACTTGCATTGTAGCATATGTTTTTCAACCTATAAAAAGCATACAATTAAAAAAATAATATTAAGAAGGAAGGAAGGAAGTAATACGTGTAGAATAAAAATGTTGTTATAATAATTTGAATTAATTAGAGTGCAATTACATTTACAATATCTTGGTTACTGGGTTAAAATTAGTAAATGTCGGATTGGAGATGTTAACTAGTGTGATCTACTAGTATGGATCTATCCAAAAGTTTGTCATTACTAACCATTTAGAAAGTATGAATGTCACTAAAATGCATCTTGATCTGTTATCAATTAACCATTTGTCACTGGCTTCTGCACTAGCATAGAGCTGTGATATCTAAGATACTGTTGATTTAATTATTTCGGTACTTATTCTAGTTGTGAGACAATGCAACGCAGAATGAGGGTGAAATATTTTTGATGCACTTCTGGTACACATTTTTGGAAATCGTAGATTAAGGCAGCTGTAGATTAAGCATACGCAGACAAATCAGTAGAATATGCGATATGGTTGAGAACGACTATATGCTTTACAGCATAATAAATAGGAATCAAGCAAATCAAATCAAAAAATCAAATTTCAATCAAACTGAGATGCACCGTAGTTTACGTAATAACAAGTATTAAGGTCAATGATTATGCATCGAAATATTAATAATGATGTATAATATTTTTCTGTTAAGGGATGTATTGGAGGTACAATGGAGGTAAAAGTACTGAAAATGAATATTAATAAAACTGTGCAAAATTGGTCTCAAGCTGTTTAAGTTACATAATCTGAAAGTTTGAAATGCTTGATATTTATTTTGTGTATATTTGTAACGTGTTTAACTTATTTTAGTGAATGTCGATAAAATCACGTATAAAATTACTATAATTTTAAATTGCAATAACTATTGAACGGCTAAGTCAATCGATTTGAAATTTTCACAGTGGCTTAAGGATTGAATAAATAATATCCTCTCAAATTTTTAAACGTTTTGTAGCAGGAGGTATATCAATCTCCGATACATCCTTAAATTTTAAAATATTTTTGAATAAGAATTATCATAAATAAATAATATTTAATATTTAAGTATTAGTAATAATTTTGTGTCCATAATTCTAAAATTTTAAATTAAAAATGTTTTTGCCAAAAAGTTAAAGTCAAGGCACATTCACGACCACAAGTTAATTAAAACTTTTTCATATTATTTGAAATTATTAATTTAATTCTAGATTACTGGTCAAATTTGCTCTTTCTTTTTTAATGATACATTATTTTCTAGCATTATCTTTATCTCATAATTTTCCTTTTCTATGTAGATGCTGTCAAGCAAAGATATTCACGAATTTATAATTTTCAGTACTTTTGCCTCCGATTGTACTTCTGATACATCCTTAATATAACTCATTAACATTATAACACATTTTTCTAAACTTTTTTCAATCTGTAAAAAAGTAAAAAGGGATACTTAAGCAAATAAAAAGAGATAATTAAGAGATAGTTTAAGGCATATTTATATATTTTGGAATCCATATTGAACTAGGCTGGAAATCAATCAGATGCATTTCAATTTCCCTCCAATAAAATTTGGACAATTTCAGTTTATCAAGTGAAGTTACATCAGGATACATTTAAAACTTGAGTGTTTCCAATAATTCTTTGAACTGATAAAATCTCGATGTAAATTCTTTGATTGAAGAATTAATTACCGAATTAAACTCTTCAGTGACTTTTGCTTTGGATTTTCGTGTAAATCTAAATCTCTGCTGATTTTTTTTCAAGTTTGAGAAACACTTTTTGGTAACAATATCGTTACTGAAAACTTACAGTTTAACCTCAAAAGCACGAATGATATCTTTCATAAGGATAATTGTTTTATTTGCCTCTTGAAGCTTTACGTTCAATTCATTGAAATGTTCTGCAGATGTCTGTAAAAAACATTCATTTTAAAAGCCACATAACATTAATCAATTCTGAGTATTGTTCAATTTTTCCCTCATTTTGAAAAAAACAGTCTGATTTCTTCCAAACAATCAACAATTTTTTGAAGTACGTTACCGTGGCTCAACCAGCGAAGATTATCATACATCAGTAAGCCATTATACGGCGAGTTGACTTCATCCAACTAAGCATCAAACTTTCGCTTATTTAAAGCCTGAGACGATATGAGGTTCATTATTTTTGTGACTACGGCCATTATATTATATGCATTATATTACATACTTATTGATAAATGATGTAGTGGAAATCACGAATCGAATGTCCTATGTGTGTTTGAAATAAATTGATAAAACCATTTTTTTTTACCCATCATACTTGGAACAGCATCAGTTATTATCGAAACAATTTTGCTTAAATCAATTTATTTCTCAGCAAGTGAATTTTTAACAACTGTACAAATATCTGTGCCCTTAGTAGTTGTTGGCAACGATGTTTTCGCAGCTATCGAGTAGATTTAGTTACATCAGTGCTTTCGTCAAGGTATAGCGATATAAAAGGAAAGGACTTGATATAATTTTTTTGTTGTTCTTTTACATTTTCCGTCAGTTTTAGGATTCTATTTTTTATTGTGTTTCTAGATCTTTGATGCGCTGAATTATCTTATCTTTATTTTTAAAATCATCAAAAATTGAAAGGACGCATGCTAACCAGGCTTCCTTCAAAAACTCTCCCTCGTTAAAAGGTTTACCATGCGGAGGAAAGATATTTGCAGCCGAGAAACTTGCGGCCCCTGCCCTTGCTAACGATTCTTGCTAACATATTTAATCATAGACGTAAATAAACATATTTATCTCTTTAATTGCACATGCAATAAATTTCTTTTGCTCTGGTTCGTTTTTTTTGATAAAGATATTTGTAGTTTGTTTCATAATGTCGTTTTACAGACGATGTTCTACATACCACTGTTCCAGGACATAAAACACACCTCTTTATCACCTTTACTGATCATGTGATATTTCTCAGTCCTAAATTCTCTATTACACTTATCTTGCACTTGTTGTTTTTTTGCCAAACTAGTCATGTTGGATATTACTTGTTATAAATTGTTTCGATTAGGTAACAAATTATTTTGTCGCATGCCATTGGTTCGCCATCGCTGGTCTATGTGCTTCAAGTCTAAACTTATCTGAGTCCTGTGGTTAGGTCTGATGGCAGTAGACGTTCTAGCTTATGCACTTTACTGATATCGCGCACATTTAATTGATTGGCTAGTACCTTGGGGTGCACTAACTCTCTTTCAGAGTACTTGACACTGAAACTGTGTATGATCTCATTCCAGGACGGATTTCAGAGGGATATCGTGCTGAATCGCCTCGTTGTGGACATAGTAAGGTCCTTATATATGCTTTTGATTA
The DNA here is from genome assembly GCA_031761425.1 of Cosmopolites sordidus. NCBI lineage: Eukaryota > Metazoa > Arthropoda > Insecta > Coleoptera > Curculionidae > Cosmopolites > Cosmopolites sordidus. The sequence goes on from JARFXV010001635.1 coordinate 293,586, forward strand.
TAGCACGCAACACTATTTTTGATTTTTTCGAGGATGGCAATATTGGTGATACTGGCAGTACTCCATAGCTGAATTCCATAAGTCCATACGGGTTTAAGAATGGACTTGTAGAGTAATATCTTGTTATCAAAGGATAATGTTGATTTACGGCTAATAAGCTAGTACATTTGGCTCAATTTAAGACCAAATTGCTTGCGTTTGGAGAATATATATTTTTTTCCATGTCCGGCGTTGATCCAAATACATGCCGAGATATTTGGCATATTCTGCTTGCCGAAGTTGGTAGTTGTTGACCTTCACTGGTGGGCATGTTTGTCTACGTAATGTGAATGTTAAGGAGGTTAATTTTGTTTCGATGGCTTTAATGCGTCACGTATTTTAACAATTGCTGAATCTCTATAAATAAAAATCAATTGCCATATGTATGAGGGAGTATCACTTGAGAACGGATCGACCGATTTGGCTGATTTCTTTTTTGTTGTGTTCGTAATTGTCAGGACAAGGTTTGTATGAAAGAAAATTTTTGGAAAATTCATGGGAAAAGTCGGAAATTTGGATTGCATTTTTGTATGAAAAACATCTGTATGATAAATTTTGACATTTTGACGTTTTATGTGAAATGAGTCACATTTTGAGAGTTTTGCTGTCATATGTTTTCATAACAAAAAAAAGAGAAGTGCATGTCTTGAAGGTCCTGCAACCAAGCCATTAAAAAAAGAACTGTGACATTTTGCGAAGGGATTTCATTATATTTTCTTGGTTTAACGAAAAATAATTTTGTGTTATCGATTTTGTGTTATGAAAAGATTATTTTGGTAAAATGTCACCAATAAGGCGTCGAAATATACTAATGATCACAAAATAGTGACCACAGCAGACAAAAGACCACCAGGCAAACATGAAAGACGCTTCAATGCACCGACGTTGAATGAAGTTGCCATTGTGGTTGTTGGCGAGAATTTGGTGTCCTTTGACACCGTTTGACCGATCACCATGAAAGTCTAAGTATTTTTCATGGAGAAGGTTTTTCCATTTTGTTGTAACTCGCCACTAGATAGCGCTGCAGGACATCAATTTCTTCACCGTATAATCGATCGCTATGAAAATTGGTATACATATATATTTAAATATGGTCAATATTTTTGCGCTATCCACTTTATTGTACATCGCCACTAGATTGGGGTATAGCGCATCAACTTCTACACTTTAACTACATCTTTCGCTGCTTACAGTATTTAAATTTAAAAATGCGACCGTACGATATATAATGTGGCTCTATGGATAGAGATCAAAGTGAAAGGAAATTTGTATAGGGGAGGGGGTAGCTTAACTGGTCAGAGCCCTCGACATGTAATCGAACGATCTGAGTTCGTCGACCATCAAAAAGTCAACTATATGTTGCTTGCTTCAGAGTAGCGCATCAACTTCTTCTTTCCCTGCTTACAGTATTTCAATTTAAAAATGCTACCGTACGATAGACAATGTGCCTTAATTTATATAGATAAAAGTGAAAGGAAATTTGTATAGGGCGGGTAGCTTAACTGGATAAAGCCCTCGATATGTAATCGAACGATCTGGATTCGTAGATCATCGAAAAGTCAACTATATGTTGCTTGCTCCAGAGTAGGAACTCCAAAAACTCTGTACATCTATACACCGAATCAGAAAACCAAAATTATTGTTTATTCACTTGCGTTACGCTAGATGTTAGTATTAGTTTGAATTACTTTAAACTGGTTTGATCATATAGCGAATGGAATAGTTAAAAATATTGTTGGTTTAAGTAAATTATTAAAAAAAAAATGTTTATAATTTATTATCAATTTATATTAATAATAATAATATAATCTTATCAATATATTCTTTTATTTTTCCACAATTTTCTACAACATTTTATCGATTCTAAATTACATACAGATCATCCATTTTAGATATATAGACGTATATATATATATATATATATATATATATATATATATATATATATATATATATATATATATATATATATATATACACTGGCAGGACAACGTCTGTCGGGTTCTGTTAGTTTTATATAAATAAATTTGTTTGAAGGTTTCTTGAAGCTGATATTGGATCAGTGTGGAATGCTACCGTGGTGGTTCTTGTTGAGGAAGAGAAAATATAATTTATAGATTATCAAATTAAATGCTAGTTATGTTGCAATGTCAGCTGTTAAGTAAAATGCAGTCTAAGGCGTAATACATATGGTTATTCTCTTACTATTACACATAATAAAATTAGTAAAAAAACAGTACGTTTATTAATATTTGATCTTATAGATTCTTAAGAAATATTCGTTTAAATTATGTTACGCTTCATGTTTGAGTTTTTCAAATGCCAATACGGAAAAAGAGCTGTCAATTATCGTTGCTTGTCAATTATAGGAGCTGTTAATATTCGTTCAGTTAAAAAACCTTTATATAAGCATCATTATTATGGTATCGTCTTCAAGAATATTATTGGAGACGATATTTAAAAATAAAATTAGTAGAATATTGCTTTCTGTGCTGTTATTATTGAAAATAATTTAACACTTGAGTTTTTGTTCGTTAAGAGTTTTAATCTGGTAAATAACCTCTCGAGTGAAGTTTTTTAAAGTATTATCGGGACTAGTAGAATAATTAGAATAAACTATACTAATTTTTGAAGCTTTTAACCAATATTTCAAATTCTAATTTTATGAAGCATAGTTTAAAACAAAATTATTTTTAACTCTTAATTTAGAATAAAAGATTAAGATGTAAATAAAACTGGAATAAAACAATTTTAATTTATCTTCCCTGGTTAATATTGTATATTATGATTGGTCCTTAATACTAAATCAATGTTTGACCAGCTGCTGTAATCCCAATAACCTTGTTTCCAGAATTCTGAACAGCCAACGTTATTGGCGAACAGTTTGCTTGTCGAACTATACTAAAGTGATGACAGTTTGTTTGTAACTAGTTTATGTTTTTACTGAGTACCCTTTGCAGCTTATAGTCACCAGAGACAAAGCGAATTCGATCTCTGATCATTATGATATTCAGGGAATTTGAGCTCTTCCTAGATATGGAAGTTTCCGTTTGGAAAATACAATAATGACTAAACTTTTAATGGCACTTTTTATTGCGGATTGATTGCAGGTTATTTTATATGTAATCATTGCAAGTTATGTATTTTAGTGACTTTTACATTATATGTAAAATGTTAAATTATTCTCGCCAAGAATTTTTTAGCTGCAGCCTGAGATTGGTGGGTTTTAGGTATTCTTTAAGTAATTTTTTGTTATTATCTTGAAAATACTTCATTGGGCATCAACAAACTAATTATTAAGCATTTACTAAATATTCCAGTGTACATATGATCTTAAATTGACATCACACGTAGGTCAAATGTATGTAATAAAATTTTAGGTAAATTTTACATAAAACTGATTCTCTTCATGATCGTAATATGTAATTTTCTACGATATCATTATGATTTCATACTGACATAATACGTGACTCTTGTATGATGCCATAACTATGACTTAAATCTTATGTAATATTTATATAACCCCGTGACGTAAAAACTAAGTTACTACTTTATATAGTATTTACATAAAAAATAAATTATCCCATTATATAAGTCATAAATCATTTTGACAAAGTTTGATGTTTTGATGTGATAAAAGTAATTATTCTATTATTCATATCATTTTTAAGAAGCCACGTTAGTCGTAGTGTCTAAAGTATCAGCGTCATTCCCGTACTAGGTAACGAGTTCTTGTGAATGTTTCTAGGAAAGAGTGTAAAATTTGACAAGGAATCACTAATCAGTCACGTTAGTTCGAGGCTGGGTAAGGCCGGATGCCTTCTGAGAGGTTTTCTACGTCATTTCGCTAGTCGGTAGACTTCTCGAGATACTTATAGTTAAGTATAAAACCAACGGTTGATAAGCCGAGCGGGGTGCCGACCGGGGTTTTCGGTAGCCGATGATCGTGGTTTGGAACACACGTTAAGTTGTAAGTTCAGTCGCTAAATAGCCTTCTCAGTTGCTGATGCGTCTCTAACTCTAAAATTGTACTTTTCATATCATCTTTAAAATTCTCGGTTTCCTCAGTGTTCTTCTGTAGAAGTACAGCATCTTTATTTAATTCCACAACATTAACAGTGAACTCATTGTTTAATGCGATGTAAAGCTGAGGGAATTTTTACGTCTAGATGCCAAAACAATGTTCCATTACATACCGACTTTGTGCCAGCTTTAAATTGTAATTTATTTGGCTCTTTGACAAAAAAGTTTTTAAGAGTATTTAAAAAAAACTTTGATAGCATAAGCTTGCACAAGCGCATATTTGAATGAATAGATGGAGATCTGAAACTCCGGACCTGACATGATCTGAAAAATTTTCAAAAAAAAAAACATTGGGTTAACTCACGGGATGGCAAAAAATTCTATTTTTTTAATTACATAACCTCATTAATTTGAACCGTTCATTTCATTAAAGAAATTATGAAACATCGCCACAAATGGTGTAGGCCAAATTGCTGCAATTTCGCAATGATTTCATATAATTTATCGAGGTTGGATTCTCTAATTTATTTATAATTATACATCTATTCACCTACGACTCTAATATAATTAGGAATTTTTGTCGGTGGATGGTGCTAGGTGCTTCAACTCACTTATTGAATTTGACATCAGTCGAATAAACACTGCTCATTTACATTACAGTTTATGGTATGTCCACACAGTCGGAGAATACATATACGATACACATAAAGATAGCGTAGTAGGGCCGCGGAGACAGGTATTAAAATAACATAAATCTTTCATCTTTATTCAACGTACATCTGTTCGTTTCCAATCAGTCGTCGCTATAATGACGAGACAAATATCTCCCAGGACCGGTTTCTGGCCTCACAGCCGTCGGGCTCGAGTTTAACGCAAGGAGACAGCTGAAGAAGAAACAATCAGATCCAGGCCAAGTTAATTGGGCAGCGACGGCTGATTTGAAACGAACAGATGTACGTGAAGTTAGGATGAAAAATCACACCGCACAAAACTGTTGCAAACATCCTAAACAACCCCAAAGACAAAGTTAGACTGGAAAATCATGGGGTATACAGTATATCTTGTTCCGACTGTAACAGAGCATACATAGGACAAACAAACAGACGAATATCGGCCAGAATGCAAGAATATAAAAAAGACCTAAAAAACCAACAAACCACTTTCGCTCTGTTCCTGCAACAAACAGGACATAAAATCAATTTTGATGGAGCCAAAGAAATAGCGAATAATGAAAACTACAAGGTCCGAACAATCAGAGAAGCCCTTGAAATAGAAGAAAGAGGTGAGCTAAATACGCGAAACGACGCTCGCAACATTCCAAAAGTATGGAAATCTCTTCTGAAAAAAAAAGAAACGCGGCAACGTAGCGGCGAGGTAGAAAAATTAATAAACGGACGCCCGACAGTGTTGCCGAGCGCCGCAAATAGTCCCGAACTACCCCGACATAATTTGCGCAGTCGCCGGCCGGCTACAAAAGCCAGCACAACGACCCGTCCACGTCAGGTGGACTGTTCAGTCGAAGCGGATAACACTTGAAAATGCCAAATGTGATTTTGGCGAAACGTCGTGACTCTTCACAGAATCAACGGATCGACACCCGGAATGATTTAGAAACATTTATATATATATATATATATATATATATATATATATATATATATATATATATATATATATATATATATATATATATATCATCATCATCAGCCCGTATCGATCCACTGCAGGATGAAGGCCTCTTCAGCATGCTTCCAACCTTCACGGTCCTGGGCTTTCCTCTGCCACTCGGGTCCAATGTACTTAACGATGTCATCAATCCATCGTGCTTTCGGTCTTCTTTGCGGACGTTTGCGATCAAGCGGTATCCACTCCAGGATTGCCTTGGTCCATCTGTCGTCCCATCGCCTCGCTATATGGCCTGCCCATCTCCATTTCAATTGTTTTACTCTTCTAATGATGTCACAGACTTTTGTTTGTTCCCTGATCCATGCGCAGGATTTTCTGTCTCGTCTTGTAATGCCAAGCATACATCTTTCCATTCCCCTCTGTGCCACCCGAAGTTTTTGAATTAATTGCGATGTGAGTGTCCAGGTTTCACTTCCGTATGTCATAACGGGTAGAACGCACTGATCGAATACTTTTCTTTTCAGGCAAAGTGGGAGTCTGCTCTTAAACACTATGTTGAGCCTACCAAATGCCTGCCAGCCACATTTAACACGCCGTTCCACCTCCCGGGCGGTATTCCCCTCCATTGAAATCCTCTGCCCCAGATATACAAAGCTGTCCTCAATCTCTAAATCCCTTCCTAAAACTGAAATTCTTCTGTCCTGAGCGAAGTTATTGAACATAACCTGACTCTTTTTCAGGTTTATTTTCAAGCCAAATGGTTCGCCAGCCCTTTGCAGTTCTTGTATGCGTCTTTGCAGCTCCTCTGGGTCTTGTGAAATGAGAATAATATCGTCTGCAAATCTAAGATGGTTTAAGTTTGCACCATTGATCTTTACACCATCCTGTTCCCAATCCAGTTTACGGAATACTTCTTCAAGGCCAGCCGAGAAAAGAATAGGCGATATTGCGTCACCCTGCCGTACACCTCGTTCTATATTACTTCCCACTTCAAGATCATCCAGGTGAATTGTGGCTGTAGCTCCATCATATATCGATTCTAATAGGTTTACATAGGCTCTCTCTACACCTTGGGTAAGCAGTGCATCCATTATCGCATGCTTTGAAATGGAATCAAATGCTTTTTAGTAGTCGATAAAAGCCAAGCACAGTGGCATGGTGTATTCGTTTTGCCTTTCTATGACCTGCTGTACAACCTGGATGTGATCCATTGTACTGAATCCACTTCTGAATCCTGCTTGTTCTCTTGGTTGTGCGTCATTCAGTTTTTTTTAATATTCTTTAGAAATTATTTTAGTGAAAACTTTGTACATCATTGATAGGAGGCTTATTGGACGGTAGTTCTTTAAATCTTCCTGTGCTCCTTTATTATGTAAAATGATCACTTCTGCATTTTTCCATAAGTTAGGAACTTTTTGTTCTTTGAGGCCTTTTGAGTATAATTTTGCCAGTGTTTTATGTAACGTTCCACCACCAGCTTTTAGCATTTCGACAGTTACACTATCCTTTCCTGGAGCCTTGCCGTTCTTCATCAATTCTATAGCATTTGTTACTTCCTCCACTAGGATATCTGGCATTATATATTGTTCTTCCGTGGGTATTGCTGTCCCTGACTGGCTCTGATCTTCATATAACTGGGAATAAAACCTTCTGACAATGTCTAACTTTTGGGTACGCGCCCTGTACACTGTGCCATCCTCATGCTTTAAAGCATATATTTGCGTTCTTTTGATTCTCAGCTTCTGTTTAGCTTTGTTAATTACTTTGTTTTCTTCCAGGGTTTTTTGCACTAGCTGCATATTGAATCGGCGCGTGTCCTCTCTGATACGTTTTCTTATAGTTTTGCAGAGCTCAGTGTACTCGACCCTGCCAAAAGGACTACCTGCATTTTTCATTGCTCGCCGTTTCTTCATTAAATCAACGGTCTCACTGGAGATTTTCATTTGTTTTGAGACATTTTTCTTCGGGTGCTATTGAAGCAGCCGTTTGAAGTACATTGTTGGCGATTTCTTCATATTGAACTGATATTTCCACCTCCTCTGGATCTTGTAACGCAGCAAACCGGTTTGATAAAGCAATCTCAAAATCGCTTCCTCTGTCCAGCAGTTTTCCAGAATCCACCTTGCCCTTCTTTGATCTTATCATTTTTTCCACTTCCACTTCCAATATTAAAATTGTTAAGGACAGTACAATTGGTAAATATTGTTTTATCGTTGGTCATGATGTAGTCAATTTCGCTTGTGAGTCCAGATGAACTTTTCCATGTCCATTTTCTGCTGATATTTTTCTTATAGAATGAATTAATAATATATAGTTCTTGTCCTTCAGCAAAATCAACTAATCTGTCACCTCTATTGTCTCGCTCACCCGTTCCATATGGGCCAGTTGCATTTTCGTCTGTTCTTGTTGTTCTAATTCTGGCATTAAAATCACCCATCAGGATTTTGTACCTACATTTCTCCTTGTATAAAAGCTGGGCCACATCATTATAATATAACACATAATCATGTATATATATATATATATATATATATATATATATATATATATATATATATATATATATATATATATATATATATATATATATATATATGTATATATATATATATATATATATATATATATATATATATATATATATATGTATATATATATATATATATATATATGTATATATATATATATATATATATATATATATATATATATATATATATATATATATATATATATATATATTTATATATATATATATATATATATATATATATATATATATATATATATATATATATATATATATTTACATCCCGGCGTCAATTCTAATTATTAGCCTAAAAAATGCACATTAGCTGGAAAATGAAGCGTTTCCAATCATGTATTTATAAGAATTATTATTTCAAACTAATTTAAGGATTACCAGGTGAAGTTGGAAAACGTAACATAAAAATACTCGTATAAATGAGCAAACAATAAATCTTTATAAATATTTGCAAAACGGAATCAATAAGAAAAAAACTTTAATATCAAAAAATGTTTTATTTACTTTAAAGAAAACAAAGTTCTTTCAAAAAGTGAACGAAATTGAACGAAGTAAATAGTTAGAAATTTACAATTTTTGATATTCGCTTTGGACAAAAACTTAAATTTTAGGCCAATTTTTATTCTGAAATACTTCTGGATAAAGACTTTTTAATTCTTCGTACTCTTTGGAGGGTGTTTGTTTTTTATATGCTTTGCGAAAAATTTGGTGACAATATTTCTTTGTTCAATCGTCCATTTAATAAGCACTGGTTTGTTCTTTTTTGGGATAATTTTTTCTTTTTTCTCTGGTGTTCCAGATTGTTTTGGTACTAAACTTGCAGGCAAGGGCGACGGCGATTTATCACAATTATTATTTCCATTATGTATCATCAAATCTTCTTCCAAGTTCAAATTAATATCATTAAACGGTATTCCTTTAAATTGAGCAACTTGTCCTTTCTCTATTAAATTAGAAGCTTCTATATTTTGGCGGTTTGATACACGTCATTTGGTTAACGGTAGTTATTTCTATGTACTCCGATTGTGTGTCCCATGAAGTTGGCCAACTGCTCTAAATCATTTTCCGACATATCAAATAATTGGGTAAGAGTTGCCAAATGTTTTCGTAGTCTGGTTGTTGTGATAGCAAATGCATTTTTTACTCCACACGTTGTTGCGTATTTTTGTAACACTTTATAACCACATACAGATTCAGTTGATCGTGGATTTCCAAACACGAAGAGGTTTTTTTCATTAACAAACTTTTTTCGGTAATTCTACAAAATTTTTATATGAGTTTGAATATCTGGGCTAAAGAGGACAGGAACGCCGCGTCCTCTTTTGCCCCTTATTACAACCCTCTTGAACCTTTTCAGAAGGATCTTTTCGGTTGGTGATACCACTTCTGAAAATTCTTCATAATTTAGTGAAGAATTGTTGTTTTCTGAAATTTCATATAAATCCAGTGTTAACCTTTGGAGTTCACCGGGACGTCTACGGTATAATTGAATAACACAACAGAAAATTGTCTGCAAAAGCACTATGTACTCGCTTACACCAGCATTGTTATTAAGAGCTGTAATAGCTGAATCAGCTTTCAAAATTAAAAATTCTCTTAACAATTTTAAGTCACTAGCAAGGGGAACGAGTGTCACCTTGTTCCATTTATTAATATTCAGGTCATTGGCAGCCTGGCTGGAAATCTTATATTGCCATTGTGATTCAATAACTTTTATCAAAGTTTTCAAATCTGCCTCTGCTTCAGCAGATATAACTGTTTCGGCAATTTCCTTTCGTTTTAACGCAAAAATAATGGCTATTTCAGCGCACTGCTTTAAATACGTGCCCATATTCATTGCGTAGGTTGGAGAATCGAATTTATCCTTTTCTACATTATATCTTGCGACTGTCCTTGTGGCAGTTACTAGAGTGTCAAAATATTTAGGTTTCAAAGCATCAAAAATGCATTTAATAGTCGGCACTATTTTTCTGAGTTCGATTAGTAAGCGAGAAATGTCTCGCATCTTTCTAGATGCCACATTAATAAAATGTTTTTCTCTGTGAATTTTAATATATCTAGCTCCATACGCACAAATAATTGGGTCCATTTTTGCAACGAGAGAAATTTCATCGGCTCTCATTCTACGGAAAACATTGTCTCTTAAATTTTGCTCTACTCTTAAATTACCTAGTAATATATTTTGAGCAGTTGCTTTGTGATTTTTGCTCTTTGAATTAGTCCATTTAATTCTATGTCTCCATAATAATTTTGCTGAAAAAAAACCGAGGCAATTATTGCAGGGCAAAAGATTTTTTGCTGAACGTAAACTTTGAACGGGTTTAGGGGCAACGTTACTATTTATAAAATTTCCTTTTTTCTTAAAAGGTCCAATAGTCGTTTCCTTCCTCTACTACCAGGGGCGTTAGATAATATTTTCTGAACGTCGATTTCACACGAATGATTTCGTATAACATGTCTAGCAAAGTTCAAAACTGGAGTCTCGCAGTAAAAACAGAAATCCTTTTTTTTTCTTCTATTGCGGACTTTACCATGTTGTTTATAAACTCCAAAGTCGTTGGGACTCTTTTCTACGGTTGTAACCATTGGTTTATTAACTGAAGCCAAAGGTTCGGTATGTTTCACATCGACAATTTTGTCCTAAAACAATAACCAAATCTAGTACATTGTAATATTTGAACCATTTAACTTAAAACAAATAGTGCATTGTCATACGACTTATTTTTGGGCTACATTGTATTCATAAAATTACCTTTAAAAACCCCACAGCTGAAATAAAAAAATTGCTGGTCCCATACTTCTAAATGAATTTGTTGCAACCTTTACTTTCTTACTGTATAAATAATATATCTAACAGACTTGGTTTTGATGCTTACATGTTTGTTACAAAGTTCTTCACAAAAACTATCATCGAATCCATTTTCAGAATCTGAAGTACCCAATGATGTATCTGGAATGTACTCACTATTAACTTCGATGTCTCCATCTACCTCATTAACGGTAGATGTTACTTCAGTTGAACCAAAACTTTCTAAATGGTGATGCTGATCTATAGATGTTTCCCCTTCAAAAAGTTTCTTTTTGATATTTTGGGCTCTTGTTTTATATACCTTTTCAGTGGAAGACGCGGTTTCTACTTTGTATTGAATATTTATTTCAGATCTCATAGGGGTACTATTTTTAATTGGGTTTTAATTTTCAAGCAATTTCTGTTGTCTTGGTAAATTATTTATTTATAGTATGTGTATATATACTGTTTTAACATACATTTCGAACTAACCTTCAATAAATAGGCGTCTTTCATTCTCGTCCGTTTCTCTTCTTTCAAAGTTGGGAACTTCCAAAAAATCAATGCGATCTTCATCCAATTTACTAAGAGCAATCGATAAAATTTTTAGTTTTCTATCCATATCTAAAAGCAATAAATGCTACCCAGTAAACCTAATTTTGACTATAAAAAATGTTACTTAGGGGGTTTTAGAGTTTTCCTAATATCCTTGTTTGTATTTCCAAATATTTGATTTCAATTTTTAAAAGACAGTGAGAACTAAACTACGCATGTCTATAAAAAATAAACATTTTTAATGTTTTATTATACCTTGTATACAAATCTACCAGGGCTCTATCTTATATACAAAATTGTATTCACTATAGTATATTGGTATATGCTGCATTAAGATGCTAATTGGATTCAAAAACTTGGATTCAAATTCTGTCCATACCAAAAAACCCTTTGCAAACAATCGTCGTTTGACAGTGTTTCGGGAATGCTTACAGCGATGTCTCCTGCATTAATGAAAGTTGGAATTTGTGCTGCATGCTTTTTCAATATTTCTGGTTGAGTAAAAAAATATATCTGGTTGGGTACAAAACAAAGAAAAAAAAGGACATAGATTTTGAACACCCAGTTTCTTAAAGACGAGATATGCCATTTAATTACTATTTTATGTAAGAACGAACGATAGGAGTAATTTGTTTCAAATTTTTTGTCGGATGTCATCATTGAATTTGGACTGGTTACTTTTGCAAATGGAAACAAACATTTTAAAAAGAGATACAACCTATTGCGAGTCGATTCCTCTAGAAGTGCGATTAGCAATTACTCTACATTTTTAGGTGACGGCAAAGTCGTATGCCAGTTTATCTATTTTGAATTTCCAAACATATTTAGATTGGTCTAGTTCAATTAATTGCTTGAAAAATTGCTTTAAACTTGAAAGTATATATACTTTCAAGTTTATCCCATTCCATTGTACAGAATTAAATACTCGAATTCTCGAAAACAAAAAAGGTACCAGAAACGTGCCGGTAAAACCCGTGTTTGCTCAAACGCTATTATCAGTTCACACTGCGGGCGTAAATTGTAAATTTGAGGAGGAGGGTCAACTGAGGTTGAATTGATTATTGATGAATTGATTGATTATTGATGAATTAACTGATGATAAATATATTAACTTCTAAAATTAAGTCGTTGGTTATCGATTACCTAACCTCATTTTACTTACTTTTTTAATTTTTCGTTTTGTTCTTGAACTATTGCGGTTTTATGAATTTTGCAAATTTCAAATATAATAACTCAAACCCCTAAGTTAATTTGCGTTTGGATGTTTATATTAAACTCAACCCCCAACCTAAAAGCTCAATATTAAGTTTTTAAATTCAACTTTACATTTATTATTTTAGTAAAAAAAAAGATAAATAGGCATACGATAGCTGTAGTTCTTACATTGTGTCTAGGAAGATTATTCAAAATATGTTTCAATTCATTATACTTACCAAAAATCTTTTTTTTCTCACCACTCACTATTTCTACAAAATCAGTAACGAATATTACCAGATTATAAAAACGCAGATGTAGAGATATTCTAAAAATTAACTAACAGCGTTGCCACATTGTCTTGCAGAAGAGGACGCTTGGTAATCGACAGGCTGAAAGTAGAATATATTGATACACAATATACAGAAGTTGCGCTCAGCGACCCTATCGGTCTACCCGTTGAACTAAAATATACCACTAATATACAAAAAAGTAGAGTTTGGCGTCTTGGCGTCCGAAACAAAATTTTAGAATTCGCGTCTGTGAACCACTATAGCAACATGGACTCGATTTCCATGGCGATACAACAGAGCGTCCATATACGGACGCTCTGTTAAACGGGGACGCTTGGTAGATAGGAAATCGTGAATGTATGGACGCTCGGGAAATAGCGGGATGTATATATATATATATATATATATATATATATATATATATATATATATATATATATATATATATATATATATATATATATATATATACATATAATAGGGAGACCCCATCCACAATCAAACAACTCATTGTCGCCGACTTTATGTCGAATGGCTTATACCTGCAGTTTTTTATTTTTTTGGACTGCATCCAATGAGACAACAGTGGTTGGGAGTTATACACCCCCAATTGCTGGGTTCTACAATTTCACGTAGAACACACAACAACCTGCGACTTCACCAAAATGAGAATTCTGATAGTTGTTTGATCGGGAAAGAGCCCCACCCATCCTTTACATTGGAGCGCATATGTTTCGTTTGTTGGTTGTTAGACTCATTCTTGGCGAGAGAGCATACGTCCTGTATCCTGATATATATATATATATATATATATATATATATATATATATATATATATATATATATATATATACATATATATATATATATATATATATATATATATATATATATATATATATATATATATATATACATATATATATATATATATATATATATATATATATATATATATATATATATATATATATATATATATATATATATACATATATATATATATATATATATATATATATATATATATATATATATATATATATATATATATATATATATATATATATATATATATATATATATATATATATATATATATATATATATATATATAGTATAGTAACCTCAAAAATAATTTGATATCATTTGATGTCATATTGAGTGACACCATATTTACGTCCTGAATACATCGTATTTAGGCAAGCGACAAACACATTAAAACACGTTAACATACAATAATAAAATTTGCTATGACACCAGTTTTACTTTATATTTAAATTAGTATCTTTTTTGTAATACAAATGTAAAAAGGTTGTTTTTCACCTCCTCTTTCATTTTAAAAGATTTTCCATTTAAATTATGTTAGAGAGGGTGGAAAAGATGATAGTTCGTGGATACGATGCGTGGTTAGTAAGGTAGATGGGCCAACATTCCAATTAAAACTAAACAATTTTTATCGAGTCCTGATTGGAATCCTTTTTCCTGTTTAATAATTCTGGTTTTCTTAAATTGTTACTTTCAGCCGATCTAATTGTGAAACGTAGAGGTTGGTGTTTATGGTTTGGTTGCGTGGAAGAAGCTCAAAGTATGTGTTTGGGTCCTTTCCAATTCCACGAAATTCAAAGCATAATTTTGTTCGGATGAAGGCCGCCGTTAGACGTACTTAAAACTGTTGACACTGGTATCCCCCATGATTTATTTCATTGTACGTTGTTGTACATAATCCACTTTTTATTACTAGTGACTATCCGCTTCAAAAATGGACCCCTATAATTGTTTTCAGCAAAAGATTGTACATACCCATTTTTCCAGATGATCAAAAACGATCGATATACAAATATTTAACATATCTATTATCTGAGAGATTATAGTCAGTGAATCGTCGGCTATTATAGTCTATATTTATTCAATATCAGTGCTTGAAGGATAATCAGAATGACGCCGATTTTCCAGGTCAAGATCTTCGTTCCTGAACCGACTAAATCACTTTGGTACCCCACTCTCCGCAAGCGGCACAAGTTTTTGTTAGACAGCTTTTTGCCCTTTTTTCAAATAAAATGTCATATTTACGCATAATATGACGTAAATGCAAGTTATCGACCGACATTTTCAAGCTCAATCAACTTGACTAATTGAAGGCTAATCAAAGCGAACCTGAACGTAACATTGTCAATACTACATTAATTAATAATATGTAAATAAACATTACTAATACAGCACAGATTTTTGTTTAGAGCAACTAATGAAAAATCCCTACGAACCGTTCGAAAAATCATATAATATCCTTTGTTTGAATACACACATACCCTTGAAAAGATAACCAATGCAAAATAAAATACCAGATATTATTTAGTTATACATTTTATAGAATTTTTATACGAAAGACTTCTTGTAAGTAAACATAATGTTGGAAGCATTAGTAGAATTTCTTCCTTCCCTTTCTGGTGTACTAATTTTTTGGGAAATATCTCCAAAGCCATGTCTAAGCTTCAGGATGTCAGAAATCGCATCGAAACGCTCTTTTTGTAGCCGCTTTCAGGTTTGGGGATAGTCATAAGTTACACGGGGCGAAATCAGGTAAATACGGAAATTCATAACATATCGTATTAAAGCAACAAATATGGTTAAATGATATGTTGAATGGTTTAGAAATGTCAGTGCGGTTCTCGATGGGCCTGGAAGATTGACAATGATCATTTCGAAAACTTCAACCACTTTTTGAATGCTTTCTTCAGTTCAAACTATTATATATAGATGGAGAGCATCTTGAAATATTGGTGGTAAAAGTTTAGATATATCATTACTCAATGCGAGTGTTCATTTAAAGATGGCTCCGCTGTTTAGCCGAAGCTTGAATGAGTAAGCTGTTTCACTGGAATTCAACTTCGTTGAAAATAAAAACTAATCATTTTATTCTTCGATTATTAATCAGTATCATGAACCAAATTCAATAATAATAATAATGGATAATAATTCGCGAAGTCACACATAACATTGGATTTTGATAAACTAAGCTTTCGAATTATTTCATTAGATATAATCACATTACAAATGTATGTCTGGCGTCCTCAATATATTCCAGTTGGTTTAATTGATCAATGCGATGTTAAAATATGTAAAACGACCCACCAATAAAAAAATACATATCATATACAAAATACTTTTCTTTACAAATCGAGGCGAAAATATTAAAATTGTTTGATGTGGTCCTGTGAAGAAAGAAATAAAAAATGGTAACTCATATTATACTGGAATATGTACCTTGGTTCCGAGTGGAGGTAAATTTGCGAGACTCTTTATTTCTGACGAAAATATATGAGCTTTTTCCTTTGGGATAAAAGCTGCGACGCCTATACGGTATTAGGTTTATTTCGTTTTGTGTTATTTTTGGTTTTATAATGAGTTCGTTATTATACGAATGTCTTTGTTGAATTTTCCCTTATTAATCCTGGAAGGTATTAAAAAAGCCTCTCTTTTAAAAGCAATATTAATTTTTTGCCAACTTCTTAGGCTAAAATAAGTTTGAAAATGATACTGATGCTTTTCTGTTTATTTTCTTTATCAGATCTATAATTGGTATTTTTATAATAATGTTTGATTTCAGTTATTTATGATTATTCTGCTCATTTGGGGCTTAATCAATATATATATCTATAGGCAGTCCGAAAATATCGGCGAAATATTTTGGGAGGTGACTTTCAGGATTAAATATAAAAAAAATCCTATAAACACACCTCAAGAATTGCTTCTTAAAAAGACTAAATCCCCTTAAAGGAGGAACTCTGAAGATTGAAGTTTAAAGTTTTTTTTTCTCAATATTTTCGAATTGGTTTTTACTAAGTCGTGAAATTCGGTATACTTCATTAAACTAGAATGGAAAAACGTTTTTTATGTTAATAATTGAATATCTTAGTCAGGGGCGTCTCCTTGGCAAATGCTGCCATTACTTTTTTGTTTACAGTATTTTTTTATTATTTAAAGCAAATTATTGAATCGCAAATATTTTCGTTATTATAGACGGTTTGGGAGAAAACTGATATTAATTAAATTGATGAACGATTATATGGACATCGAGAGGCATCAAAACGGTCTATCCTAACGAGATGAAATAAGAGTATCTTTTTTACTTCAAAATCTTTGCGATTCAATAATTTGATATAAAAAATAAAAAAAATATAATAAACAAAAAAGCTATGGCAGCATTTACTAAGGAGACGCCCCTGCATGTGATGCCGTTGATTAAAATATTCAATTATTAATACAAAAAATGTTTTACTATTCCAACTTATTGAAGTGTACCGAAATTTATGACTTTAGCATAAGCTGTTGTATCTTTAGAGTTTTGCATATAGGAAATTGGCCTATATATATATATAACAAAGCCCCTCTAACATTTCCTGCGATCGGCGACGAATTGATGAATTTGGATCTTCATTAACTCTGTCAGCAACATTGCTCAGAGGTTAAACGTTACATGATGATTTGCCAGACTATTGAGATACAGACTTGCCCGCAGACTCACAGTTCGTTTGACAGCAACCCCTATCGGAAGTTCGTATACACTAAAAAATCACCCTTTTATATAAACCTTACATGCATTTTAACCGTAAGGTAATTATTTTTACTCAAATCATGATGATGCTAACTTGGTTAGGAGTGTGATTTGATATTTTGTGTAACATTTTCTTGAGTTGAAACAAAATTTGTTGACAACTCAATGCCCTTTATGAAATCATTAAGGCGATCTTTTGTTATTAATAAAGCTGATATTATGGAATTTTGAACTTTTTTCAATAACGTTAGCACCAATTAAAAGCAATAAATTTTCTTTCCAGGAAAATAAGTTTAATGACCATTACACGCCCCAAGACTCTGATAACAAATATTGATTGGCAAAAAGAGCTACAAGAAAAAGCCGTTACCTTTTTCAAGACCAGGATATTGAAAATACGAATGAACAGTTTAAACATTCATTCAGAAGGTAAGGTTTGGTATATATATATATATATATATATATATATATATATATATATATATATATATATATATATATACCAAATATATATATGTATATATATATATATGTATATATATATATATATATATATATATATATATATATACTATAATAACTATAAGTTATATATATATATATATATATATATATATATATATATATATATATATATATAAACTATAAGTAAAATTGAATCAAAGGACACATGATAAAGAAAATTCTTTATTATATAAATTAAGGAAATTCGGCGAAAAATCGTTGAAAAGTGGTACGTAGGGTAGTTTGGGAGACAATTTCTAATGTTAACCAGAGATATACGAGCATGCAACTACCACAGGATTGGTAGCTTAACTCTTTGACTACCAATGTAATGGGTCAATACTTCCAAGAGAAAATATATTTAAGCACCGGTGGGACAAAGATCCATTCAAACTGCGGTTATCTTTGTCCCAGAGGGAGTTTGAAGTATATTTAATGACGTAGAATCAGCTGTTGACCTTGATCCGCCATTAGTGTGTTATCATTTGACATTTTAGTTGTCAGATTCCAGTACGTTGAATCGGTTGTGCTTTTTTATTTTACAAAATAAGTGTTTTTTCTGTATTTTTTGTCTTATTATATATTTATTTCGTAAATAGGCCGAAGTTTTTGCGTTTTACTATAAATTATATATTTGCATCATAAATTGGCTTGGGTAAGTAAACATTTTGTTGTGTAGAGTTTTTGGAATATAATGTCCCAGTAGTATTTTTTACTGGGACTTTATAACCCACTAGTAATTAAATAAATTTTAGTGTAATGTTTTGTATTATTTTAGGATGAGTAGAAGTATAATGACTAACCATAAAATATTGGAAGTTCTAGAAGAGTTGACTGATGAAGAAGATTCGGATTTTTCATCAACAACAGAATCGAAATATGTGCCATCTAATAACGAGATAAATAAAAGTTCAAACGTAGAAAGTGATGTTGACGGAGTCGAAAATGGAGAACGAGGTGAAGAACCGACAAATGTGAACCAAAGTACATAATTATAATCCCAATTATTTGGAGAAAGCCTTCCGAAGATTTTATTCCAAAACATACGATTTCTGAGCATTCTAAATTAGAAGCACGAATACCATTCAATGAATCGCTAACCGCAAGATTTCTTGTGAATCTGGCAGAAAAGCTTGTTCTGACTGGATATAAGAGTGCTAAAATTACAAGAAAGCTCAGTGGATCAAGCGGTCCTCGATCAAAGAGTGCCAAACTTCTAACATTGGAGATCGTATGCCAGTCCCAACTTCTGACCGGCGAATATGCACCAAATGTGCCCTGGACAAAAAATATAAGAGGACCAAGTATATATGTTCAGCATGTAACATACCGCTGTGTACAAATTGCTTTACTCCATATTATAGTTAATTGTAATACGTATTACAAATATGATATGGTGTAGCGTAAATTATGAAATTAATTATTTTATCTTGAGTTTTGTTTACCTTGAAAATAAATTATTTTTTTACCTCCATATTATATTTTGTATTAGAGCCTTCTCAGTACCGCCTACTCAGTATGGGACATATTATCCTACTTATAAGTAATTGGGACAATATGCCCATTACATTTCCCGCTTTTCCTAAGTTTCCCGGGATAATTGACTTTTTTTTTGTATTTTTTCAGCTACATCTTGGGCTTGTTTAATTGATCAAATTAGTCTGTTTTTATATTTGAGTCAAAAAATGTTTGGTAGTCAAAGGGTACTGTATTGTAGTTGTATACACAGGGCCGCTAGTTTGTATGGAAACGGTCAAATATCTTGAGAACGCTTTAAGATTTCTTAAAGTCATTTTGTACACAAATATCAGGAAATGTTTGCCACAAGTTTATTTTTTTTCTGAATTCGCCGATGTAAATATTGTATAGTTTTTTTTTTCAAAATACATTTAAAAAAATGGCTAAAAGGTGTTTCGGTCTGTTTTATGAAGAAGAATCACTTCAGCATTTTTCCATAGGTTAGGTATTTTTTGTTCTTTGAGGCATTTTGAGTACTATTTTGCCAGTATTTTATGTAAGGTTCGACCGCCAGCTTTTAATATTTCAAAAGTTACACTGTCCTTTCCTGGAGTCTTTCCATTCTTCATCGCTTCTATATCATTTTATCTAATAGCATATTTGGCATTTGCTCTTCAGTGGGCACTGCTGTTTTTGACTTGTTCTGATATATATATATATATATATATATATATATATATATATATATATATATATATATATATATATATATATATATATATATATATATATATATATATATATATATTAGGATTATTCTTCCGAATGCAAATCCTTTCGTTTGAGAGATTTTTCGTTCTTGACGACGTTTAGCCACAATTGCATTTTGGCATATTCAAGTCTTTGGTGTCTACCAAGAAAAATCTTTAAATTTTTTTATTTTATCCTTATCCTTTTAGATACAATGAATTTATGGATCCATTTATGAACTCTTTACTTATTTTTATAATTGCAAAGTGTTCATAAGACGATATTACATTGATTGAAGACGGTGGTAATATGATGGTACCAAGTCTGCGAATGAAAGAATCAACAGTTTTTACATGTGATCACGTATTGTCTTGCAGAATAATGGCTCTTTTTGTGATTTACCGGCAATTAATGATGTGTTTTTGCTTCAAGTTTTTGTTTAATTTAATCAGCTGTTGTTTGTAGTGTTTCATTCGGTAGCAACTATTATAAATGAACAAATGTTAATAATAGGATTAATGATACAATTTTCAAAGTCAAATATCATTAGGGCTTTCCACTTATAGATGGAGACTTAGTAGACCTTTAAATATACTCACTACCTTTTTTTATATACCCACCCTTTTGTGCTACTGAAATAAGTTCTGCAAAAATATCAAAAGTATCTGTTCTTATGTAAATAAAGAATTACTGGGTAAAAACAAAAAATCAAACGGAGACAAATTTCTCAGTGATTCTTTTTTTGTAATAAATTTGCCTAACGAACAAAATTTTAAGAATATAAAAATGTTCTATGTTATAAATTATTTTAATTTCTATAAATTATAAAAAGATAGGAAGTAAATATATTTTTTTTTGTGTATGTCAATAATACTTATATTGACAATTAGTTTTTAATGAGAGGTAGTATGTCACTGTCATTAAAAACTAGTTGTCAAGGTAAGTATCATTGACATACACAAAAAATATATTTATTTCCTATCTTTTCATAATTTATAGAAATTAAAGTTTTGGAAACGGGAGGAGAATACTTCCCGAAACGTAACGTTAAAAGTTTGTATATTTTTTAAGAACATTTTTATATTTTTAAAATTGTGTTCGTTAGGCAAATTTATTACAAAAAAGAATTAATGAGAAATTTGTCTCCGTTTGGTTTTTTTGTTTTTACCCAGTGATTCTTTATTTACATAAGAACAGCATTTTTTTATATTTTTTGATTTTTAGATCGTGGCCAAAAAACCTAAATAAAGAAAAAATATATGAACACGCCACAATCATTCAGATAAATGTTAATATTTTTGCGCAACGATGTTAAAATAATTTAGTATTATTATTTTAAAATTATTGATGATGTATAAGATTGATGTATATATTTATCTTATAGGTAGGCACAGACATAAGGGTGGCATGATGAGTCATCTGATGATGTTCGGACTGGTGGCTGCTGGCTTGATCGTTATCCCGTTAGGTTTCCAATTTTTGGCCGTATTAGGCGGAAAAGCTTTACTTCTGGCAAAACTTGCTCTACTATTATCATCAATAAATGGATTGAAGAAAATAGCTACTAGTCACATGAACTATGGGCTCTACTCAACTGGACATCCTGGACATTCTGGAGTTCCTTGTAAGAGTTTCTTGGATTGCAACCACCAATTAAGTTACGATGAATATGCACTTGAGAAGCCGCACTTATGGAGTGGGTATTTCAACATACCGTATTGGTTATATGGGATCACAGGTGATGGTGTAGATTTTGATGAGAGCACTGACGAGAATGACAACGATATATATTTTTCGGTTGATATAGACACTGGCACGCCGATACGATCAGGTGCAGTAAATATAAGTATTTTATTAAATTTGGTTTTGTAATAGCAGCACATATTAGTTTTGAACTCATTTACAAAAAAGCAAATGCACATTTAATATTGAAAATAATATTTATAATATTCAATGATAGTATCATTAGTAGTGAACGCCCTCGTGAGATTATGTCAGCTACTTCCACAAATATGTATGTACTGTTAAAATTAAGTGATACAACAGCCTAAACCACAATAGTCGAACCCTATCAAATTTTTCTATTTTATCATTAATTTCCTTTTTAAATCTTCTATTTCTTTCTGTTATGTATTTCTCTATATATTTCAATTCATCCATTTGTTCTATGACTCCTCTACTCTAATAGTATGTTGTAATATTTCTCTTTAATAATTATTTTATTTTTGGTTTTGTTGGTATTTATTGACGTTTGTTTTATTTTAGTTTTTTTTAATACGTTTAAATTATAATATATTCGCGGTCTTGAGCTTTCCTCTGCAATTCGGCCCAATATACTTAACGATGTCATCAGCCCATCGTGCTTTCGGTTTTCATTGTGGACGTTTGCGATCAAGTGGTATCCACTCCATGATTGCCTTGGTCCCTCTGTTGTCCCTTCGCCTTGCTATATGGCCTGTCCATCTCTATTTCAATTCGTTCACTTTTCCAATGATATTTCAAACTTGTTTGTTCTCTGATCCAGGTGGAGGGTCCCGTCTGTCCCGTCTATATATCCGTCCCCGTATATATATATATATATATATATATATATATATATATATATATATATATATATATATATATATATATATATATATATATATACGGGGACGGATATATAGACGGGACGGGACAGTATTGATAACAGTTCGTATTTCTTTTCTTGCGTGGGATTCCGAAAATTGCGATGGCATTCCTTTTTTGTTGCTTCTTTTTTATTTTATGGCCTTGTGAATCTTTGGGGATATTTTCGAAAGGTTTCTTTTATGTTAGAACTTTTGTATGCAGATTGCAAGATTCAAACAGATAAGAGCATTTTGGGTTGATAAACATAAATTTTCATTATTTTTGACAACGGTCTTGTATAGTCTATTACAATAGCATAGGTACAGGTAATGTACAGGTAAATAATGTATTAATTATAATATTTAAATTGAGAGTAATAAGGGGTCTTTCAACAAGGAGTTTTTTTAACTTCTAAGCTAGTAGTTACTTGGCAGCTTTATTTTTTTATGCTTCTTAATATTTGAAAAACCGAATAGTAATTGTTTATAAAAATGGTGTTGTTCATGTTCTATATAATTTATTACACCCTTTAGCAATGAAACGAGTTATATTTTTAAAAGTGCTTTAAACGATGATGTTAATTTTCATTTAAACGAAGAAAATCAAAGTAGGATAATTCAACTACTACTCAATACACAATTTTGTTTTTTACAATAAAACCTTGAATTTAAAAAAAAAACGGCGGAAGCAAAATTGTATACTTTTTAAATTAGTTTGTAGTTTTATTGTACAGTTTTATTGTACCTAGTTTGAGAATAAGAATTATAAAAAAATTGAATTTAGAATCATACTTTTAGTTTTTATACCACAAACTGTATATTGTGATTGACACAATTGTATGTGAGGCTGGAGTGTTAGCGGACAGCGTTGGCAAGTTGACTACTTTAGACTTTCAGTTGTTAAATTTCAGATTGCTGCGTTCATTAGTTTCTTTTTGACAACGGTTTAATTAAGACATTCTAAGATGAGAAGGATTGTGTTGAAACTAATGCTGTTATTAAGGACTTCCACATGGAAAAGTTCTCAGCAACCGATATGAAACATGGTTTAAAAAACTTAATAATGGGTTTGTGGGTTCGAATATGGCCATTCAAGTATTAAATATGTATTCAGTAGTGGACACCGAAAATCTGCCATTACTCCAGAAATTGTTGAAGTGTTTATTGTGGTTCAAATATCGTCAAATGAATATATGTGAGATAGAACAGATTATGTTTTCTATCTTAGAAGAAGGGGAAAAGTATATTTTGGTGGTGGTACAATGGTTCGTTTTTCTCAAGGTATGCTGTTAAGAAAAGGTTAGCTGGAGGAAGGGTAACGATTTCCATTTTTTTGGCACTTAAAAAATGTTTAATTACCTTTCAAAAGGTGAAAGCATTATAGGCTTATACTGCGCGAGTTTTTCAAATTAATTAAAACAGCAAAGTTAATAAGAAACATATTGATTTAGCAAGAAGAAAAATGTAAGTGCTATGGTAATGAACTGGATTTATCATCATCAGACTACCACTTGTTTAGAAGCCAGCAAAAATACCTAGCTACTAGCTTAAAGCTATAAGTAAAGGGTAATTTTTTTAGTGCGACCGAACTTCCGATAGGGGTCGCTATCAAACGAACTGTGAATTTGCACACCTCTAGTGTATAAATTATTTAGTATCGTTTGGCAAATCATCATGGAACGTTTAACATCAGAGCAATACTTGTAAATTGGAAATTTCGTAGGCTTTTTGGAAATTTGGCATGCAATTTGCTTGCAAATTTTGAGGAACGGACCTGTTAATTGGCGGCCAAGTGTGATTTAACACCTTTAAATTTTTTTTTTGAGTTATGTTAAGTCTTTTGTCTATGCCCATAAACCAGCAACTGTTGACACCTTGGAAGCCAACATAACTCTGACAATTGCTTGCATAAGATGCCAATTGTTTAAAAAAATGGTCGGAAATTGAATTGGCAGAATGCGATTTGTCAGGGCTGACCCTTGGCCGAAATTGTTTTCAACCATTAATACGATTGAATGTTGTTTCAGAGAAAATAAATAGTTTCAAAGCGTCTAATTTGGTTGTTGTTTTATTTGAATTTAAAGTTCGGACCAATCACCCTATTATGTTAAGGCTACTGTGGACGCAAAGTTTGAATAATTTGACTAGCTGTGATTTTTTTAAGGAATAGAATGTTTGGTTCATCTTTTTATATTGAGGTGGTATTGCAACCAATACTCATTTAGGATTCATGGAGGATCATGAGGAAACTTTTCAGTTCATTCTCTCAGCAGTTTTCAAAATCGCTGCTAGCTAAAAAGTTAAAAATATAATTTAAGACAAATTTTTATAATTTGAGACGTGATTTTCCGCTTTTGATCCAATAATACAATTTTTCGTACAGCGTAAAAGCTTTAGTGATAAGTCTCTTTTACTGACAAAAAGCAGTTAACAAAAAAATGTTCCAAAAATCAGTGTGGCATAAATGGATAAGTTTATGAATAGGTGTACTAATATCCTGATTTGTGCCTGATCGTCAACTAGGCAACCATCAAACAATCTTGATCATTGTGTATTAAATATCATCGTAAAGATCTACTTCTTTTGCAAAGATGTTCAAATCCATAAAATAGTCAAAAGTTGTTAAAGCTAAGTAGATATTACCAGTAACCATTTTTTTACTTCATCGACTTGCGTTTCGCTAACCATGTTAGCATAATCCAGAGATGTTTCCATCTTAGACTGAGAGAAACTCGCGACGTAAGTAGATATTCTTAATTAAGATATTATTCGTTACTAATTATTACTTAAATCAGTAATAAAATAATTTAAATCTTACAATTTTAATTAATTTGTATTTTACGTCGGGAATGAATAATAAATTTGATAAATTCAGGTCGGTCGTAACATTTTAAATGTTAATCTGTAAATTGACTTTGAAATAAGCCCATATATTACGCACTTAGAAAGATTTTAATATAGTTTTGAAAAATTCGGTCTTGAGGCATGTAAGCGCTCTTGAACTCTTGAATTTTGATGTAAAATTGCATGAATATATTTAAATTTGCTTTGTTACGGGTTAAATTTATCACAACTATTTTCCGTGGAAAGTTTAATAAGAAATGAAAAAAATTCATTTATATTTACATAACTTACTTCTCATAAAATATTCTGCATGATGTCATTTAATGTCAAACCAACATAAAAGGAATAATTATAATTCCTTTTTTGTTTTTTTAACTAAAAGTAAAATTCCTAATAAAACCTCGATGGATATTATTTTTGAGGATACAAATTAATTCGACATTTCTTTTAATAACATTCAGAATTTATTTACAGAAAATTAAATATTCACTTAATATTGATAATAATTTCCAAGATTCTTATAATGACTTCACTCCATTATATAATGACTTCACTCCAACTTTTAACCAACAAAAACATGGTAGTGTTGACTGGATGCATTTTCAATTTTCATATAAAGTAAACATCATATATTTTTTTAAATATAGGGCAATAACTCCCTGATCTAACATATAGATGGCGTCACTTACGAAAAATCTTTACCAGTGGTCGATTGTGCCATCCTTTAAACGTCATGTGTCAAAATTTCATTCCAATCTGTTTGAGTTGTTGTGCTTTAAGTAACGTTACTTTTGTTATTTTCAAAACAAAACAAAAAAATAATTTTGTGTTTTGATTGCTTTTTTCCTGAAGAAAGATACCGTTGAAGCAAAACAATGGCTTGATAAACATTACCATGACTCTGTGTCGGGAAAATCAACCATAACTGATGCTGCATGCTCTGGGCGTCCCAATGAGGTGGTACTACACTCCTCAAATAGGCAGTGGACACTCAGTGGACAGCAGCCGGTGAAACCCATCCAAAGCGATCAAAAACACAACCATCGGCAGGCAAGGTTATGGCCTTTGTATTTTAGAATGAGTATGATATATTGTTCATCGATTACCTCGAGAAAGGTAAATCCATCAATAGCGAATGTTACATAGCGTTACTGGTGTCTTTGAAGGACGAGATTGCAAAAAGGCTCCAAATGAACAAAAAGTGCTGTTTCACTAAGATTATGCACCGTGTCACAAATCGTTACCAACGATGGATAATTACATGATTACATGAATTGCATTTCGAGTTGCTTTCTCATCTACCGTATTACTGGTATCTACCATAACTGGCCCTCAGCGACTATTTTCTGTTCTCAGACCTCAAAAAAAAAATGCTGGCTGGAAAGAAACCTCGCTCCAATGAAGGGGTAATTGCCAAAACTGAAGGATATTTTGAAGGCAAAGAGAAATCGTTCTATTAAAAAGGTGTATAAATATGAGAAAAGCGTCGGAATTATTGTATTGCTTTTCACGGACAATATATTTATGAAAAAAGTCAAAATTTGCAAAAAAATGTGTTGTATTTCTCAGACCGCGAACTTATTGACTAATGTGTTATGACAGAGCTATCACAACAATGATTATATTTCTGAATAGTAGCTTGCTTGCAACGCTACATGAATTACAAGCCGATATGACATTTAATTGTGTTTTGAGTCTTCGAAGGTAGATATATTTTTGCGTTTTATATACATATATGCAAGGTAGATATTTTTTTGCGTTTAAAACGCGTAAAGCGAAGGAAAGTTGAAAAACTGTTATGGTGACACTGCTTCATTTCATTTCTGTTTTACATTTCATTGTTCACAAGTCGCACGAGAGAAGGTCCACGCTCAGGACACCCTGTGGAGTTTACTACCGAGGAAAGGGTCAACGAAATCTACGACATCGTGTTGGAGGATTGTAAAGGGAAGGTTAGAGAAACGTTGTGGATAAATAACTCGGAAGAAGGCGTACGGAATATCCTAGATGAATATTTGGTTATGAGAAACCTATCAGCGCGATGAGAACAGTGTTTATTTTTTTTCTTTATTTGGGTTTTTCGCCACGATCTAAAACTCAAAAAATATCAAAATATCTGTTTTTATGTAAATATACAGATATTTTGATATTTTTTGAGTTTTAGATCATGGCGAAAACCCTAAATAAAGAAAAAAATTTATGAACACGCCACAATAATTCAGACATTACTTAGAGTACAGTGTTTGCTCACTGTCAACCAAAAACGAAATGAAGTAACCACAGCTATGTTTAGTCATGTATAACCACAATTTGATGGAGTTTCTGGGGCGATTAGTCACTGTTGATGAAACTGGGATTCACCACTGTACACAAAAATGAAGAAACGATTAAAACAGTGTGTTTTTTCATGGCGAAGGTATCCCTAAGAAAGCGAAGATGTGAAGGAGAGTATTATTTAATATTATTGGTCAAATTTTACGAAGAATTGATAAAAAGACACTCTCATTTGGCGAATGAAGAAAACAGTGCTCTTAAATTACAACAATATACCCGTCCATCCATTGGCAGTTGCAACAGCGAAAAGGGTCAATTTGCGCAACAGATCCGCACGAATCTCCGGACCTAGCTCCTTCCAACTTCGTTCTCTTTACAAACAAAGACTGGTTTGAAAAAAATCGCATTAATCGAGAATCATCGTCGTAGAATCAATCATCGAAGGGATCATCTCCGGAGGACACACGGAAAATATTACAGTGGCGCTATATATAAAATATTACACCCTCAAGTTCTTTAGTTTACTCTACAGATGATGATCAAGGCTCAAGTTTAGTCTACAGATGATGTCTATTCTTCGTTTGTGATATTATTATTTAGATTAATTAGATTAAACTGGTATGAAAAATAAGTTGATGCGATTAAGCTTAGAGTAACAGTCTCAAAATCTCTATCTGGAAATTAGATTTAGACGTTAGTAAACTTTTGCTATTTATCCAAAAGCGATCGTCTTTTCGTGTTTTTGATCTTCTTCGTGGACGTTTATGTTCACCTTTCCATTATCTGCTACGCCAGGTTAGTTATAGTTCGTATATATATATATATATATATATATATATATATATATATATATATATATATATATATATATATATATATATATATATATATATATATATATTTATATATATATATATATATATATATATATATATATATATATATATATATATATATATATATATATATATATATATAATTTATGGCTTTTGCTCGTTGCTTTGTTAAGAGTACACATCTTCCCGAGGGTTGCTAGATATTAGTTAATATAATGTTTTAAGTGCCTAAGCAAGATTTCATTATATGTTTTTTTAAAAACCTTAGATAAAACATTATCTCGACTATAAAAAAGTAAATGGTTTTATAAAAAATGTCCACGAGGGCATAACGGGTGGCAAGTATAAACCCTACCATTTCGTGCCCTATTGAAACATTTTAAGCGCTTCGCACTGTTCTTGGACTTCTACTGCGAGGCATATCCCTGTTTCAAAATTCTGAAATTGCTTGAATAAACAATAAATTATAGATTTGTAGATTACCAGACTCTTAGGATATTTTCGCTTACATTCACGCTGAGTTGTAATAATTGAATTAATTTTTAAAGGTCCATTACAATAATCTCACTGCATTCTTCATGCAAAATAAAAGTTGCACGCCTACACTACACAACAGACAACTCCAAACTGTAACGAAAAAACAATGGCGTCAAAACAAAATCGTGGCGTGACGCTTGTCCCGCCCTTTATTTAAATCTTCTGGATAAATAGTTCTTAAAAGGGTGAAAGTGTGAAGGTATGCCACAGTGCGCTTCTTGACCAGACTGTGGCATAACCACAATTACCAGTCTACAAAATCTGATGCTACAGTCTGATGGATACAGTATTATCATATTTATTTCAACAAATGCTCGACGAGTGGTCCGTGGGTCCGAGGGTTTAAAATACAGTTTTCTTAAAGAGAACTTAAACTTTAAGAAAAGCATTTTATGATTGCACTTTTGGAATTTCTTGAATCGAAAATAGGTCAGTCAAGCTTCAGATTAATAATAACTAAAGTTGGTATATTTGAAACAGGTCCCTTATTTCAGTTAATGGTTTATTTTGCTATTTCTACAGGTTTTTTAAAATTATTTTATACCCCTTGCAAGTTCTCAAGTAGTTAAGTGACGATAATCACTCAACGCCCTTATTTTGCCATCATTAATTTCGTTTTTTCAATTAGACATGAATTCCGACATATCACATTCTGTTATTACACCATCGCCATACAAAGCACTTGTTTTTTTGTGTCCTTTTTCACTTTTGTGGAAAAAAAAAACAGGCTGAAAATTCCTATATTGATTTTTCTTTTTTGAAAGGAAACTAAATACAACACAAAAAATGAACAAAATATTTTTACTGAATAACAATTCGAGGACCAATTTTCAAACAACAACACCATTTTGAAATTTCGAATATGCACGAGGGAGAATTGATGAATGGAGCCTAGGCAGGGAAAAAATATTCGTTTTTGAGGTGACACTATTGGGTGTTTGACCAAGGGATTTTTGATTGAGTAATGTAGTACGTTTTTTAAAAGCTGTTTTATTTCGGTTTGTTAAATTCTAGAGATGTCATTTAAAAAATGGCGTCGTACATTGGTACGTAACAATTTTATTCAATGTATTGATTAACTGAATTTTAGAAATTTTTACTGTTTAAATTTATCGGCTTGGATTTGGGGGGTAAAGCAAAATTATTTTTAATTAGCTATAGCTTGTTCAGCAAATTCTACTCAATTAGTACAACAAACAACAAACAAGGTCGTCGATGTTTGAATAAAGTAATATATACATATTACAGATTGTTTTGGACTGCGTCCAATGAGACAGCAGTAGCTGAGTGTACTCACACACCCAACCGTTGGGTTCCACAATCCTCATGTGGAACACACAACAACCTGCATCTCCGCCTAAATGAACATTTTTGTTGGTTGCTTGACCGGGAGGGAGCCCCACCTATCCCTTCAACTGGATGACATATGTTTCGTCTATCGAGGTTCAGACTCTTTAGGGCGGCGACATATACCATACCATCAAAAATAGGGAGACTCCATCCACAACCAACCACCCATGTTTTCGCCGACCTCCGGTCGGATGGCATATATATGTAGTGTTAGATTTTCTTGGAATGAGACAGCAGTAGCTGAGTGTCATCACACATCCAACCGTTGGGTTCCACAATCTCATGTGGAACACACAACAACCTGCGTCTCCGCCTAAATGAACACTTTTCTTGGTTGCTTGACCGGGAGGGAGCCCCACCTATCCCTTCAACTGGATGACATATGTTTCGTCTCTCGAGGTTCAGACTCTTCAGGGCGCCGACATATACCATACTATCAAAAATAGGGAGACTCCATTCACAGTCAACAACCCATGTTTTCGCCGACCTCCCGTCGGATGGCGTATATATGTAGTATTAGATTTTCTTGGACTGCGTCCAATGAGACAGCAGTAGCTGAGTGTCATCACACACCCAATCGTTGGGTTCCACAATCTCATGTGGAACACACAACAACCTGCGTCTCCGCCTAAATAAACACTATTGTTGGTTGCTTGACCGGGAGGGAGCCCCACCTATCCCTTCAACTGGATGACATATTTTTGATGGTATGGTATATGTCGGCGCTCTGAAGAGTCGGAACCTCGAGAGATGAAACATATGTCATATGTATATATATATATATATATATATATATATATATATATATATATATAAATATATATGACTGCTTGAAATAAAGCAATGAGTTATTTAACTTGAAATGTGAATTTTTCTAAATAATCGCATTTTTATTGTTTATAATTGATTATAAAATTAAAATTATTCAATTTTTTAACTGAAAATGACTTACTTATTATATTTGACCAACTTTTAGAAAAGCTTGCGCTTATTCAAATTGAAATATATAGATTTACATTTTGATTTGATAATTCAGTCGAAATCAGCTATTTTTACGAATTGAGATGTTTTCAAAATATAGTAATATATAATCTCCGGGAATTCAAAAATAATTTTTCAAATATCCGAATATATTTGCAAAATAATTAGTATTAATTATAAATATTTTCTGAAAAAATTCCTATTAAACTGAAAATAGGTCCCAAAATATTTTAACCTTTTTAGATAGAAGGAATTATTTTATAACAAACAAAAATTTTATTTTTAAAAAAGTTTAGTGAGTAGAAATTATTAATTCTCATTGATTACAACGAAATTATTAGCCAAATATAAATTAATAAAAAAATTTTTTTTGGTTTTTGCGTTTCGTTCGTCTTGACCTTGACAACATTTCGTAGAAATAAGTAAAGTAAATCAGTAATTTTTAACTTCAATAAGTACACGTTTTTTTAACAATTAATTAGATATAATAAGTAAACAATTTTCTATTGAAAAATTGAATAATTTCAATTTTATAATCAATTATAAACAATAAAATTTGATTATTTAGAAAAATTTACATTTTAATTTAAATAACTCACGATCCTTACGAAGTTTCGAAAAATTTAATATTTGAAATTTATGGAAATGGAATGATCTACAAAAAAAGTTAAATAACATTTTTCGATAAAATTGATAGTTTTGTCGAAAAATTGAAGAAATGTAAAAATTTATTATGGTAGTACTATACCTCGGGTATAGTACCAGGTATGCGTACAAGATAGCGTAACGGGACAGTGGAGGGAAATATTACAGAAATCTTTCACCCTTTCTCTATGTGGCGCCAGCACTCGTCTCAGCCGAACTGCCACCATGCGCCTCCACGTATGTCTCGGGACCGGTTTCTATCCTTTCAGCCGTCATTAGAGATGTCCGGATCGGATCTGATTTGACTCCGAGATTCGGATCTTTTAAATGAGCCTAATAAACCGGTTCCTAAAATTACGATACACGGATCTCGGATCCCATACGGCTCTCGGATCCCAGACGGTTCTCGATTCTGTTGGATCTTAGATAAGGACAAGGATAGAAAGGTTATGTTCTATAAAGCAGAGAATATGGCTTGTATCTTTTGGTGTGTGTTGCCTGCGTCCGTCCGCACCAATGCATAGCAAAAAGATAGTAGTAGTCGGGTCGGACGGATCTTGGGTCTTTTTAGATCCGTTGACAATTACATTTGACTCAGATGGTCAGTTGACTCTTTAGTCGAAGCGGACAACACTTGAAAATGCCAAATGCGATTTTGGCGAAACGTCGTGACTCTTCATAGGATCAACGGATCGACACCCGGAATGATTTAGAAACATTATCTATCATCCGTGAAAATATTATATGTAACATATATATATATATATATATATATATATATATATATATATATATATATATATATATATATATATATATATATATATATATATATATTGAATTTTCTAAAAGAACTCTATACAATACATACCAAAAAATTATAATAGTGCATTCAGAAAATTCGTTAGGATAGTAATTACAATTAGATAAGCATTCCGCAATGCATTCCGTAATAGAATATGTTTTTGTGTCATTTTTTGACACAAAATTTAATAACATTTTTTATCATGTATTAACTAATTTATTGTTATTACTTGACAGTTTAATATTTATTTTTTCAAATTGACATTTGGAAAACTGATTGGTTGTAGTTGGTACAAATAAATATACATTTCGTCAATTTTACTATGAAAATAGTGATTCTACTGGGTGGGGCAAGTGTCGTGGTTCCATTATGTTTTTGAGTAATTTTTTTCGTGATATTTGTAACAGTTTGGGTTTGGCTGTTGTGTAGCGCAGACGTGCAAATTTTATTATGGATAAATACACGCTGAAAGAACGCAGTGAAATTGTTGTGATTTACAATAAAAAAAAAATACATTTTCCAACTCAACGTGAATTTTGACGAAAATTTCCTAATAGTCCCGCGCCTCATGAAGCGACATTGGATATCGTATATCCAAGCAATTTCAAGTATTCGGAACAGTTGGGGATAAACCCCGCATCAGAGGCCTAAGAATAGTGCGAATACTGTAATACCATCTGCCAATCTACCATCATTCTGAATCAAATTCAAAATTTGTATGTAAAATCAATTATGAGCGATGATGCACATTTTTATTTAACTGGTCAAGTGAATAAACATAATAGCTCTTTCTGGGCAAAAGAGAATCCCCGCTACATTTATCCATTATATCCAACAACTCTATTATATGCAGTTAAAGTTTTTTTTTTTGAAGAGGATAGTGTGAAAAGAAGATTTATGGTGGCCACCAGGATCTCCAGATTTGGAAGCTCCGGAATATTTTGAATGAGGATTTTTGAAGAAAAGCTTAACATAAATGAGCTCCAAACTACACAGCAAGGATATCATTCTTGCTGAATTCGTTGCTCTAACACCAGATCTGTTGACAAATATTATGGAAAACGTGTTAAAAATGAAACAAAGTTGCCTTGTTGCTAATGGCTCATATTTGATTAACATATTTTTGAAAAGTTAGTTAGCACAAGACCTAAAGACGAAATAAACATATAGAAAATAAATATTCTGTTTCGTTGCTTTTAAACGTGATAAATAGTTAAAATAGTACTTACAATACATATCTTTAATTTTTCTATGAAAATATTCATTCTCAGAAAATGTTTTAGACATATTCTCTTGGACAGGTACCCAAGTAAACAAAATTGACGCAATTCACTTATAAAATGAAAAAAACTATAATTAATAAGATTTTTTAGTTACCACTAAAAGATTTTATCAAAACGATGGCCATTTGTAACGCAGCAGTAGGCGAACCTTAAAGTAATATTATTTTCATAATATATATCAGCTTTTGAATTAAATAAATAAAGAATTTCTTATAATTAGTATTTTATATTATTCATTTTGTTTTTAATTCTTGACATTAATATGTTCTAATTAATTTTACACTATTCGATGATTTCCTATAAAGGAATTACTTCCACTGTGCTCTTTTTCTCCGGAATGAAAATAACTAAAAGTAAATGTTCCAATTTTAAAACAAATGAGTTTCATCTTTTAATGAAATTCGGTATTAAAGCTCACCTCGCACTTCTCACTTGAACGATCCATGAGGCTTAATTAGAAAGTTTAATTCTGATGGAGTATCATTGAAACTGGCGAAATAATTCAAGGACACTGACACTGTATATTGGGTAGTCAGGGAAGTACTCTCGTTTTTCAGAAATAAATGACCTTACTTAAATTTATAGGTATATATTTTAAGAAGAATTGGTAAATAGCTGATCATGGATATTCCTGTATACAACATATACAAATCTCGCTGCTATAAAAATCAACATTACCCTTGGCATGTGAAAGTGCTAAATTTTAGTAAAAAAAGTTGTCATTTTAAAATAGTGATGAAACGAAAAAATGATTATAATAGGTTTGCTCATGAATTATCTAATGTGAGTAAATTATTGTTGAAATGAATGAATAGATTATGCTTGTCAACAATAATAGATGCTCAATCATTAAAACATTATTAGAGATATTGCAGATGTGAAGAAATATGAGAAACCAATTTATATGTCTGTTACCCTCATTTCGTCAGAATTCAGTAGAATCATTCAGTAGAATCACTACTTTCGCAGTAAAAGGGAAGAAATGTATGTTTATATGTACCGGTGACAACCAATCAGTTTTACAAATGTCAATTTGAAAAAATAAATATTAAACTGCCAAGTAATAACAATAAATTAGTTAATACATTTTAAAAAATGTTATTATGTGTCCAATGTAGTTATATGTAGTTATATGTGTCCAAAAATCACACAAAAACATAACTTATTCAGCTGCGGAATGCAGATTAAGTTTAAATTGTTTGAGAATCGAAGATGATATAGATGCTTATCTAATTTTAATTACTAGCTCAAATTTGCACTCAAATTATATCTCGAATTTGCTCAATGTACTCATTTTTTTTAATTGTATTGAGTTATTTTAGAAGATTCAAATCTAAATAAACTCTAAATGACGTGAAATGAAAAATTTTATACGAAACAAAAAATTTTAATAATTAATAAAAATAATTTTTAATATTATTGTGCTTTTTATTCCAATTGTGTATATCATATTACATTATTGTCTTTATTTTTATTATTTTAGGGTATTACAATCGGCATTCGCCTCATGACCTAGAGTCACATGCGGACATTCACGATTTAGGTTTAAGTGGAGATTTAAGTGGAGCTGGATATTCTTCATATCACTCAAGCTTATATCCAAGAGAGGATACTGTACAAGATGCATCAGTTTAAGTCTAACTAAGATATTTTTTTATGTATTTATTTATTATATACAATTTTATCTCTGTTTAAATTAATAATAAATTTGCTTAAAATATTCATTGGTTTTACTCGTCTTTGTGCATAATATGTATATGTAAAAAGTATTCTATTTCTTATATGCTCTTGAGAAATTATATAAAACTCTGAATTTCACAATATATGTCGTTGGAAAAATTGCTGCTAACATACGAAACTCTGCATGTTTTTAGTTAGTCCTGGTTAGCTAGCACTAGATTTTCGTAAGTTTTCGTTTAGGTTTTGGTAAATATTAAAATTATTAGTTGTCTAGGCAATCATTCATGTGTTGCTTAATCGCTACAAGACTAGGAGGTTGGTTTCTCTTGTAATCCGATAATTAGTAAACAGAAGTGCAGCGTCGCTTGTTGTGATTGGCATTTCGATGGGTGACCATCTGAGGAGAAACCAGACTGCCTACTCTATTTCCATATGTAAAAGTATAATATTAGATAAGTACATATATAAATATATACATATTTCACTTTGAAGCTATTATTAAGAGAATCTAATTGCTTTTCTCCGGGGTCTCAATCTGCCTACTCCCCAGGTCTCACAACTAGAAAAGAACGTGGTTGGCGCGATTTCTTTATTAATAAGTAAGGTTGTGGGTGGAGCGCTCGGTTGAGGGGGGCGGTGAAAGAAGACGGTTGATTGGCAGGGTTTCGGATGGGCAATTTGGAAATATGGGGTTTTCATGTATTTGAAGATCGTCGTCCCTCTTGTTTAGTCAGTCTGGGCGTTTTTCGATCTCAATTGCTTCATGAATTATGCCGAGTTTGTAGGACTATATAGGTGTGATTATTTTGGTCATAAATGTTTGTTCAGATATGTAGATAACACCTTCGTAAATTTGTCCACATGGAATACAATCTCTAAATCTGTTTCTTTCACATTTGAACCGTAGACATTCCCAGATCCAATTTACAACAGAGACTGAATATAATTCTGTCTTCCTTTTCTTCATGTTTTGATATCAAATAGACTAAACCAAAGCTTCTTCTATTCATTATGTCGTAAACCTACTCACACAAACCGTTATCTAAAGGTGAATTCACATCGTCATCCATCCCAATTAAATTCGGTGGCTAAAAGTTTAGTCGCAAGATCTTTAAGATAGTCGGACAAGGAACATAAGCAAACAAAGCTTAATTCCCTAGAAACGGCCCTGATTGAAAATTGCTATGACAAGCGTCAAATAAAAAGGCATAATGATAAAGCTTAGGAAGTCATATCCACTAATCCAGTAGACAATTGTCCCACAACCCCAAAGTTGTTTTGTCCTACATCAAGGGAGTCTCCAATAAAATTCGCCACGTATTTAGATTCCGTAATATCAAAACGATATTTACAACTGCAGGAAATATATCCGGTTTCCTAAGGCCAATGAAAGATAATATTCCACAAAAGTCACATGGTGTCTATGAGATTTATTGTTCTGGCAGCTCACAATCATATATCGGCCAAACCAACAGACGTATACAATAACGCATATACAGCATTCTCTTATATATTCCTACAAACCCCGCAGAATTAGTGAAGTAATTGAGATCCAAAAACGCCTAGACCCCTTAAATAAAAGGAACGACGGTCTTAGAGTTCCAAATATATGGAACCCCCTTATTTCCAAATTGCCGATCCCAAACCTTTCTAAACTCAACGGAGCGCCCCACCCACAACTTTACCTATTAATGAAGATGTTGAGCCAACCACGTTCTTTTCTAGTCGTGAGCCTTGTGAAGTAGGCAGATTGAGACTCCTGAGCAAAGCAATTTGATTCTCTTGATAATGGCTTCAAACCGAATGGCTGGAAGCCAAAACGTCGAGGTTTTTCCAAACTGTAAACACAGTTCTACCTGAGAATCTAGTATTTAGAGATTACGGAATACCTTTTCAAGCTATGTTGAGAGATTGTTCTCCTTTTACAAGATCCAGAAGAACTACAAAAACACATACAAAAGTTGCAAAGTATGGGAGAACTATTTGGCTTGAGAATAAACGCAAAAAAGAGCCAAGTCATGCTCAATAAATTTTCCGAACATAGAAGAATTTTTGTTTTAGGGAGAGATGTGTATATTGTGGATCACTACATATATATTCGCCAGATGATTTCATTGAAGTGTGATACCACCCGGGAGGTGGAACGGCTTGTTAAATTTAGCTGGTAGGCATTTGGCAGGCTCAACACAGCTTTTAAGAACATACTGTCATTGTCTGAAGAGAAAAGTTTTTGATCAGTGCGTCCTGCCCATTATAACATACAGAAGTGATACATGAATACTCACATTACAATCAGCTTAAAAACTTGAGATAACACAGAGGGGAATGGAAAGGTGTAAGCTTGGATTTACAAGATGAGATACAAATGAATTCCAAATCATTGGAAGAGTGAAGGAATTCAAATGGAGGAGGAAAGACTCTATAGCTAAAGGTGGATACCGTTTGATCATGAACACCCACGAAGAAGATCATAAAATACGATGGCCCATTATGATGTTATTAATTAAGTATATTGGTCACGAATACCAGAGGAAGGTTCGTGACCGCACGAGTTGGAAGCATGCTGAAGAGGCCTTAATCGTGCAGTGGATTGAAGAATATTTGAATGATGATGATTTCAATTTGAATTTGTACAAGCAAGTGTTCAAAAGATTTTTAAAAAATACAAATTTGACATAATCTGATGTCAGAGGCATTACAGAACATCCAATGTGTGCAATCCATTGTTTGGATGATATGAAGTTAGCCAAAACCATCAAATGCTATAAATTCAGACAATGCAGTTTTCGGTTTTTTGCTCATGTGACTATTGTTGCTTCAGGAAATATGGAGTATGTTAATGGTGAATAGTATACAAGAAATTGTATGCCGAAAGTGGTATACATATTTCTTAAAAAAATCATAAACGTTTTATTATTGTCATTTGTACTAATTAATTTGTATTTCTTCCTATTGTTTTGCAGTGATTTACGTAAT
Organism: Cosmopolites sordidus; assembly: GCA_031761425.1. Classification (NCBI taxonomy): domain Eukaryota; kingdom Metazoa; phylum Arthropoda; class Insecta; order Coleoptera; family Curculionidae; genus Cosmopolites; species Cosmopolites sordidus. The sequence continues at coordinate 332,733 of JARFXV010001635.1, forward strand.
CTATTTAATGAACATGTTTTGCTCAACTGCGTCTAAAGTAATATGTATTTTTTTAGTTAGTTTGTTAATACAAGTTATCAAAATATGTTGTTTGAGCACCAACTAGTGTAACATCAACGCGTTGCACAATCAACTTCAAAAGTCAAATTTAATCACGTAAATGGTGTAGTAATCTCTTCTAAAATATTTAATTGAATAAGAACCCTTCCTCTCTTACCAATCGTAGACCACACAGAATACTGATTTTTGAAGATATAATAGGAGTTTATTACTTTAACAGGGAGAATATACATTTTACAGATGCTGTCAAAACGGGCTACATGGCTGAGAACTGATTACTTTGTTGATCATTTGCTATATAAAAATTGTAGAACATCTGTCAAAATTAAATGCCACATGATAGTACCAACATCTTAATATTCAAGAGATAACAGTCATATTATAAGACTTTATATCTCAGTTTAATAAAATGACTTCAGTGATCACTACAAGGTTGCGACAAACTAATAAACAACTCCAACAATTTCTTTATCTACCGAAAACTTATTTACTGATAAATTAACCATTCACAAAAAAATGTAGGGGTATTGTTCTCTTCAGACAATAACTTATTTATTCTGCTTTGTCGAAAAAAAAATAAAGATTACTATGGTTAGGAGATAACATAGTTCGGTATTAAAAGAATAGACGCAGGCACTATGAAACCGACCGATTGTTAAACAAATGTTTGTTCTGCGATAATTGTTAATACCGAACTGAAGTTATTTTGTAATAAAATAAAGCTCCAACGGCGCGAACCAACGCCTTCTCGGTGAGTGTAATTTAAAATTTCCTTAGAAGAAAAGATTCTTGAAGAAAAATTTCATGTAGTGTACGGAAATTGGATAATTGAAAAACCGTCTTCAACAAGAAAGTGAAAATTAAAATCTCCTTAGGTAAAATTCTTGAGTTATTTTTTACTTAATTTTTCGTGATAATTTGTAGTAAATGTTTTAACACCTAATATCAATACAGGGTTTTATTTTCTTTTAAGTCATTTTCAGGAAATTTGTTTTGTAATTTTAAAACAAAGAAAAATTGTTAATTTATTTTTTAAAAATTGTTTTTTGGTGATTTTCTAGGGTTATTTTTACCTATCCATTCAAATCATCTCCTTATACACACTCTAGATACATCGTTATCTTTAAATACCAGACCTGGCGGTTAATAATTTAAATTTTTTCTTAAAAAAAACAGGTTTAATTTGGGAGTAAGGTAAAAAATGATTTATTCAAAGTGTGCGATATCGCTAGCTGCAAATTTCCCTGATCTCTCTGGCAATTTGTGGGTGTCCTCCCAGAAAAACCGTAGACCTATTGAGGTGGTCCAGTCATCAAACTATTTTTAGATATATCCAAAATTGTTGAAGGGTTTCATGAAAAGTGCATGGGACATCGATAAAAACAAGTGGTAGTCGGAAGGGGTCAAGTCTGGTGAGCTCGGCGGACGGCGAAAGAGTTCCCAGTCAAGTGCAGAAATGGTGTCTCTGACAGCTTTCACTGTGTGTAATGGGTCGTAGTCGTGCTGCAAAATACTTTTCCGTGTCTTGTAGTGACTCTTTCTGGTCGCTTTTTGGATCAATGCATGGGTCAAATTATTATGAGTCGATTATTCGTTGATGATAGTCAACGGTTTTAACTGTTTCACTTAGCTTTAGGAGCTCATGGTACACGACATCTTTTGCACAGCATTGTCTTCTTTCCAAAGCGATTCGGTCTTTCGGGCGATATTGATGGTTGTCCTGGGTCAATCCACCATTTTCTACGTTTGGGGTTCTCGAAATATATCCATTTTTCGTCTCTAGTCCCGATCCGATGTAAAAAAGTCTTTCTTTCATGCCGAAAAAGCAAAAACTTCAGTCGCCATTTTTTGCTTTTCAATCTATTTGCCGTTCAACTGATGTGGTACCCATTTTGCTGCCTTCTGGATTTTTCTCATGGCATGCAGACGATCACAAATGGTTTGGCGACAAACATTGAACCTCTCTGCGATTTGCTGTTAAGTTTGCATATCGTATTCTTCCAACAATGCTTGCAATTCGGCATTTTCAATTTTTTTTGGGTGGTCTGGGGGCTGTTTGTCTTTCAAGTCAAAATCATCACGTTTGAATCGTCTAAATCAACGCTCACAAGCGTCTTGCGTTGGGACATTGCCAACGTAAGTTCTACAGGTATAAGACGGCTTTCACTCGCATTTTTCTTAAGATTGGACAAGAAAAACAGTACAGGTTTTTTCAGGTGTCAAAAAACACAGTCAGGTGTTTTGAAAGGTATTGTCACAGCAAAAAAATGATATAAGAGATTCGATTTTAAATTGTCCCTTATTTCCAGTGCCATCTCTTAAAATAATAATTATTACTAACCGCGACACCTGGTAAAGAATAAATTTTATTTGATTCATAATTGTACTTGTTTCGATGTGACAGAGGTTGCAAGTGATTAAATAGTGTTGTATATTAACCTGGCTAATTTTAACAGACGGATATGTATTTATATTGTGAGAATCAAGGTTGGGTTTGAGTCCCCGCAGACCCCGCAATGCGGGAGGCCACAGCCCCAGGGGGCCTGATGAGGGCCCAAAAGGAAAAATGGAATATATAGAATAACTGTTTTTATTTTAAACCAAACTGTGATAAGCAATACAACTGTTTACTAAAAAAATACCTAAAAAAACTGAATGGATTACTAATATTAAAGATTGGCAGAGTTTATCTAAAAAATAACAATACACATCAAATCTGAACAGCATATTTTGACCTGCATAACTTGGGAGCTAACATCAATGGGAAGAGACAAAAAGATTAGATGATACTATGGATTCAGAAAAAAAATGAGTAAAAATTTTGGAATCTGGTCTTGGAGAGGCTCATTTGCATAACTATGATGCTCGCAAAAATGCTGTTGAATTTAGAGGCTCAGAAGAGTATAGCGAAAATTACGATGGGAAATTTTTTATCAACTGTGCCAAGTTCGATCCTATCATGGCGCAAGTTTTAAATGCCCCAAAAGGACATACAAAGTATTTAAAACATAACACACGAAATAAAATAATCAGTTGTATATCTTCTCATATTAAAACTGAACACATTCAGAAAATACATAAAGCACAGAATTTTTCAGTCATAATTGACACCGGAGCTGTAGAAATGAAAGAAGCATATTTCGTGGTACAAAAACGATTGCAAGATATTGAAGAGCAGGCTGTATTTGTTCATTTTTCTACTCATAATCTTAATTTAGTATCAATCAATGACGTGTTTGGAGGCGTTAGAGATATAGCAAAATATTTTATAGTATTGCAGTCTATATATATATATATATATATATATATATATATATATATATATATATATATATATATATATATATATTTCTCGGCTGGCCTTGAAGAAGTATTTCGTAAACTGGATTGGGAATAGGATGGTGTAAAGATCAATGGTGCAAACTTAAACCATCTTAGATTTGCAGATGATATTATTATGATTTCACAAGACCCAGAGGAGCTGTAAAGACGCATACAAGAACTGCAAAGGGCTGGCGAACCATTTGGCTTGAAAATAAACCTGAAAAAGTATCAGGTTATGTTCAATAACTTCGCTCAGGACAGAAGAATTTCAGTTTTAGGAAAGGATTTGGAGATTGTGGATAGCTTTATATATCTTGGGCAGAGGATTTCAATGGAGGGGAATACCGCGCGGGAGAAGGAACGGCGTGTTAAATGTGGCTGGCAGGCATTTGGTAGGCTCAACATAGTGTTTAAGAGCAGACTTCCACTTTGCCTGAAAAGAAAAGTCTTCGATCAGTGCGTTCTACCCGTTATGACATACGGAAATGAAACCTGGACACTTACATTCAAAAACTTCGGGTGGCACAGAGGGGAATGAAAAGATGTATACTTGGCATTACAAGACGAGGCAGAAAGTCTTGCGCATGGATCAGGGAACAAACAAAAGTCTGTGACATTGGAAGAGTAAAGCAGTTGAAATGGAGATGGGCAGGCCATATAGCGAGGCGATGGGACGACAGATGGACCAAGGCAATCCTGGAGTGGATACCGCTTGATCGCAAACGTCCGCGAAGAAGACCGAAAGCCCGATGGATTGATGGCATTGTTAAGTATATTGGACCCGAGTGGCAGAGGAAAACCCAAGACCGTGAAGGTTGGAAGCATGCTGAAGAGGCCTTCATCCTGCAGTGGATCGATACAGGCTGATGATGATGATATATATAAATATATATATATATATATATATATATATATATATATATATATATATATATATATATATATATATATATATATATTTTCCACCCTAGTATTAACCGATGGGACATATTAACATTTTTAACAGGTGAATCTGAGTTAACACTGAAAAAACTTAATCCCACAAGGTGGGCATCTCATCATAACTCAATTTTAGCAATCAAGTTAAGATACCGTGATGTAATGAAAGCCCTGATAGAAATATATTTAAAGAACAAAAAAACGGATGAGGTATCAGAGGCAAAGCTCTTCACAAAACTTCTGGATAGCTACCAGTTTGTATTTGTAACTGTGCATTTAGCTGAAGTGTTCACGAACATGAATGTTGCTTCGAAATGCCTTCAAAGAACAAAAATCGAGTTTGAAAGAGCAACAGCAGTTCTCTAAAACATTCTTTCTAAATTGAATACCCTAAGACACAGCTTCTTCGAAGTAAAACAAGAAGCTGCAGCGATTGCTGCAAAATAGAATATAGAAGTAATGTTTTACACTTAAACAAAATTTATAGATTCGGTTCTAGTGAGAATTATAGAATATAGAAAGCTTTTTCTATGTGGATTCAGAACTTTTTTTCTAAAGCTGCCTCAAAGCATTATAATCAGCCTTTTGACTGCTTTTAAATTTTCCATTTAATTAGAATTTGCAATATATAACTATAAGTAAATGGTTTGATTTACAATGTGGCGGGTAGAAAACGTCCTAATGGTTGTTTCCTGTGCAATTTATAATATAATTTGTTTTAAAGTAAGATTAAGAATTCAAATTTAAATTAAAACCTCATAGTTCATAGGGATTACAACATTTAAGTATAGTTTGTAGGGGAAGTATGTACAAAATAAAATAGGGTTTGGTTTTTGTACCATAAAAGTTTTATTTTTGGGTTTATCATCTGCTATAATTATCTGTCTTGAAAAGACATTTTAACACAAAAATCAAACATGAACGTTTTAATTTTTTGACAAAAAACTACTTTGTCTAAACTGTAAACACAGAATGGTATACATGTTGATACATCGTATACGTTTCGACAGAATGGCATACATGTTATGGACATAATGGTATACATATTTATGGATATAATGAAACATTGTATGGGTATGTAAACACTGTAATTGTAAATTGTTATTAGACGCAGTGTTTACATACAATTTTTTTTTGTTTTATTGGGCAAGTCCGCACATCATACGTGTGCCCAGTGAAAACAGCATGTTTCGTAGCCAGCCAGCTACGGCTATACCTTGAAAACAGGTCATTCCAGTATATGCACGGGCAATCTTCTTCGTTTTTGCTATTATGGCTATTATTTGCGTAAACTTCATTGCCTGTTTTATCTTTATCAATAAAAAAAGCTTTAGTTACTTTGCGTCTTCTTTTTTCAGTGGGATTTTTAATTGACTGGCGATCTTTAATTTCTTCCGTACTACGAGTTGAAGTCAATAGCAGCCGCAGACGACGCAGGAGAAATAATTACGATTCTTAGGTTTTCTTTTTCCTTAACAGCTGACAAACTTTCCTTTTGAAAGAGGCATTAGAGTTTCTAATAGAGCAGGCAAAGAAACTTGAGAATGGTTCGGTATTTCGTGACTAGTGCTGGTTGCGGTGGAAGTTTTACCAGTCATTCGAGTTTCCACCGAAGCAGGAAATGGGTTTTTAGTTATGCTAGGTGATTCTGAAGTAGTGCTTTAAGTAGGCTGGGTGGTCTGACTTTGAGTTTCTGGATTAACTTCTACGGTCAATGGTATATTCGATTTTTCTGCTAGCTCAAATAAGTGGTCTGGAAAGATATCAGTGTATTTTGTACAATGTGTTTTGTACAATTTCAGTTTTTTTCATAGGCTTGATTGAATAGACTTCCAATTTGTAAGTGTGTCACCACACGACCTGGGTGAGCTTTCAGCCACTTCGATATTTTTTGGTTAAAATATGTTTTCAACCGTCCAAGCACATTTTCTTCCGCACTTGCTTTCGCATATGGTGTGAAAATGATATAGCCATTTAACGAAGACGTCACCAGTTATCCATCCAGACTCCTGAGCGATTCATTCTCAAAGTCCCAATGAGTGCTTTATCTGTTAGCTCATTTTTCATAACCTTCTTAGGGAAAATCATGCATGGAGGAACCGGAAGCACTCATACAAGAAATCACGGCTCCACGTTCAACACTGGTAAGGCATCCCATCTGCTTTTTACCGGTTGTTGTCAAGATATTCTGAGGCCTTTGAACTATGGAAAGTCTAGATTCATCTACGTTTCAGATCCTATTAAGTGGAAAGCTATGAATATTGATTAAATGCTTCATAAGCTTCAAAAAACTTCTGAATTTGTGGTTTAGTAAACGGTTGGGTTCTGCAGAAGCAGATTCTGGCTTTCGCACAGAGATATCTTTATTTCTCTTAAGGAATTCTGCTAATCCTCCTTACCCAGCTCTTTCTTTTTCATCAATAAGTTATGCGCAAAGCCATTTTTTTCACCCAATAAAAATGCACATTCTTGTGTTTCTGTGGGAGTCAATCCAAATTTTCCGAGTTTCTAGTAATTTTAAATGGTAAACTGCATTTCGACGGCCAGAAGGAATATTAATTTAAATCACTCCAAACTTTTAGTATTAGCTGATAATGTTTTATTGAATACCAATGGGTAACCTGTCAAAGTAGCTTGTAGGACACCGAAAGTTTTTTAAGCTAAAAGCCCTCTTATTTTATATCCTTCCACAGCTTTAATTTCACAGTTTTCTTCCATTGATTTTTGGCACCATGATTACCTATCGGTCTTCTTTTTGTAGGCCCGTGGCATGTTTTAACAGTTATCTAAAACTAAATATAATATGTCAATTTGTCCATATGTACTGTATGTCATTTTGTCCATAAGTACTGTATGTGATTTTGTTTCTACGGTATTGTAAACATATTTTATGTTCTGTTTTTGTCTAAAAACCTCTAATTTGTTTTAAAAACGACTTATTATTATTTATAAAGTATCCATTTAAGTTCAAAGAAAGAAGCATAATTATTAAAAACTTACCGAATTAAAAAAAAAGAAATCGAGTAAAACAAAATTTGTGTAAGCCGCTAGCAGGTTTATAGGTGTCGCTTTAGGTACATTTAGAGTAAAAAAGTCAATGTTTTTTGAACATACTTTTCTTACAGTGGGGTTTATTTTAAGGTCATTAACAAGACTGTTTGGATGCTGTGTTTAGTCTTAGGTAGTATTAGTATTATACTGAATTTAACTGACAGGTCATTCATGTCTAGTTTCATTCTCTTCATCTCTAGCTCAAGGGCAATTATGTGGTTTGGAACACGTAGCATTGGTATCCTCATCCTTAGATAGAGTTTCCGATTGAAATCTTTCCAAGATTTCAATATTTAAGTATGACGCAGTCCCCCACAATGATATACTGTTTGTCCATACGAGTTTTGTAAGCCATCACCTTGTTGTTTAGGGATAGGTTGGATTTTGTGCTGATTATCCAATATAACACTGCGGAACAATTTGAAAAATAATTTCTGTTGAGTTCAGTATTTAAGCTGTTTTATACGTAAATTGACATGCTAATTCCAAAACTTTATTTAGTTTTTTTCTATCACGTCAAGTTTTTTCTCTACAGTTGTTGCGCATCCGACTAAGCTTGGCGAATCACAGAAGTCACTACTGCTCTCGTGTTCGGTCAGTTACGCATGAGATGCTAAAGTACACGGGGTCAGTGTCGCTCTGATATAGTGAAGTCAAAGTACACATACACAACTACAGATTTTCGTTATGTCTGCCTCTGGTAGTTCTCGTCGTAAGTGCTTAAACAGCCCTGATTCATTTTATTATATATGTGGCAGTTTTACCATCCCTGGACGAAGAGAACACGTAATAAACTTTCGTTTGTTATACCAATGGTTTGGCAAGAGCCCAAAGATCACTTAAGTGATTGCTACTTTTACATAGTGAAAACATCAGAATTCAACAAGAAAAACAAACATAAAATTGAGTACCCTAGTATAGGGTACAATATAGTTTCCAACTTTACATTTTCCCAGAAAATTTCCGACAACTGCAACAAATGAAGTTCAGGCTAAGTGGGCTTTTCTAACCCAGTGGTGTGTTTTGTCTCTGCTATCCCAGGAACAAGAAGGCAAGGATATTTGCTGTGGCCACTTTGTTATCCAGGAAAAAGTTTACCATTTTTACGTCCTCACAAATCACCCATTGATGTTCATTATACTTTATCTTCTCCAAAACCAAAGCTATGGTGTCAAATTATTCTTTCATTTTTGTTGAGCGAACAATTTATATTGAACCATGTTTGTTCCCATTGTGTATAACGACACATTTTAACCTCGCTTTATCGCTATACGCCCTATGCCTCATTCAGCTGAAATTCCAGTGTCAGTTTTTCAAGAATTACCTTCTTTAGAAATACAAGAATGTAAATCAAGTGAAAATCGAAGTGACTCCACCGACGAAGAATTCAAAGTTTCCAATGATTCTGTTCGTAAAGGATTCAATCAACATGAATTATACGATTTAGCACGAGATTTGGGACTATCCAAAAAAGCATTGGAATTATTAGCATCAAGACCGCACGAAAAAAATTTGCTTGGCAAAAGAGCTAAAGTCACTTACTATCGATCCAGAGAAAGTGAATTTAGGCCGTACTTCAGAATTATTTGTTTCCTTCTTGGCCAGCAACGCGGGTATACAAAGTATCCCTGTTTTTTGTGCATGTGGGACAGCAGAGCTCGTGAGAAGCATTGGGTGCAGTCGAACTGGCCGCCAAGATCTGACCTAAGACCTGGTGATCCAAACATTTTAAATCAACCACTTGTCGATAAAAAAAACATTGTATTTCCGCCTTTGAATATAAAACTAGGTCTCATGAAGCAATTTGTTAAGGCTTTGTCAATTGAACGAGACTGCTTTAAGTATATCATTTCGGCATTCCTTAGCCTGTCATATGAAAAGATTAAGGATGGTGGGTTTGATGGTCCACAGATTCGGCAACTCGTTAAAGATGAAAATTTCACTGAAATAATGGCCGAACTTGAAAGGAATGCTTGGTTGACTTTTAATAATATTGCTAAAGACTTTCTTGGAAATACTCGAGCCCCGAATTACATCGAAATTGTTCAACAACTCTTGGAGAGCTTTAAAAAGCTTGGTTGCAACATGAGCATCAAACTGCATTTCTTACATAGTCATCTTGCTAACTTCCCAGAAAATCTTGGTGCTGTTAGTGATGAACAGGGCGAGCGATTCCACCAAGACCTAAAGGTTATGGAAGCGCGGTATCAAGGTAGATGGGATGTCAGTATGATGGCTGACTACTGTTGGAGCATCAAGCGAGAATGTCCACAAACTGAACACTCCAGGAAAAGCTATAAGAAGAAATTTTTACCACAATATATTTTATTTGTTTTTTGTATAAACACAATTTAACTTTTAATAATATGTTAACCTCTGTATGAATAAAATATT